>CM077151.1:231583085-231923136 GCA_039583875.1 Platanthera guangdongensis | reverse complement strand
TGACCGTCGGTCTGAATGGTTGTAGGTTCCGAACAACTATGGGATGACTGAACCTAATAAAGATAAGCAATACAACCAAGGAAGGTGATAGTACTTGGGCATGAATTTGTAAACCTCCTATTTGCCAATATAAATTGTTGGAGCTACTTCAAACACTGATATATCGTAAAACCCCACTTGGTGGAAATGGGTCTATGGCACCACCCAACTTGGTTTGGGTCAAGGGGGTCCCCACTTAGTTAATTAGGCCTATGTGTGGGTTTGACCAAATTAAGCCCAAGGTGACCCATGGTCAACGGGGTCAAAATGTTGACCCAGTGACATACCCTAGGGTCCACTTAGACTGTTTTTTAGGGTTAGGGCAATGTGGTGGGGTCATGGTGTGGCTAGGGTCCTTAATTAGGTTAGTTTGACCTAGTTTACTTGGTCCTATAGTGGGCTCCACATGGCCACCACCCACTATCTAGGGTCAAACCTATTGATCCCCTTAGGTCTCACCTCATGCCTAACCCAATCTAAGTTGAGGGGTCCAGAAGTAACATGGGATGTTACAAATTCCAATAAACAAAGAAAATAATTTCGTCCCCGAAATTTAAGTTCGGGTCTACAGGGTTCTATTTGCAAGAATTATCAAGAATCTTAAAAGCATAACTTAAATGTACCTGATGCAATAGCTCCGGGTGTTGCTCCAGCATCAGATCTCTCGGCTCCCAAGTGTGGCTCTCCCGTCCATGGTTGGACCACAGCACCTTCACAAGGGAACCTTCTTCTTCCGCAAACACTCGGATGGCTGTATCGTCAATCTGGATCGGCTCCAATCTCACTGACCTGTCAGGCTCCACCGGTCCGGCTGTAGTAGTGATGTGCTGCTCCGGCCGAAGGAGAGCTCTCCGTAAGGAAGAGACATGAAAGACGTCATGTAGTGCACCCAACTCCGGTGGCAGCTGCAGTCGGTAAGCTAAGGGGCCGATCCGCTCCAGGATCAGGTAGGGCCCCATGTATCGTGGACTGAGCTTCTTGTGCCTCCGCACCCGTGAAACACCGTGTACCGGACGTATCTTCAAGAATACCCTGTCTCCAACCTGGAACTCCACCTGCCGGTGCCGAGCATCATAATACTTTGCCTGCCTGCTCTGGGCCTCCAGTAGCCGATCCCTGATCAATCGAATCTGAGCCTCTGTGTCCTCTATATAATCGGATCCCAGAGCCCTGCTGTCCACATCCTGTACCCATGATAGCGGTGTTCCGGCATCTCCTTCCATAAAGCGCCTCGTACGGAGCCATCCTGATGCTAGCCTGGTGGCTGTTATTATACGAGAACTCGATCAATGGTAGCAGTCTCTCCAAGGCCTCCCCGTATCCAATATGCATAATCTGAGCAGGTCTTCCATGGTCCGGATGGTCCGCTCGGTCTGTCCGTCGGTCTGCGGGTGGAAGGCGGTACTAAAGGTAAGCCGAGATCCCAAGTGAGCATGCACGGCCCTCCACTCACTCGAAGTGAACCGACCATCACGGTCCGAAACAATAGTCCTGGGGATACCATGATACCTGATGTACTGCTCCACAAATAGTCTCACCAGAACTGCAACTGGGGCATCCTTCCGAACTGGGATAAACCGCGCGACCTTGGTCAATCTGTCCACTATAACCCATATAGAATCATGTCCGGAGTGGGAGCGAGGCAATCCGTGTACAAAGTCCATAGCAATGTCCTCAAACTTCCACTCTGGAACTGGCAGTGGCTGTAGTAAACCTCCTGGGCTCTTGCATTCCGCCTTCACACGCTGGCAGGTCTCGCAATGCGTCACAAAATCCGTGATCTCCCTCTTCATCCCGGGCCAATACATAGATCTCCGCAAATCTGCCCACATCTTGGTGATGCCGGGGTGCACTGAATATCTCGAGCAATGTGCCTCTCGGAGTATGTCATCTCGAACACTGCCCCCTGCTGGTATGTAGATGCGCCCCCGGAACCGAAGAAGATCATCCTGTAGTGTGTAGTCCTCGACCTTGCCCCTCTCTAGGGCACTGAAAATCGGCTGTAACGCAGCATCCAGCCTCTGATGTGCTCGGATGCGCTCCTGTATATCATCGCAGCTGATCACTGAGCTCAAATACTCTCTATATACCACTGGCTCGGTCTCGGACACCACGGTAATGTGCATGTCCTCCATCATCTGAAGCAGCTCTATGGACATCAATCGGGGTTCCGGTCCAGAAGTGCCGGCCCTCCTGCTCAAAGCATCCGCAACCGTGTTCGCTTTCCCCGGGTGATAGTGGATCTTGTAGTCATAATCACAGAGGAACTCCAGCCACCTCCTCTGTCTCAGATTTTAAGTCCTTCTGCGTATCAATATACTTGAGATTCTTGTGATCTGAAAAGATGTCACAATGAATCCCGTATAGGTAATGTCTCCATATCTTTAGGGCGAAAACCACAGCCCCGAGCTCTAGATCATGTACTGGATAGTTATGCTCATGCTTCTTCAACTGTCGCGAAGCATAAGCGATAACGTGTCCGTGCTGCATCAAGACTGCACCCATCCCCTGATAAGAGGCGTCCGTGTAAATCTGGAATCCTTCGCTCCCGGATGGAAGCGCAAGAATAGGGGATGAGATGAGCCGGTCCTTCAGCTCCTGAAAAGCCGTCTCACACCGCTCTGACCAAACAAAATCAGCATCCTTCTTCGTCAAGGACGTGAGGGGAGTGCTATCCTTGAGAACCCCTCCACGAACTTGCGATAATAGCCTGCTAGTCCCAAGAAACTGCGGATGTCAGATGCGGTCTTCGGCCGCGGCCAATCCCTCACTGTCTCTATCTTGGCCGGGTCCACAGCTAACCCAGCCCCACTGATCGTGTGCCCCAGGAAAGCCACCTCCTGCAACCAGAACTGGCACTTCGAAAATTTTGCGTACATCTGTGCCTCCCTCAACCTCTGCAGGACCTGTGCCAAGTGCTCAGTATGCTCCTCCCGAGTCCGAGAATAAATAAGGATGTCGTCGATGAATACTATCACGAAGCGATCCAAGAAAGGCTCGAAGACACGGTTCATCAGACTCATGAATGCAGCAGGAGCATTCGTGAGCCCAAAAGGCATCACCGTGAATTCGTATAGTCCATAGCGCGAACTGAAAGCCGTCTTCGGTATGTCTTCTTCCCTGATACGGAGCTGATAGTAGCCGGATCGCAGATCTAACTTGGAGAACCAGAATGCTCCCTGTAGTTGGTCAAATAACTCATCTATCCGAGGCAGAGGATAGGTGTTGCGGACCGTCAACCGGTTCAGCTCCCGGTAATCTATACATAATCGCAGTGATCCGTCCTTCTTCTTCACAAATAGAACTGGTGCTCCCCATGGCGATGAACTAGGCCGTACAAATCCTGACTCGACTAGCTCCTGCAGTTGAGTTCTGAACTCTGCTAACTCTCTAGGAGCCATCCTGTAGGGTGCTCGGGACACCGGCTTCGCTCCCGGCACTAGCTGAATCCTGAAATCCAAGTCTCTAGCAGGCGGTAGCCCGGGCAATTTCTCCGGAATACGTCGGAGAAATCCCGAACCACCGGAATATCTGAGATAGTCGCCTCTGTCCCCACCATCTCGAAGCAGACAATATAGACTTCTTCACCCTGCTCATGGGCCTTCACAGCCTGTATAGAAGATAATAGTAGGTGGCAGACAGGCTGGATACCTTCAACGATAACATGGGAGTCGCCATGTCTCAGCGTGATCCTCCTGGACGGACAATCTATCTGGGCATGGTTCCGATGCAACCAGGCCATGCCCAAGATCAAGTCGAAGTCTTGCAGCTTCAGGATAGTCGCCGGCGCCTCAAAAGCCTTGCCGCCTATCTCAGCCTCCATGTCACAATGTGCAGTAGTCCGCAGCTCCGATCCATCGGGTAGGCGTACCCTCATCTCTAGTCCAGGGAACCTCTCCACGCCTTCGAGTCCGTCGATGAAGGCCTCGGATACGAACGAGTGTGAAGCACCCGTGTCGAAAAGAGTATGAGCGGGCTTGCCGCTGATCATGACTATGCCTGAGGTTTGTTTATGTGAGGGTTAATGGTTATCCTATGGTTCCAAGTACTATATATATATCATTGGGAAAATTTAAGGAAATTCAAAATTAACTTCAAGTACCTGTAATGACCTCCTCGGGATTTCTCGGCTCTGTGAGGTCCAAGGCGTATATCTGCTCCTGCTCGCGCCTCCTGCCATGATATCCCCGGCCTCGGCCTCGTCCTCGGCCTCGTCCTCGGCCCTGCTGTACTGGGGCCACTGGAGGTGGAGGAGGAGGAGGGGGATGGAATCGGTGCGGGCACTCCGACCTGATGTGCCCAGGCTGGCGGCATCCGTAACAAACCACCTGTCGGTGGCCTCGGTCATCCTGTCTCCTTGGATCATGTATCTGTAGAGGTGGGGGAGCCAAAGCTGGAGGAGGCCCCTGCTCCTGCCTGAAGTTGGGACGACGACGTCCCCCACCCCTCCTGTATCCGATGGTCCTGCCTCTCTGAGAGCCCCTACTGCTCTCACCAGATGTCGATCCATCAAATGGTCTCTTCCCTCCGGCTCGTACCATCAGCTGGTCAGCCTCCAGCTTCTTCGCCATCTCAATGATCTGTCTGGATGTGCCATGTGAAATGAATAACAGAGCCTGCCTCAGATCATCCCTAAGGCCCCGGTAGAACCTCTTCGCATACCTCCTGTCGTCGGTGTCCTGAATCCCCGCGAACCTGGCCAAGTGGGAGAACTCCCTCTGGTACTCTATCACTGATCTAGTCCCCTGCTTGAGGTTCAAAAACCTCTCCTCCAAAGCATCCCTGTCCGTAGTAGAGACGAAGTGCTCCAGGAACACATCGCCAAACTCCTCCCAAGAAATCTCTGACAACTCAAAGTCCGCATAAGTAGTCTCCCGGACTGACTTCCACCATCTCTTCGCGTGGGCCTCTAGCACGGAGGTGGCTAGAGGTACTGCCTGGCCGACTGGGCAGCTGATGCCCGCTAAGATCTCGTGTATGGCCTCCAGCCATTCTTCTGTCTTCACTGCATCCTCTGTCCCACGGTACGTCGGTGGGGACAGGCTCTTGAATGCACTCAGCCAGCTCGACCCCGGATTTGGCTGTGGAGCCGGGACTTGCTGGGCTCTAAAGGCATCCAAAATCGCCGTCAGGGTCTGCCCCATCTCCGTATGTAGGAATGGAGTGGCAGCTGGAGGGGAGGAGCCACATTTTGCGGCGCTGCGACCTGTGGAGGTTGCATAAAGGTAAGGTTAAAGCAAAATTGGCCTATCAAATTGTACTTTGTGGACCATTCCTGTGACTTTTGTACATGGGCACACCACTGCTTCCGCTGCATAGTTTGTCCGCAAACTAATGCTGGGGCGGGGGTGGTCCCATGTTGTGGACTTCTTTCTCATATGATCGTTGTTCAAGTGATACCAGTTTGTAAGACCCCCCTCCCCCTTACCAAGGAGGGCTACCGGATCTTATGCCCAGAACCGCCGTCTTACGGTGGCACTAACTCACGGGTTAGTCGACACCGCAACACGCCGATTCTGCCGGCTAGTACGATCATAAACCTGTAGGCCAATATGAGAAATAAGAAGTAAAACTGTAAATAAATGTCATCAGTCCATAAGTCACAGTACAATCATATAAGGAAATGAATAGTACATCAATAGTCCACAGAATAGTACAGAAGGAAGAGTAAAAAGGGCTTATGCCCAGTACATCAAATCTCTCTCTCACACAAAATAGTAGATGCGGAAGCTAAACTAGAACATCAAGACTCGTCCCACCTGAGGACGCACAGTAGTAGTGGTAGCCTGCTGAAGTGGTATCTGCTCCTCATGCCCTGCCTCCTCGACGTGCTGGTGCTCCATCTCCACGGGCTCCTAAAAATAGTTGGTCACCGACCATTAGTCAAAAAGACTAAGTCGTTTCCTCCGCACCTCGCCCCGCAGCTCCTAGGCACCGAGCGGGAGGACGAAGCGGAGGACAACAAGGGGTAGCAAAATGGAAGCAGGTGACAATATCTATCTAGAGTGGTACTAAGTAATGAAATTCTACATTAGCAATGCTAAGTACAGTACAAGTAGTAAGTAAGTAAGTACGGTGCAGTAAAGGAAAGTAAAGCAACAGCAGTATGTACAAAATAAGCTAAGCTACCACTAAGCTATCATTACAAACGTACCCTAACTTATATAAATGCCCATACAAATATATAAGTTAGGATTTCCAGGAAATTTAACTTATCATATAAAAGAGCCCATACTAATTTATATGATAAGGATCTATGAAGCGTATGACCTAATATGAATGAATGATATGATGCAATTTTATGCGCATGCAAGTGCAACTCACACACAACGACTCTGTGATCACAGACCTTTAGTTCCCACTTTTTGAGAGCTAGCATCACTCTCGGGTACCACCGCTGTGGCTACGGCAGCAGCGGAGCGGGCGTCTCCGCTTCTAGACCGGTATGCACACTACCAAGCCTTAGACCCCTCTCATACGCCTCTGTACACGTCCAAGGTGCACTCTAGAGTCTCGCGTACGTACTTTGCTGACAAACCCGTCAGTCTTGTTGGGTCGGATGTGTGTTATCGGGGGTCGTCCTCCAGACCGCAGTGTAAAACAACCCACTGGCCCCTCTAACTCCCACAACCGCCTGGTGCACCGTACTGCCATCGGTGTGACGAACGGCCAGTACCGCATGCCCCGCCACGATATTTATGCACATGCAAGTAATTCACACCGAGCCTTCCGCTCGCAGGACCAAAACCCGTCCTGAATCCCTCAAACCCAAACCCGGGTGAGAACGCACATTAGTGCCTTTATGTCAATCCCTCCAACCCTAAACGGGTGAGCATATATCACGAATCTCTCCAGCCCCCACACGGGCGAGAAGGTACAACAATGTCCTAACCTATTAAACTACTCTTGCCTACGGTTATTATACTTAGAGATTTAAGGTTAATCCCAGGACTGCCCCCGGTATTCCCTGTGAAGGGCTCTCAAAGGGCACTAGGAACTATGTTGGGATTACGCCCAACGTTCCCTTTCGCAAGGATATTTATTTTAGTTGATAACTACCCATGTATCCCCCAGCTCTCCTTATTGCTTTAGTACAACCCTAGTGGCTTAAAGTATTACCGGGAAAACCGACGGTCTTCCGCCGATCCCCACTCCAGTTGCTAGTTAAGACTTGCACTTTTGATCCCTCACTAAGAAAAACTCTACCCACCAGGTTACATATGTTGAACTCTCTCTTATTTCTGCCGATAATCAGTCCCCTGGTAATTCCCTAAGGCAAGACCTATTTGTGTTATATGCAGACCATGACCTATGTTTACCCTAGAAATGTGATCTTCCAAAACTTAAGGCATCTTGCCTCTAAATATTTATCCTAGGTGTTATGGACTAAGGGAACTACCCTAAAGATTCTCATAATTTTTCCTGGCCAAATGGTCATTTAATTAATTCTCTTAATTTAATTGCTCGGCCACTTTACACATGAAGTGATCTAATTAAGCATCCACTGACTTAGGGAATTTTTCCTGAGATGTATATTGACCAGATATTGCTGCCTTCAAAATTTCATAATTTTCTTAAATTATTTATTGTCATTTTCTATTTAACAACAATCCCACATAAATTCCATTTTACACATGAAGTATAAGCATTACATATTCAAAAATTCCAGAAAATTTACAGAGCCTTTAAGACACTAAATTATGGCTATTGGCAGAGATTCATCAAAATTGAATGTAAGATGGCCTATGGGGTTCCATTTTAAGGTATTTACCAAAATGCCATTGTACTAGTTTAACACAAGTAATGTATCCAATAAATTCTGAGAAATTCATGATAAACTAATAACAATATTTTATGACAGTAGAATAAATCCCAAATTTTTCAGAGGTATATACATATCATTTCAAGAATTATCATGATAAGGGTAAAATGGGAAATTTAGGGTATCTACTCCAAGGTTCTTCAAAACAGAGAAATCATAATTTTCCTAGGTCAAGTGTGATGTAATCTAAGCCTTGGTAATGTTGTTTGGATTTGTTCTTGAATAAATCCTATTTTCCAATTTTTAATTCCAAAATAGCTATTTATAAAGTAAATTCCAATAAATGGAATTTTGATTCCAAAAATTACAATATTAATTTGAAGAGTGCCATTTACTCTAATGAACCACTGGAAATAATTTCATGACACTTGCATGTCACCATTGGGCTAAATACACAAATTTGCATTTTGCTATTTGCACACCAAGCCTTAACATAGGCTAGCACATGCAAGTGGATTCTCCCACATGCAGTGATCCCAAGGTGCTGAAAATTTTATCATGCATCAAGGGTGACCCCACTGACCCACCACCAAAATATGGGGCCATGGGAGGAGTAGAACTCCATATATGCCATTAATTTAAATTTTGATATTTTTCCAAAAACTATAGGAAAATGTTTTCTAAAAATTCCTAAATTTTGGCAGGAGGTAAATAAGCCCTAATAATGCATGTGCCCAAAATTTGGGATCATGGTGACTAATATTGAGACTAGGGCATCCAATATAATGTTTGACCTAGTCTAGGACCAGTCCTAGGAGAAAGGTCCTACAGGGCTGTACCCTACACCAAAATGTATGTTTAGGGTGGCATTTTAAAGGTAAGACCCTAGGCTACAATTTTCATTAAGGGCCTAAGCTCTGGAAATGCCTCTAAGAGGCCTAAAATTAACTTGCAAGAAGGCTGAATACATGTGACAGAAATATTACTATTCATTTATTAATCCTGATTTATATTAAAAATCGGCGCACGGATCTTAAAGCATGAATGGACGGCATCGGGTTATCGTCTACCTCCAGCCAACGGCTGAGATCGAGCCGACCTGGAGCGATTTTGCCGGCGGTTTCCGGCCAGCTGAGGCGTCGCCACCTCCGGCCAATGGTGCCATCACCTTCACGATGGTGGTGGCTATCATTTCCCGGCGATGGGGCGGCGGGAGACGGCGGCGACGGCGATCCCGAGCGGTTTCAGAAACTTAGGATTTTCTAGATTTTCTCACATGGCATCGGGCTCAATTGAGCCCGATCTCTCGCCTATTTGATCTAAGAGCTAGTGCGGGTAGAGGTGAAGTGAAACGCACCATAATCGGGGCTTGGCTGCGGGTCAGGCGGCGGTTTGCCGTGGTGGTGGTGCGCCGGCGAGCTCCTCCCCGAAAGTTGCATTCTCCACCGTTCTCCATGTGTAAGTAGTCGAATTCCACTCCTCTGGACCTTCTGAAGCTAATGGAGGGGTCTGTTTGGACTGAGGTGGGCTATAAGTGGAGTTAACTCCAAGGTGAGCTCGGTTTGAGCTTTGGAGGCTTCACCCATGGTGCCATGTGGCTCTCAACTCAGGAATTCTGCTGGAAATGAAGAGGGGAAGTCAGCCACCTGGTTTTGGGCAGCCAAAACCAGCTGATGGGGTGGCCATGTGGCCATTATTCCCTTCATTCCTCTTTCTCTCTCCTCTTCTCCTAAAATTTCCAATTTTACCCCCTTGCATGCATTCTCTCTCCTGATTTAGAGGGGTAGGGTTGGTCTTGTTCACTTGGGCTGACTTTGGGCCAAGTTTAGTGGGCTTGGTCCAAGGGAACTTGACTTGGCCTTCATTTCACTCTTTAGGTCAATTTGTTGACCAAATTGACTTTTAGGGTTGACTGGTCAACTATGGTGGGTGGACTGACCCCACTTGGTGGAAATGGGTCTAGTGGCACCACCCAACTTGGTTTGGGTCAAGGGGGTGCCCCACTTAGGTTAATTAGGCCTATGGGTGTGGGTTTGACCAAATTAAGCCCAAGGTTGACCTTGGTCAACTGGGGTCAAAATGTTGACCCAGTGACATACCCTAGGGTCCACTTAGACTGTTTTTTTAGGGTTAGGGCAATGTGGTGGGGTCATGGTGTGGCTAGGGTCCTTAATTAGGTTAGTTTGACCTAGTTTGACTTGGTCCTATAGTGGGCTCCACATGGACCACCACCACTATCTAGGGTCAAACCTAGTTGATCCCCTTAGGTCTCACCTCATGCCTAACCCAATCTAAGTTGAGGGGTCCAGAAGTAACATGGGATGTTACAGTAGAGGTGAAGGTTCTCACCCTTGGAGGCAGGGTGGAGAAAGTGTGAATCAGTAGGGGGCTGACCCCGGTGGACCAGGAGAGGATGCTGACATGCATCCAGAAGAACGTGGACATCTTTGCCTGGAGCGCAGTGGAGATGTCAGGGATTGATGCAGACGTTGCCTGCCACTGATTCAACCTGGACCCAGAAGCTCGCCCCATCCACCAGAAGAAGAGGTCCATCGCGGACAAGCTAGCCGAGCCCATCAGGGAGGAGGTGGATAAGCTCCTCAAAGCTGGTTTTGTATCTGAAATCCAATACCCTGGATGGATCTCCAATGTAGTAATGGTTAAAAAAAGTGATGGCCAGTGGAGTATGTGTGTTGATTTCTCTTTGTTTAATAAATCATGTCCAAAAGATTGTTACCCCTTGCCTCGAATCGATGCGCTGGTTGACACATCCATCAGTTTTCCTGTAATGAGCTTTTTAGATGCATTTTCAGGTTACCACAAATTCAGGATGCACCCCCCCCCCCCAACATCAAAGATGTCTCATTCATCACGGAGGATGGGTACTACTGCTACAAATGATGCCCTATGGGATAAAGAATGCAGGGGCGACGTACCAAAAAATGATTGATAGGGTCTTCCGAGAACAAAAGAGAAGGAACCTGGAGGTGTATGTAGATGATCTTATGATCAAGAATCGAGATGTGGACTCTCACCTCCAGGATCTGGAGGAAACTTTCACCACCTTGCACAAGTACAGGATGCGGCTGAACCCCTTGAAGTGTGTCTTCGGGGCCAGTATGGGCAAGTACTTGGGCCACCTTCTTACTCTCGTAGGGGTGGAACCAAATCCAGACAAGGTCAAGGTGATCATGGAGTTGGGGTCGTCTCGGAATCCTAAGGAGGTGCAGCGGTTGACCTGAAAGTTGGCAGAGCTGAGCAGGTTCCTTTACCGGGCTGGGGAGAAGTGCTCTCCCTTCTTCAAAGCATTGAGGGGATGCAAGAAGTTCGAGTGGATTGGGGAATGCAAGGAGGCGTTCTAGGCCATGAAGAGGCAGTTGAACCAGGCTCCGCTCCTCCAAGTGCCAAAAGAAGGGGAAGACCTGTCCCTATACCTTGGAGTAGGAGTAGAGGCCTTGAGCTCTATCCTGGTTTGAGAAGAAAGGAAGAAGCAGTTGCCCATCTATTATGTGAGTCAGGTCCTGAGGAAAGCAGAGCTTTCGTATCCCATCTTGGAGAAGCTGGACTTCACTCTAGTCATCTCAGCCCAGAGGCTCCGACCCTATTTCTAGGCACACTCCATCTAAGTGGTGACTGACCACCCCCTCTGCAACATCTTCGAGGGGGTAGAGCATTTGGGCAGGTTGGTCAAGTGGTCGGTGGATCTGAGCGAGTTTGATATCTCCTTTGTTCCCCGCCTCTCAATCAAGGCCCAAGCAATGGTCAACTTTCTGGCAGACTACGTGGTCGAGGTGGCGGAGGCAGAACTCACTCACCAAATTCCTTGGAAGGTGATGGTGGATGGTGCCTCAGGTAAGCATTCCTTAGGGGTGGGGGTGATCTTGGAAAGCCCCCAAGGAACGAGGATAGAGCAAACCATGGTTGTCCATTTTCATATTACTAACAATCAGGACAAGTACGAGGCCGTGATTGCAGGGTTATGCCTGACCAGGGAACTGTGAGTGCTTAACATGGAGGTCCTCACCGACTTCATGGTGTTGGCTTCCCAGATCAACGGGGAGTTTGAGGCGAGGCAGCCTACCCTTCAGTTATATTTGCCAAAGGTGAAGAGGGTCATCGGCATATTCCATACCTTTTCCATCCGACACGTGCCAAGGGAGGAAAACGAACGGGTTGATCAGCTGGCAAAGCATGGTCCCCGGGTGGGGGGGTACCATCACTGACCTATTCCACCTTCCATCGAAGAGGGAGAATTGATGGAAGTGGATCGACACCCATCGTGGATGGACCCTTTCACAATGTTCCTTTCCACAGGGGAGTACTCGGAGGGGATAGATAATAAGAAGTTCAAGTACAAGTCAGCATACTATCTCATCCATGACGGGCAATTGTATCAGAAGACTCTCTCGGGGTTATTGGCTCGTTGTGTAGCTGAGAGGGAAATCCAGAGAATCTTGGAGGAGGTCCACTCTGGGAAGTGTGGGAGTCACTCCGGAGTCGGACCTTGAAAGGAAGGATTGTCAGGCGGGGGTACTTCTGGCCTACCCTAGGCCACGATGCTGCAGAGTTCTCAAAGAAGTGCCACAAATGCCAGTTGTTCACCTGATGGAAGGTACTGAAGAGGTAAGGGATGACAGAAGATCCCTTCTAAATCAAAAATATAAAGCATTCAGAGAAGATCCCAAGGATTCTTTTGTTGATACTTTTGAAAGCTTCTTCAAGATTTTCAACGACCTAAGATTTTATGGCCGAGTCTTCATTAATGGAGAACTAAATGACAAATTTCTGAGATCCCTGACTAAGGAATGAGACAACAAAGTTTGTGCAATTCGGGAGTTCGGTAAGCTGGCAGAGGCTGACCCTCAGAATCTCTTTAGAAAGCTTATGTCATATGAGCTCCAAATAAACTCAAGAAAAGCTGAAGAAGAGAAAATTCGATCTTTATCTAAGGAGAAATTTGTCGCTCTAAAGGCAGACATCTCAAGGAAGTCAAAATATACATCTCCTGCCCCCGCACAGGAAGAGAGTGAAGAAGAAGCTTCAGAGCCAAGTACCTCGGGCTCAGAGATATCAGAAGGAGAGTTTTCCATTCTTTCAAGGCAGTTTAAGAAGTTCTTGAATAACAAGAAACAGAGGAGAGGCAAAGATGTCTCGTCTAGAAGATCACGTCATGATGTTGATCGTCACAAGAAAGGCTCAAGTAGCTATGACAGGTATCACTCAAAACCGAACAAACATATTTCTTCTGACATTGTTTGTTATTATTGCAATAAGCCAGGTGTTGGGTTCATTGCCCACAATGTTCCTTAGATTGGATGGATGCGTTGAACGACAAGTGTACCGATCGCACAAGTAATATAAAATGGGTGGCTTTCTCAAGTATCGATCTCTTCAAGGAACACAGTAAGAGGGGGGGGGGGGGAGGCTAATATCGAGGAGGACTTGAGATTGAAGTCCTTAGGTCGGAGTTAACTATGAGGGTTTTGATGGTTGTGATAAAATAAAGCAAAACACTAACAATTACTCCGATGCAACGCCACTATGCGATGCTTCGCCAGGCGGGATAGAAGACTACACGAGCCGCTATGCACCGAATCGCTAGGCGGATGGACGAGTAGGCTTGCGAAATGAGGGTCGAGAGCACCTCGTCACTACGCTTGCACCTAGCACTTGCTAGTGTAGCAAACACAATAATTCACACCACAAGTAACTTAAGCCAACAAACCATCACATCGCTCACAAGCATGAACAATAGTAAATAGCATTAAGCCTAAGGTTCATCAAAGTTCTTGTATCAAATAATAATGAAATTCCAATACAAAAGCCTAGAAATGTGGAAGAGAAAGGTAGAGATACAAACAACGAACGAGTATTTACCGTAGACGTGGGAGCAAGCACCGGGTTGTCAATCTGTGTCCAGCGAGCCACTCATCAGTTGCGTCCGGGGTCGGGGAAGGCTGTCACCGCTTCCTAAGTGCCCGTCTTCTCGTTGGTCTACGTTGTCCACGTCAAACCTTCACTTCTTCCTTACTTTGTGGAGATCATAGAGTGGAAACTAACTTCTTTACGCCATGGATGAAAGGGAACTTCATAGGGAGCAAAGCCCTAGCTTTGAGGATGAAGAACGGGGCAAAACCCCCTTCCGGCGGAAGAAAATAGCTGCAAAATCTGGTCCGTCCAAATGGTGAGAAATCTGTGCTTTAAATAGAAGCAGGTCAGAAAATTCGACATGCACGGTTTGGCATACGACCGTGCGCTAACCGTGCTTTATTAACTTGCAGGCCAAGCTTGCAGAAGATAAAGCGTTGACCCGTGCGTTTTACTTTGCGCACGGGCGTGAAGGAAATCCCACGGGTAAACACAGAGCGCAGGAATACAGGAGAAAACAGTGAAACTGTGTGTTTTACTCGCGCACGGGAGCTATTGCCCGTGCGTGAAGGAAACGCACGATTAACCACAGATCACTGGAAAGCTTGGCAAAAGGTGCAGGCCATGCGATTCCTTCTCGCACGGTTTGGCCGAAACCGTGCGGGAACAAATCGCACGGGTAGAGACAGATGCCCCAGGAAAGCTGTGTAAAACGCACGATTGGACTGGAACCGTGCGCGAAGAAATGCGCACGACCGTGCGTTTTACACAAAAACTGGAAATGGAATTCGGGACATCCCGACTACCTGCACAATAATAAAACCAGGTTGGAGCACAAGCTTCCAGCACCAAAAATGCAAACAAAACTAAACAGAAAGATAACGAGGAGCACCATGTGCATACCCTCGACAAAAGAATGCGCAATTGCACACCCATGGGCCCAAAACAACGCACTATTGGTGAAGTGAAGCCCTAAACAAAATATAACTTTTCCAATTGAAAAAGTAGTGCATATGCAAGAAAATAAGCCTAGATGAGTCCTTAAAACCCTATATAAATCGGACTCATCACACCCCCAGACTTACCTGTTTGCGTGTCCCGAGCAAATAAAATCTATGCAGATAAAAAAAATAATATAGCTAATACAGAAATTGAGATAAGGAGTACCATGCGAAGTCGCATGCTTGCACGTGTAAAAAGATAATAGAGGAAATTTCTAAGTATACAAAATAGTTTATACTTTTCACAATGCGTATCAACATTTTATTATTACTCAAAAATGGAATCACGGTGAATCTTTCGGTCTCGCGTAGGGAGAAAGTAGGCTAATCGCTGGGCGAGCATTGCCAAAGATTAGGGCTCGGGATAACCTCCAAAGGAATCCACTATTATCGGTGACCATATGCTTGCCCGGTCGCACTCTCTCCACGGTACTGGTTTGGTTCACACACGAATTAGTAGGACTTTAGGAGAATCATGGGGCTTGGGTTTCGGTGAGATAAACAAAGATAAATAAGGAGGCTACACACCTAACCCAAATGAGCTAGCATAAAAAGGAATTTACCGCTAACCAAAATACACGCGGGTACACCACACCCCCAGACTTAATTTTTAACATATGGGTGTGTGCACCGCCTACTCAAAAAATAATCACATCTCAAATAGGATTTTTAATTATACTTTTTCTTTTCACTTTTTTTTTACTTTTCATATTCACATATTTTTTTTATCATTTTCTTTTCTTTAAACAATTTCAGCAAATAGAAGCTTTAGAGAACATCTATATAATCACATGTAAAATCACCACATCAACACCCCAACATGAAAATGTAAAACACTAAAACATCGACTTGGGTGTGCGACTAGGATCAGCTATGATGCTTTTGTGAAATAATGGTGGAGGTGAATCAAAAGAAGGGGTAGGCACAACGGGAATAGCGAAGATAAGATGTTAGGAATGGTACAATGCTCAATCAGGCTAAAATGATGACCTACATCATGCTAACCAATATCCATGCTTCAAAAATAGCTTGGGGAAAGTTCTTAGCCAACGAGAAAGACTATCCATCCCCCCCGACTCGATCAATATGAAACTAACGGCCGTCTACACACATCCCTAAGCTACAATCGGATTCACACTGGATTCACCAATTTTTGAGTAGAATAAAAAGTATTTACACAATTAGAAAAATATAAAACTATAAGCATACAGAAAAGTTAAATCTACTCTAATTTCTACACGAGACGAGAGCACTCGACTAGGAGCACAACATGGTCAACATTTTACTCCGTCTCACAATCCTATGTCACCACAAAATTTTTCCAAAATCATACAAAAGAAACGAGTTTAACTCACAACACGCTAATAGCTAAGCACACGCTCATGTGGGTGCAGTGATGTGCGATGCGATGAACCAATCAAAATAAAGCAATAAAAGCTTGTAGTATGCACATGAAATGTGCACGTGCAAAAGGTAACACATACTGACTCTACCCCAGACTTAAACTAAGCTGCACAGTATATGATATAGAATTTAAATCAAATAGAGACAAGGGAAGAGGTTACCCAATGCTCAGCCAGTGAGCATACCAGAAGACGCATGAAAAATAAAAGCAGATCCGCCATACCTTAATCACAACCCCATCAATACGGTTTGTCATGAATACCTGCAGGGGTGAGCTCCGCAAAAACAAAAGAAAAATATACAAAATACAAAGAAATACTAAAACTAAAATAGTCATGAAAAATAAAAATGCAGAAAATGGAAGATAAGTACTGGGGTTACTGTCATCCCAACATGACTTATTCAACTAAAGAAAAAGGTTCTAGCTAATGGGTCTATGAAATAAAAAATGCACAAGTAACTGTTCCAATATCCGTTTCGGTAACGGGTACCGATACGACGATAAAACAGTTACCCCTCTACCAAAATAATCATACCTGCCCAACACAGGTAGAGTAAATAAGAAATAAGAAGAGAATGAGCGCTGGTCCTAGCTCATCTTATCGCAAAATAAATCCTTGCACAACAAGGTATCGTCTACAGGGAGATGGCAGGAGGAGAAATCAATCAATGGAGCTTCCTCAACAGAGGAGGGATCAACCTCCTCGCAAAAGAGGATGTTATCATCGACGGATCGAGCTGAAATCTCCAAGTCCTCCTGAAGCTCCTATGGAGACTCAATCCGCGCAGGCTCAGATCTGGAAAGGGGATCAAGAAATAAAGGAGATGAATAACTAAAATAATCAGAAATAGGGGGAGTGGTCCCGGTCTCACTCCCAGTAGGATCCAAGCATAGATCATCAATGGTATCATCAACTGACTCACTAAGAATTGGGATAGTTAATTCTTGCGAAGAAAGCGGAGGAACAACATCATCAGAGAAAATATGTGTTGGTTCCTCCGGTGGTGAATCCAAAAGAGGGGAAGAATGCATAGGGAGAGATGACACCGCAACGTCGTCACACCAATCAGCAGAAAGTCTGATGGGCATATCCACAGTAGTCCCCCATAGACAAGGTGGTACTGCGAATATATCATCAGAATCAGAAGGGGCAGCCAGTTGAGAGGTGGATGGAACGATTCAGATATCCAGTCCATCATCCTCCTCTAACTAGCGCTGAAATTTTGCGCAATCTTTCAATACATGATCTGTGCTACGACAACACAAACACCGTTTTCCATTACTCCTCAGTCCTGGTGGGACTGGAGAGTAATAAGAAGAAGGTGAAGGCATAGAAGAGAAGTGACCATAAGACTGGGGTATGGTGTATGAAGTACCATAAGAGGACGGTGCTCCAAACACTGAACCACGAGAAATATGTTCACTATCTTCAATGGGGCACTCATCACTACTATGTCTATAATCCCCGCACCATCTACAACGGATATTCATATAAGAATACATGGTGCAACAAAGAAGAATTCACCAACAGAAGTAATCTAAGCAAAAATTAACTACACACCAGCAGATAAATGAAAAGGAAAGCCCGCTGCAGAAAAATTAAAACTAGAAAAGGAACAAAGAAAAATAAGCAACAAATCCTAAAAACTAAAACAAAGAAGAAACATGCAATGCACAAATGGAAAGGTCTTTGATCTACTATCTCCCTCTCCAAAAACTCACACGACTATGTTCCCCGGCAACGACGCCAAAAACTTGATGCGTTGAACGACAAGTGTACCGGTCGCACGAGTAATATAAAATGGGTGGCTTTCCCAAGTATCGATCTCTTTAAGGAACACAGTTAGGGGGAGTTAATATCGAGGAGGACTTGAGATTGAAATCCTTAGGTCGGAGTTAACTATGGGGGTTTTGATGGTTGAGATAAAATAAAGCAAAACACTAACAACTACTCTTATGCAATGCCGCTATGCGATGCTTCGCCAGGCGGGATGGAAGACTACATGGGCCGCTATGCACCGAATCGCTAGGCGGATGGACAAGTAGGCTTGCGAAATGAGGGTCGAGAGCACCTCGTCACTACGCTCGCACCTAGCACTTGCTAGTGTAGCAAACACAATAATTCACACCATAAGTAACTTAAGCCAACAAACCACTGCATCGCTCACAAGAATGAACAATAGTAAATAGCATTAAGCCCAAGGTTCATCAAAGTTCTTGCATCAAATAATAACGAAATTTCAATACAAAAACCTAGAAATGTCGAACAGAAAGGTAGAGATACAAACAACGAACGATTCTTTGCCATAGACGTGGGAGGAAGCACCGGGTTGTCAATCCGTGTCCAGCGAGCCACTCATCGGTTGCGTCTGGGGTCGGGGAAGGCTCTCACCGCTTCCTAAGCGCCCGTCTTCTCGTTGGTCTACGTTGTCCACATCAAACCTTCACTTCTTCCTTACTTTGCGGAGATCTTAGAGTGGAAACTCACTTCTTTACGCCATAGATGCAAGGGAACTTCATAGGGAGCAAAGCCCTAGCTTTGAGGATGAAGAACGGGGCAAAACCCCTTCCGGCGGAAGAAAATGGCTGCAAAATCCAGCCCGTCCAAATGGTGAGAAATCTGCGCTTTAAATAGAAGCAGGTCAGAAAATTAGGCACGCACGGTCTGGCGCACGACCGTGCGCTCACCGTGCGTTATTAACTTGCAGGCCAAGCTTGCAGAAGATGAAGCGTTGACCCGTGCGTTTTACTTCCTGCGCTCTGTGTTTACCCGTGTGTGAAGGAAATCGCACGGGTAAACACAGAGCGTAGGAATGCAGGAAAAAATAGTGGAACCATTCGTTTTACTCGTACACGGGCGTTGTTGCCCATGCGTGAAGGAAACACACGATTAACCACAGATCACTAGAAAGCTTGGCAAAAGGTGCAAGACGTGCCATTCCTTCTCGCACGGTTTGGACAAAACTGTGCAGGAACCAATCACATGGGTAGAAACAGATGCCCCAGGAAAGCTATGTAAAATGCACGATTGGACTGGAACCGTGCGCGAAGAAATGCGCACAACCGTGCGTTTTACACAGAAACAGGAAATGGAATTCGAGACATCCCGACTACCTACACAACAATAAAACCAGGCTGGAGCACAAGCTTCCAGCACCAAAAATGCAAACAAAACTAAATAGAAAGATAACGAGGAGCACCCCGACAAAAGAATGCGCAATTGCACACCCACGGGCCCAAACAATGCACTATTGGTGAAGTGAAGCCCTAAACAAAAATATAACTTTTCCAGTAGAAAAAGTAGTGCACATGAAAGAAAATGAGCCCAGATGAGTCCTAAAAACCCTATATAAATCTGACTCATCAACATTGTTTGTTATTATTACAATAAGCCAGGTGTTGGGTCTATTGCCAACAATGTTCCCTAGATTGGATTTGAAGAGGCATCCCCATCAACACTAAGAGCATAGTTGTATTTGATGCTGTTTAAGCTCATCATGTACAGGATGTTCCATGGAACAAGTCTAGACTGGTGGTCTAAGTAATGTGACAAGTGGTCACAAAGTGAAGTTGCTGGAAAGACAAGAAGTAGGCTAAATGGACAAGACAGGTAAACTCTTACCTTTGTTGTGGGCTGACAGAAATCTGTCTAAGTCCACAGGCATTGAGTGATGAAGATACACTCAACGCCATACAACAAATGGCTGTGAGTAGAACTCGGTTTAGAAATTCGTCGAACTGAGTTCAGAGTTCGTCGAGCAGAACTCACCATTCGTCGAGCTGAGTTCAGAGTTTGAGACTCTGAGTTAGTCGAACTCAGTTCAGAGAAATCGTCGAACTGAGCTCAGAGATCGTCGAGCTGAGCTCACCATTCGTCGAGCAAAGATCACAGCAAAAAGGCTGTGAGTTGAACTCAGTCGGAATTCAAAATTCATCAATCTAAGTTCAGAATTCGTCGAACTCAGTTCAGAGAATTCGTCGAACTGAGTTCCACATTCGTCAAGCTCAGCTCAACTTTCCTTGGTATAAGTTCGTCGAGCTCAGCTTGAAATTCGTCGAGCTCAGTTTGTAGTTCGTAGAGCTCAGCTTACAGATCGTCGAACGCAATTCAACACTTATCGAGATAATAAGAAAAATTGTCTAAGGCAAAAAGCGCTGAGACCGCTGAGACCGCTAAGACAGAAGCGTTGAGACAGCTGAGATAGCTGAGAAGTTCAAGGCAAAAATGCTGAGAGAAATGTTGTTCTTAGCTGTTAATAAGAAACCGCTGAGACTGCTGAGACAAAACCGCTGAGACAGGAGTTGGTCTCAGCAAAACTGCTGAGACAGGAGTTGGTCTCAGCAAAACCGCTTAGACAGGAGTTGGTTTCAACAAAACCACTAAGACAGGAGTTGATCTCAGCATAACAGCTGAGATTGTCTCAGCTGAGAACAAGAAAGCGCTGAGACAAGTTAAGCAGAAAAATGGTTAAGGCAAAAATCGTTGAGTGGAGGTTGCTCACTCAACGCTGTCAACGCCTAGTGAAAACAAAAAATCTGTCTAAGTGTTTTGGCGTTGAGTGATGCTTACTTACTCAACGCCTATACTAATGATGTTTGATTTTTGGCTAAGTCCACAACTGATGATGTGAGCAAGTTAACAAGTCAACAAAATTCAAATAAGTGGCAGGATGGCTACTATACGCGACAATTGTTGTTGCAAACCTTCTGTACGGCAGTTGGCATTAAAACAAGATTATTGCAGGGCATTAATGATGCGGGGCCCACTGCTAAAGACCCGTTGGGTCAAGAATCAACAAAAGAAAGAGGCTTGTAGAGAAAAGAGCAGAGACTAGGGACTGCAGTAAAAGAAAAAGAAAGTGAGTTATTCTTCTCCGCCATTGTTGTGGAGCTGAAAAACAGGAAGCTCAAGTCTAGAAGACAGAGAGCAAGGTAGCTGTTGATCAACATCTTCAACAACAAGATAGCTGGTGAAATTCTTACCTGTACCAGCAAGCTGCTCAGAAGGATTATCTGAGCAAAAGGTAGCAGCTTGTGGCCAACCCTTGCTGCAGGTGCTTCACAGTCTCAGTCATCAAATCTAAAGAACATTAACTTAGGGAGATGTGAAGAAGGAGAAAGAACTGTGCAGGTGGCGCAGTTCAGGAAGAGGCAGAGAAATAGATCTGCAAGATCTTCCAGCATATCTTCATATGTGTTGTTGTGAAGAAAGGAGTTGAGCTAGGACTACTCCAGCTCAGGTTGTAGTAAGGTTTGCAGCAGTTACTTCTCTAGCTCCAGCTGGATTAAATCCCTGGTAATGAGAAGAGAAAGTTAGGTCTAAGTATTTTATTAGTCCAGAAAAAGATAGACTCAGGAATAAATTTCTTGTAGTCATTTATTAGACTGAGTTTACCTTAGTTAGGAAGCTTGACACTGAGAAACATCTCTTGTGTCAAGCATTACCACCATACCCCCTTTTTCATCCTGTAGGATTCAGTTTATCTGAATCTGAGCTGTAGGGCACTTTGTGCCTGAGGTAGGTGACTAATTAGTCACTGAGGTAGGTGCCCTGTTGGGGTACTGAGGTAGGATCCAAGTGTAGATCTGAGCTGTAGGGCTTAATTGCCTGAGGTAGGAGAGTGCTGCTCTATGAGTGTAGGGCATTTGTGCCTGAGGTAGGTGACAAGTGTGTCACTGAGCTGTAGGTGCCTGGAGGGACACTAAGGTACGTACCTGGAGGTGTACTGAGTTGTAGGAGTACTGCAGCACTCTGAGAGTAGGGCCTTTTGCCTGAAGTTGTAGGGCAGAAAAGCCTGAGCTGTAGGCCTTAGAGATAAGGCCGAGGTAGGTGGCTTGCAGGTCACTCAGTGTAGGAGCACTGCAGAGCTCTGAGGTAGGATCCCTTGTGGATCTAAGGTAGGGTTGTCCTCCCAGCCTGACTGTAGGGCTTAACTGCATGAGGTAGGTGGTTTGCTGACCACTGAGTGTAGGCCTTTGTAGCTGATTAGTGAGTCTTGGAGGATACTTGGAGATCCTGCTGGATCTGAGGTGTAAGCTCTTAGGAGCAGTTTGGAGAAGTTGTGCCTAGTCCAACATGTTAGTTGGATATGTGGGAGGGAAATTAGATGTACCCAATTGGGGAACCACCACAAATCTTTGTGTGCTTTTCTGTGGTTGTTTTTCTTTCTTATTTACAGGTGCTATGGACAAGTTCTAGATC
This sequence comes from Platanthera guangdongensis, assembly GCA_039583875.1. Lineage (NCBI taxonomy): Eukaryota > Viridiplantae > Streptophyta > Magnoliopsida > Asparagales > Orchidaceae > Platanthera > Platanthera guangdongensis. Next base: position 231,900,859 of record CM077151.1, on the reverse strand, counting down.
ACCCTAAGCTCAAAGATAAAAGAAAACAACAAAGCATTTTAAAGAAAGCAAAAGATAGTCTCAAAGAGACAAATAACCTATTCACCCCCCTTTAGGTGATTTAGCTATCCTTGAATTAAAGATTTTCGCCAGGACATGTCATAGTTGATTGCCCTCATAAGAAGAAGGAGGGTGGAAGAAGAGAGGAGCAGAAATCTTCTTATAAAAAGAAGAAAACTAAAAGAAGCCTGGTAGCCAAGAAGGCCAAGACTCTTAGTGACTCTGACTCATCTGAGCCAAGTGAGGAAGAGGAAGCCTACTTTGGGCTGATGACACAGACAGACGAGGAAGAAGAGCCCTAGTACATTGGGAAGGTAAAATCTCACACCCCTCTATCAGAATTTGATGCTTCAGACCATGATCATGAGGACTGCTCTTCTGATGATGAGTCTAAACTCATGATTCAATACAAGGAATTGATCAAGGCCTACGACAAATGTCAAAAAGTTGTTAAAACTCAGGCCAAGGAGATTAAATCTCTCAAGGCTGAAGAGAGAACTCTGAGAGAGGAAGTCGTAAAGACAGACTCACTCAGAGAGGAATTCAATGCTGTAATTGAAGAATATAATAAAGCTCTCGAGCACCTAAATATGAAGGAGAAAATAATCAAGGAATTGGAAGAACAACTTGCAGTTGAAAAGAAACTTGTTGAAAGTCTCTCCAAGACAAAAATAGTCATTCTGTTTGTTGCTGAATTCTCTGCTCAGGCCAAAGATGCTGGCTTAGGCCATGTGGATGCTCCTAGTAAATCTTCTAGGATAAATAAAGCTCAACAAAAGAATAAGGCTGCCAAGAAAGCTTTATCCAAGGAAATGGGGAAAGCTCCTCAAGATCAAACGTCATTTACAAAGGTTATCGTCCCAACAAACGCGTTTGATTTTGATTCATCCTACGGTCACTTTGCCAGGCCTACTTATGTAGAGTCCAAGTCTCGGTGCTAACGATGGACCTGCCCCGAAACTTTGGTGAAAGTGTCTTCAATGCACCTTATGAGGACATCACTCTTCAGAGCTACGACCCTTATAGTCATGGTCATAACATCAAGAAAGCTCCAAAAGTTAAACCCGTTGTGGAAAAGCCTCTTTAGGAGAAGAAGTCATGTGAGTGCTTTCACCACGAAGCTTCTATCTCCAAGTCTGCTGCCCCTGCTAGACCACACTCTCAAAAGGTCAAGCAGGAGAACTTTAGGCAAAGATACAACATGTTTGATTGTTGGTGTTGCGGCAAAGTTGGTCACGTTGCTATAGATTGTTGGTTTAACCCAAGATATTATGTAACTCCTCAAGTTAATAATGTGAGAAAGACCACTCATAATGTTAGCACACGTAGGGGGAGTATGCTAACTAGAGACCAAGGACCCAAACGAGTTTGGGTTCCTAAGGCAAACTGATTTGTGAATGCAGGTATGTCCAAAGGCCACCAAAAATCCTATCTGGTATTTGAACAGTGGATGCTCTCGGCATATGAACGGGACTAGAAGCCTACTAAAGAATTATTCTCCAGCATGAACAGGTCAAAGGTCATCTTTGGTGGTTCTGATAGGGGGATTACAAAAGGCTACGATATGATTACTAATGGTAGTATATCCTTCTCAGATGTGGCTTATGTTGAAGGATTGGAACATAATCTTATAAATATAATCCAGTTTTGTGATATAGGATACATAGTAGAATTTCATGCAGACAAGTGTTTGATAAAATCGGTCGATAACTTATAAACGATTCTATCAGGCACTCGTAGTAGGAATATATTTTGTTTAAATTTTATATGCATAGACTCTTCTACGTCAGTGTGCTTTTTGGCAAAAGATAGTGCGTCTCTTGGTGACCAATGACACAAGAGATTTGCACATATAAATTACAAAATGATTAATAAATTATTTTCTTTTAATTTATTACGTGATGCCCCCAGTGTTAAGTGCATTAAAGATAGACCTTGTCACGTATGTGTAAAAGGCAAGCAAACAAGGGCTACCTTTAAAAGCATTATTGACAAAGACTCTAATAGGTGTTTGCACCTACTTCATATGGACTTGTTCGGTCCACTGCAAGTTAGAAGTTTGGGAGGTAAGGATTATACATTGGATATTATTGGATGATTACTCTCGCTTTGTGTGGGCGTTCTTTCTAAAACACAAGTCAGATACTTTTGATATCATTACTAATTTTGTCAGGCAAGTTCAGAATGAACACAACTGCTCCATTGTCAAAATTAGAAGTGACAGTGGAACAAAGTTCAAGTCTGGGGCCATGATAGAATTCTGTGAAAGACTTGGTATCTTTCATCAGTTTTCCTCTCCTTGTACTTCTCAACAGAACAAAGTTGCTGAGAGAAGGAATATAACACTCATCGAGGCTTGCAGAACCATATTGAGTGATGCCTCACTACCAGAATATTTCTGGGTTGAGTCGTCAACATTGCATGCCACGTGCAAAATCGAACACTCATAAACAAGAACCATAATAAGACACCTTACGAACTACTAAAGGGAAGGAAACCGACTATTTCATATTTTAGAATCTTTGGTAGTAAATGCTTCGGCCTTAACAATGGGAAGTATCACACAACTATATTTAGTGAAAAGAGTTTTGAAGGTATTTTCGTAGGTTATAGTAGCCATAGTAAGGCATATAGGATTTTTAATAAGAAAACCCTAGTTGTAGAAGAATCTATCAATATTGTATTTGATGATATGAGCTTGCTGCAAGGCAGCCCTTTTAGTGTGTTTATTGAAGATGCATATTCAAGACTAAAGGAATTAAACTTAGATGAGCCGACTGAAGAAAAAGCTCAAAAGTTCATCAAGATTGCCACTCCAACCCCAATTGGAGAGGATGATCACCATGATGAAGATGTCATCCAAGTTTATGAAGTCACTCCAGTAATAGAGGAAGCTCCAGATGCAAGGAATTTAGAGCTCAGACACCTGAAGGATCACCCAATTGATCAAATCATAGGAGATCCCCGAGATGGTGTCAGAACTCGTAGAGGTACAACTAATGAAAATCTATATTTAAGTTTCCTCTCGCAGGTTGAACCAAAGAAGTTTAAGGAAGCAAACTCAGACCCATCTTGGGTAATGGCAATGGAATAAGAACTGAATAAATTCAAGCGTTGCCAAGTCTGGAAGCTTGTTCCAAGAACCAAAGGTAAGAACGTTATCATAACAAAGTGGGTCTACAGGAACAAGATGGACGAAGATAGAACAATTATAAAGAATAAGGCCAGACTCGTCGCCAAGGGATACAGATAAGAAGAAGGAATCGACTTCGATTAGACGTATGCTCCAGTGGCAAGGCTGGAGGCAATCAGGTTGTTCCTAGTATATGCAGCACTTAAGGGCTTCATTGTCTATTAGATGGACGTGAAGTCAGCCTTCCATAATAATGACATCAAGGAAGAAGTGTATGTGCAACAACCTCCCATTTTTGTTGATTCTAACCTTCCTGAGCACATTTATCTTTTATTTAAAGATTTATATGGTATGAAACAAGCTCCTCGAGCTTGGTAAGAGGATGTTTAACTTTCTTCTTGAGAATAAGTTCACAAGGGGAAAGATAGATAAACATTATTTCTTAGGGAAATAAAAGGCAAAATTTTGCTAATGCAAATCTATGTCGATGACATTAAATTTGACTCTACTAACGACAACCTCTGCAAAAAGTTTTCCAAACTTATGCAAGAGAAGTTCGAAATGAGCAGTATGAGAGAGCTGAAGTATTTCTTATGACTTCAGGTGAAACAATCTGAAGATGGAATTTTTATCTCTCAGACGAAATTCACCAAGGAGTTAATTAAGAAATTCGAAATGGAGAACGCAACCTCTATGAGGACTCCAATGGGTTCAGCATGTCTCTAGACAAGGATGAGAAAGGGAAACCTTTTAATGAAACCAAGTATAGAAGCAAAATTGGATCCTTGCTCTATCTTACTGCTATTTGACCGGATTTTGAGATACCTTAAAAGTACATCAAATCTTGGCTTATGGTACCCAAGAAGTAATGATAACGAACAGATAGGTTTTTTAGATGCAGATTTTGCAGGTAGTAAAGATGATAGAAAGACAACTTCCAGGAATTGCCAATTCCTTGGAAGGAGACTTATTTCATGGAGCAGTAAGAAGCAAAATTATGTCGCAATTTCAACAGCCGAGTCAGAATATATTTCTGCAGGTAGTTGTTGTGCACAACTGCTGTGGATAAAGAACCAACTTGAAGACTACAACTTGAAGGTCAAGGACATTCCTCTGTTCTGTGACTCCTCCAGTACAATTGCAATAGACAACAACCTAGTCTCTCACAACCGGACAAAGCACATAGAGCTGCTGTATCACTTCATCAAGCAGCATGTGGAATATGGAGATATCAATCTTCAGTATGTTCCAACTAACAAGCGGGATGCATACATTTTCACGAAGCCACTAGATGAGGCCAAGTTCTCGTTCTTCAAATAGAACTTGGAATGCTCAATAAGGAATGCTGAAGAAAAGTGACACACAACAAAGTTTAGAATGGGATTACTTCTCAAAAATCAGAAAACTCTAAGTCTGGACTTCTTTTCTCGAGTACATCATTTATTCTCGAGAAAAATAGACCTGCTTCTCGGGAAGAATATCTCTACTCGAGAACAAGTATCTTTCTACTCGAGAACAAACTTTAATTTCTCGAGTACATCATTTCTTCCTCTTGAGAACAGAAACCTCACTCAAGAAATCAGATACAATATCTCTCCCCAAGTTCAAATTTTTGATATTGGCACCCGACACTTCAACCGCTTTACTCCAGGTATTTTAGCATTGTTTATTTCATTAATCATCAAGATTTAAGGAATATATAAATAGATTTTGTTTAGAAATTTCGTATTCCCGAAATTCAAAACTCTGCTCTCAAGAAAAACTCTTCTCCTTATCCGTCTCCGCCACACTGCCGAAACAACCCTATTTCTCCTCTTGTCGGCCAGCAGATGCTTCATTCTTCAATCAATGGCCTCCTCATCGAAGCTAGCATCAACAGTGATCTAATCTCCACTGGAATTGGCAACATTTCTGACGATTTCAGAAACGTCCTCATCTTGCTCGACATCGTCGGATTATCTTTTGTTCTTGAACACCCTTGTAGAGTACTTATTTCTGATGTAGGGGAATTCTTCCAACATGCCAAGATCAAGCACAATAGGAAAGTGCTAAAATCCATGGTTCGGGACATAATGTGAAAATGACTTCACACTCTATTTCATAGTTTCTGCAACTACCAGTTATCTACATGGAAGATGACCTCATAAGTTCAGATTATGAATGGGCTTATGGTTTTTGTGGCCTTCCAGATTCTACCCACACAGTTCGTCGAAAGTATATGAATGCAGAGAGCAAATTGCTTGCAGACATTCTTAGAAAAGTCCTTCTCTGCCGCACAAGCTCTATAAACTACATCACACCAGAGTTCTTTGACATGATGACTGTCATTATCTGCAGAAAGAAAAATCAATGAGGCATGATGATTTTTGATAAAATCAAGGCAAGTATCAAGAACCCCAATTATGGTAGAATTTTATCTCTTTATTTGAATCAGATGAAGCCAGATGCGTTTTCCATGGCTAAGGGCATGACCCTTCACCACAAGAAGAAAGTCTCAATCACCTCCATCCAAAGATGGGAGATCAAGCTTCAAAAATCTGACCAAGCACCAAGAACGAATGAAGATGAAGTTAGGACTCCATCTCCACCCTCTCATCAAATAACTGATTCAGTTATTGAGGAAGAGCCTTCTCCATCCGCGCAAGTACAGCCTACTCAAAGTTCAACTCCAGGCATAGTCCATACAGAAATTCCAGCCCAAGTCACCACTTCACCTGCTGCTGTAAATATAGTTCTAGAAGAAGATTCAGCCCCATTTACTGCTGCCAGAGACACCTTTCTCCCAGAAGATAACTCGAGATTTATTCCTGAAGACATGGCTGATCCAGAAATCCTGACTGATGCTCAGGTAAATGAACAATTTTGTCTACAACTGAAGATATTGACAAGATGATAGAGGAGCTCACATCCAAAGAGCCTCTATCCCCTCTGCCAGAAGTAGACCATCCATCTCAGCAAAATAATTTGTCTCAACCAGAACCATCCCATCCAGAACATTCTCCTAAACCAGAACATTCCCACCCACAATCTCCTATTGAGGATGTACAAAATGAAGAACCAGTTTCTATTTCTGATGATAAAGAAGTATCTCCTGAAGAAGTTGAACCACCTCTCAGAAGCTTAGACTTCTCCCTCCCTACTATTATTGGTGAGGACGAAGACATCGTGATTCACACCATTAGAGGCCAGAGCTCAGTAATTATTGAAGAAATGGTTCCCTATACTGCTCCTATCCTATCTCCTCCACCTCTTCCAGCTGAAGCAAATACTGCAGATACCCTCCTGAGTAAGATTGAGTTTATGCTTACCCAGCAAAGAACATATTTTGACGACTCTCTTAAAGTTGTCACTGACAAAATGATTGCTTTGGAAAAAGAGATGAGCAGAGGTTTTGCTGAAATACAATATAATACTGATTCTCTCAAACACCTGTTCCAAATAGGTGGGAAAGCCTTAAACCATACAATCACTAGTATTGGTCATGTCATGGACCAATCAGTTACTCTGGCAAATAATCAAATTCAATTGGAAAAGAATGTTGAAAGTCACAACTTCAAGACATGTGAAAAAGTTGGAAAGTTCAAAGAGGATGCTATAAGTACCCTATCCATAGAAGTCAGAAAGGGGGAGAAATTAGTAAAGGAATATCTAAAAAAACCTGATAGTACCATGAAAACTCTTTGGGAAGAAAAATTGAAAAACATGAATGCAACAGTACATGACCATATTCATGAGGTAAAACTTTACACATGTGCTACAACAGTTTGGATGCACAACCAAATTTTTCCTGAATTTCAAGTAGATCCAAATGCTGCTGCTCCTCCTCATCTCAATCCTATTGCTCAGCAACCTTCTGCTCCAATGCCCTCATTTTCTCCAAGACCTGAAGATTTTGTATCTCCTCATACTGAATATTCTCAAGTTTGGTCTAAATAAGATATGCCTCAAATTCCTCCTCCAGAAATTCCAGCCCATAAGAAAAGGAAATATAGTGACGGTGCTTCTGCTAGCCGGTCCACTACTAATCCAAAAGATGAAAGGAGAAAAACTCAAGAATTTGCTGAAGTATGGAGTCCAACCTCCAAATCCCTAATTCTTGAAACTCTTAAACTTGTTGTTGATTTTAATGAGAACAAAAATGATCATTATAGCTCCTATGAATGGGACTTATATGAGAAATCTCTTACCAAAAGGAGACTCAGTGACAAAGAATATGGAAAGAACAATCCCATGGCTCCACCCAAACCTGCCAAATACTTTCCTAAACCTTACAGTTATCTGAAGAGGCAACAAGAGAAGAAGGAGAGACAACAACAACAACAGAGCTAGTATAAATTGAAGATGATCAGAAATTTTATTAATGAGATCTTTTGGAATTGGATTTTTCTTGGACAATATCTATAAATATAAATCTTTTAATTTTGATGATCTGAGTTTTCTATAACATAGCATTTCTCATTATTATTTTGTTTGCTAGTTACTTTATTTATTTATCTTGATGTAATTCACCTTAGTGTAGAGGGTTCTGACTTATACAAATAAGGGGAGATTGTTGGGTATTGCATCCATAATAACCCAGATTTGTATGAAGTCACTCTTAAACTAAGATGAATTAAGTTTGTATTTGATACTCTTTTTGAAAGTATTGTACCTATACACCTAGAGGGGGGGGGGGGTGAATAGGTGACTTGAATCTTTTTAACTTTTTATGGCAGCAATCAGTTTCTAACACAGATTTATATCTACTTTTGCACAACAATCACACATCAATCACAACAAACCACAACACACAGTAGACACACAGTTTTATAGTGGTTCCCCAAGGTTTGGGTACATCCACTTTCCCCCTTCGCCTATCTAGCAGTGTACTAGATTCGGCCAAACTTCTCCACTATTTCATAACCCAAAACTGGTTCCTACACCTCAGGCCCAAGGCCCTACAACTCAGCTTCTTCACAAAGCCTACACTCAGTCACAAAGGCTTACACTCAGCCACCAAGGCCTACACTCAGCCACCAAGGCCTACACTCAGAGATTTAAATCTCCTACACTCAGCCTTTATAATTACAGGCTTACAAGACTCAGATCCAAAGGATCCTACAAGAAAATATGAATACAATAATGTTAACTCAGCAACTCAGAGACAAGAGAGGAGAGTTGTGAGTTTCTTGATGAGTTCTTGGAAGAACTCAGCTGAAATCAATCTGACTTGGCTTTCTTCAAAGCTTCTTGAATGTAGAACTCAATAAGATTGACTCCTTCTGCAGTTGATCCTTGATCTCTGCTACTTAAGATTCAGAATAAATCTGAACCCTTCTTCTCAGTCTGGTTCCAACAACTGATTTCTTGGATGGAACTCTCTCTCTCCAACTTCTTAGATCTGCACTTGATTCTTTAAGGAATAACTAGATCTTCTTTGTTAAATACTTGATCAATAATCTGAACTCCTTTCTGTAGACAGCATAAGCCTATTTATAGGCCTTCTTCATGGTAACCGGCTGGTCCGGTTCATAATTGAATTCTGACAACTCTGACAGGTGCTGTAGACCGGCTGGAATGGCAGCTGTCAAGTCATCCAGCCAGTTCTTGAAAATTCTATAACTGTCTCCAAGTGTCGAGACTGTCTGTCTTTAAGTGTCGACACTTATAGACCAAGTGTTGACACACGCTGTCTAAGTGTCGACACTAGCCTACAAGGTGTCGACACAACTCCTTGTGTTGTAGATTTTATATCTCGACACAACTTCTTCTTCATGTGTCGACACTGAAATTTAGTGTCGACACAAGTATTTGTACTTCAGTATTTTGCTGAATTCTTCTAAGTGTCGACACAACACCTTTGTGTCGACACATCTTCATATGTTGAATCTGTTAAGTGTCGACACTGCTTCATGGTGTCGACACATGTCTTCAGTGTTGATACTTGCTGAGTGTCGACACAGCTCCTTGTGTCGACACATTATTCTTCTGTCGAGTCTCTGGCTGAGTGTCGACACATTCCCTTAGTGTCGACACCTGTACTTAGAATATTTTGTTGAACTTTGCTGATCTTTGCTAAGTGTCGACACAGATCCTTGTGTCGACACTTTCTTCAAGTGTTGAGTCTTCAGCTGAGTGTCGACACATACTTTCTTGCGTCGACACTTTCTTCAAGTGTTGACTCTTCTGCTATGTGTCGACACATTGTTCTAGGTGTCGACACTTATACTTAGTCTCTGCTGACTTTTGCTGAGTGTCGACACAGCTCCTTGTGTCGACACTTTCTTATGTAGACACAGTTCTTCTAGGTGTCGACACTGCTGTTAAGTGTCGACACAACTTCACTGTACTTTTCTTCACTGAGTGTCGACACAGCTCCTTGTGTCGACACTTTCTGTCTGGTGTCGACTCAGCATCCCTGGTGTCGACACAATGACTCCAAGTGTCGACACTGCTTGTGTGGGTGTCGACACAAGTCTTCTTAAGTGTCTACACTTTCCCTCCGGGTGTCGACACATGGACTTAGAAATTTTTTCTTCTTTCCTGCAAATACTTAGCCTGCACAAGTAAACTCAAAACACATCAAATACATTTTTGATGTATATCATTGAATTGGGTGAGACTTCTTAAAATCAGGTACATTTGAACCAATGTACCCAACAATCTCCCCCTATTTGGAGAAGTCATAACCCTTAGTCAATGATATACACCATTCATAATAAAATGACAGAATGATGTAAAACAGGATTATATATAGCAGTACAATCACAAACATGTATCAATCAAACATGTATACATAGACATCATCATAGAACAAATATGAAATAGATTTAACATATAACACATTGTTCTAATATTTGTCATATTCATTTTCAAAAGTTTACAGAATGTTTTACATCAAAAAGATTACATAGTAAACTTTAAGAAAATTCTAATTCTATTTCTTTTCAGGCTCCTTGATCACTATTTCTTTTCCAGCTTGTACTTTGGCTTGAACAGGAGCTTCAGCAACTTCAGCATCAGCAGGCTTCTTGCCTTTCAGATCTTTCTTCTTAAGTTCTTCAGCTTTGATCTTTTGCCTCTCAAAATAATGATAAGGCTTGGGAAAGTACTTGCTTGGCTCCTGTGCAGTACGAGGTAGCTTTCCCATCTTGGCCTTTCTTCTATATTGGACTATAGCCTCCTGCCTTGTCTCATGCTTTCTCCATTCAGCCTCCGAAAACCACTTGTTCCTGTCTTGAATGTTATCTTTTGCAGCTTTCCATGCAGTCAAGATAATAGTCCTAGAGGTGGGGCTCCACTGCTCAAAGTCAGGTCTTTGTTCAGCTTGCTCCCTGAACCTCTTCTTTGACAATCTAGTTTCTTCTTCTTTCTGCATAGCTTCTTGCATAGCTTCAGAGATTGGTTGGACTACCTTTTCTATGATGACATTATCCTTACCCCCAGGTGGGCTATACATGGACTGTATATCAGCATGAATCATATCAAAATCTGGAGGAGGGTAGATGACTTGAGCCACTTCAAGTTGCTCCCCTCCAAGATATGCAGGATGAATTCCAGATTTAGCAACATTACCATCATCACAAAGAGGAGGATATCCAAGAGTTGCTCTGATAGAATTAGATATCCACTTAGCATGATCAGAGCTGGCCTTGACTAACACTCTCTCCCCCTTTATGACTTCTCTTTCAATGTGATCTCTGACATCATCTTTTTGAAATCTAACCTGGTTATCCAAGTAATTAACTCCATCTTTAAAGAAAGATTTTAACCTTTGGAGTTTGTCAGTTATAATCTTCTGTGAGTCTTGGATGGCAGTCTTAACAGCAGTGATTTCTTCTTGAAATACTTTGTCAAATTCTGCTTTAATAGTAGCTGGAGTCTGCCCTGCAGCTAGATTCTTCAACTCTGTGACTATGGAATTGTGAGATGCAGTCAAATTATCATTCATTCTAATTTGATTTTCAAGTACATATCCTTGCTTGACTGCAAAGTCATCAACTTGTGCTTTTATCTTCTCCTGATGTGTAGCCAAGTACACCACTGCATTCCCTCCCTTATGGAAGCAGTCTGTCATCTCCTTCTTATTAAGATTCATCTCAAATCTTATTGACTTTATGTCCTGGGCAAGATCAAACTGCAATGATTTCTGCCCTTCATCCACATATTTTTCAATAGCTTGCCTATGTTCATCCAGCTTTATTTGCATAGCAACCATAAGTGCACTATAATCAACAGTTGGAGCTGGCTGTGATATAGGCTGTGGAGTAACAGTTTGGAGAGCCTTCTTATAACTTTGGCTCCTTCTTCTAAATACTTGAAATTTTCTTTTCTTAGCCCTTGAAGCTTCCTCATCTTCAGAGGCTGAGGAGCTAGCAATTTCTACCCTCTCCTTAGGGCTTGGGGGTAACTCCTTCTGCACATCTGGTGCCTTCTCAGTCTCTTGCCTTGCAGGCTCTTCAACAATGGGCACTTGCTCCCCCTCAATTTGAGCATTCTCTTCTTCAGCAGAAGTTTCTTTGTCAAAATCAGTTTGATCCAGGTTAAGGAACAGATCTTCCATTGTGTATTCTTGTGGAGAATGGGCAGGAGAAATTCTTTGCTCATCTACCACTAGATCAGATACAACAGATATGTCTTTCATTACAACATCTGGGACTTGATTATCAGTCTGTGGTTGCTGATAAACATCAGGCAAATCAGTATCCTCTATAGGAAATTCTAAAGCATTAAGCTCAGTGATTACCTCTAGAATTGTGGTTGTAGCTTGCTCACTCTCAAGAGGAGTGGGCTCTTCCACAATTAGTGGCTCCCCCTGGATGTGATCCTTGTGTATGGGGCTAGCTTGAGGTAGCTCCCCCTAGATTTCAGCAACATCTTGAGGAGCTGGAGTTTTCTCAACAGTCTCTTCTTCATGCTCATCAGGTGTGAAGACCACTTGCTCTTCACTATCTGTACTGCTAGTTGGATCCTGAGCCATTGGGACAGACTTCTTCTTCTTCTTCTGTGGAGTTTCCTTCTCAAGAATTATCTTCTCAGGGGTTGGCATCTCTTTAGATAACACCCTGTCCCATCTAGAGAATATTCTCATATCCATTTTCCTCATATGATTTATTTTTGTTCCAGCAACTTGATTCATTACTTCTGTAATACTTCCAGCAAGGTATAAACTTAAGATTCTTCCCATGTTGGGCTTTTTCAGACTCTCCTTGATCTTTTCAAAAATCACTACAGACCAATCTGTCTTCAAAGTAAAGATTATCCTTGTCATAATGTTGAACATATGGGCTGATATCCTATCATGCCCTCCTGGCTTACTTATGATGACCTTGCCAACAATTTCAGAAAGGAATTTCCCTTGACTATTCATGCCTTTCCTATTAAAGACAGAACCAACTTTCATCTTTGCATCCAGTCCACACTAAGTTAAAGCTTCTCTGGTCTTTGAAGCAGTAACTTCATCTTCTTCTTGAGTTCTTGGCAACTGAAGTACCTTTCTCAGACTTTTTTGTGAAACCTTGACCTTTGCACCATGAACTCTGGATTTGAGCTTGAGTCCAGAGTCGTCTACTTTAGCTCCATTAAGGAATTCCAAGACTTCCTTCTTCCAGATCTTTGTGGGCTCGGAAACAAGATATTCTAACCCTGAGTCTGCTACTAGGGTTACTACAGTCTTGATCTCCGGGTCTGCATCAACAAATGCGTCGCGCACCAGTTCGTATCCTTCATTGACATTCTCCTCAAGCTTTGGCGCCATTAGGGTTTGAAGAATTTGAACTGAGAGAAGAGAGGTGTCGACACACAAGTTTTGTCTCGAAACTTTTGAAAGCGTGTCGACAAACTAAGGCAAAATCATATTTATACCTTTCTAGGTTTGAAGATGAAAAAGCGGGCAGCTAACTTAAATTGTGTCGACACTGTCGATAAGTGTCGACACTGACTTATAATGTCTCGACACGTATGTGTCGACACGAGTTTAGTCAACAGATTATATGTGTCGACACTTGTTTATGTGTCGATACCACATAACTCGACACATAGTCGAGACTTTACTTAAATAATTCTAAGTAAACACTAAGTGTCGACACCACCTTGGATGTGTCGACACCTACTTGTCATGTGTCGACACTAATTTCCTGAAGTGTCGACACCAATATTCTGTGTCGACACAGAGCTCTCTGTGTGCCGACACCTTTTTACTTAGCCATTTCCAATTCTATAAACTTACTCTAAGTTTATCATTCCTAGTTCAATTTTAAATCTAATGAACTTAATTTCTTCTAGGGGCTTAGTATACATATCAGCTAGTTGATTATCTGTTTTAACATATTCTAGTAAAATATCTTCTTTCTCTACATGCTCCCTAAGAAAATGATATTTAATCTCAATATGTTTAGTTCTACTATGGGAAACAGGATTATGTGCAATTGATATAGCACTTGTAGAATCACAAAAGAGTGGAGTTCTACTTACCTGAAATCCATAGTCCTCAAGCTGATGTTGTATCCACAGAAGTTGAGCACAGCAACTTCCTGCAGCCACATACTCTGACTCTGCAGTGGAGATAACCACACTTGTTTGCTTTTTGCTACTCCATGAAATCAGTCTTCCACCTAGGAATTGACAGGTTCCAGTAGTGCTTTTTCTGTCTTCTTTGCATCCTACAAATTCTGCATCTGAATAACCTGTTAGTTCAAAATCCCCATTCCTAGGGTACCAGAGGCCTAGATAAGGAGTGCCCTTTAGATATCTCAATATTCTTTTGACTGCTGTCAAATGAGACTCTTTAGGGCAGGCTTGATACCTTGCACAGACACATGTAGCATACATGATATCTGGTCTACTTGCAGTCAAATATAATAGGGAGCCAACTATCCCTCTATACAAGGTTTCATCCACAGGTTTCCCTGCATCATCCTTGCTAAGAGACATACTTGACCCCATAGGAGTCTTCATGGTGCTGGATGAATCCATACCATACTTCCTTATGAGTTCTAGGGTGAACTTGGACTGGCATATGGATAAACCATTCTCAGTCTGTCTTACTTAGAGACCCAAGAAGAACTTTAGCTCTCCCATACTACTCATCTCAAATTGACCTTGCATTAGTTTTGCAAACTTTTTGCAAAGCCTAATTTCAGTAGACCCAAATATAATGCCATCTACATATATTTGTACTAGTATAACTTTGCCTCTAGATTCCCTAAGGAATAGAGTCTTGTCTATTTTCCCCCTTGTGAACTTATTCTCAATGAGGAAACTAGAAAGGGTTTCATACCAAGCCCCAGGGTTTCATACCAAGCCCTAGGGGCTTGCTTTAACCCATATAAAGCTTTTCTAAGTCTATAGACATGATTAGGTAGAGTTGAATCAACAAAACCTGATGGCTGTTCCACATAGACTTCCTCTTTAAGATTACCATTCAAAAATGCTGACTTGACATCCATTTGGTAAACTTTGAATCCTTGAAAGGTTGCATAGGCTAGGAACATCCTTATGGCTTCCAGTCTGGCTACTGGAGCAAAGGTTTGATCAAAATCAATACCTTCTTCCTGCCTATATCCTTTAGCAACCAATCTTGCTTTGTTCTTAATGATGACTCCATGTTCATCCATCTTGTTCCTATAGATCCACTTGGTTCCAATTATATTTTGGTCTTTAGGTTTAGGAACAAGCTCCCAGACCTTGCACCTCTTGAACTGATTCAATTCTTCTTGCATTGCCTCAATCCAGTGAGGGTCTAGGATGGCTTCTTCAAACTTCTTTGGTTCAACTTGGGATAGAAAACTGGAGTAGATTGCTGCATTCAGGTTTCTGCTCCTTGTTTGTACCCCCTGTCTTGGATCACCAATGATTTGTTCAGCTGGATGATCTCTTAGATGCCTAATGGCTGGAGGCATCCTGACTTCAGGTTGAACTTCTTCAACTTGCTTTACTCCTTGTACTTCATCAGCATTGGTACATGTAGTTCTCCCCCTGGATAACATCCACTGTCTTCTACTTGCTGTCTTGAAGTAGGTTCTTCTTCTAGAGTGAGCTTGTCCATCTTCTTTGTTAAACCTGTGGGGCTGCATACACTACTAGACAACTCGTTGTTAATAAGTCTAGTTTCATCAAATACTACATGTACAGTCTCCTCTACAACTTGAGATGACAAGTTGTAGACCCTATAAGCCTTACTATTGTTGCTGTACCCAACAAAAATTCCCTCTTGGGACTTGGCAGCAAACTTAGTCAAGTAAGACTTTCCATTGTTAAGTATAAAGCTGAAAGTCCACCTAGTGTCAACTATGTGCACCTATGGGGGGGGGGGGGATATGTGACGTATAGCGCTTTTGCGGAATTTATAATAGTACCTGCACAATAAAAACAAACAGCACAGCACACAGAATACACAGGCAATTTATAGTGGTTCCCCGACTTGGGTACATCCACTTTCCCCCTTCGACCTATCTCCCAACAAGGGACGACTCAGTCACTTCTCCAACGGGATTGAAATCCAATCCCTGCACTAACGGAAGGAACCCTTCCACACGTAGGAGTCAACACTCCCACAAAGCGGGTCGCACCCAACCCTTACAACACGGAACAAACGTTCCTTTACAACAAAAGTAAATCTAGAATGTACACGAGATACAAACTTCGTTTGGAGACTACGGTGTTCCTCTTCATTCGACTACGTGTTCGTGAAGTCAACGAAGAGTCTACAACCCTAGATCTCTCTTGGAGAGGATCTCCCCGGAACCGGTGGAGGCAATACAAACGGCGGCTTGGTTCGGGATCGGCGGCGACGACGATGTGCGGCTGCACTTCTTTAGAGATCCAAACTTCGTAGCGAAGCTAGCTAGGTCTACCAACGGTCACACTAGGATCAATCGTCTCGATCGATTCGGATGGGGAAGACTTTCCCGATCTACAAATCGAGAGACAAGAGATCTCCGGTTAGACACGTGAGACGCTGAGCTTAGCTAGGCTTCTATCGACCGGAGATCTGGAAGAAAACACGATCACGACCGGCGATCTACACTCTCGCGCGGCGACGGAGGCGGCGGCGGAAAATCGTGAGCTAGGTCAAGTCGCGGCTCTGCTTTGTATATCTTTTTCCGTGATTCTACTGTTCAAAAATACCCGTGTATTTATACACTGTAGATACTAACAATATGACCGTTGTGGGTCCCACAAGTAGAAACCCGAAATCTGGTTCAAAATAGTCCAGCGGCAGAATCCGGTCCAGCAGCATCCAGAGAAAACGCCAAGTAAAATTCGTCGAGAATCATTGGTGATTCTCGACGAATCGGCGAGAATCAGTTAACGATTCTCGACGATTCGTCGAGAATCACTAGTGATTCTCGACGATTCCCTTGTTGATTCTCAACGATTTTCACTTGGTATTCATGACCTGCTCAGCGACGGGTTCGGCGAGAATCATTAGTGATTCTCGCCGAATCTTACTTGGCACCATTTTGAGGTAGCCGGAAGGAGTCGGCGAGAATCACTAATGATTCTCGACGATTCGGCGAGAATCACTAGTGATTCTCGCCGAATCGGCGAGAATTACTTGGTGATTCTCGTCGACTTTTACTTGGACGAATTTTTGTCTTTCCACCCAGGAGCTGCCCCTTGACCCATCCTTGCTCCTTGTCTTCTCTTGCGTAAACACGGCCCTGTACTTGAAAGTAAGTGCACTCCAATAGAGAGAGTACACGTAGGCCAACACACTGATCTGCTCAACGAGGGATTACGTCGTGCAGACCCGTGTATATTGACCTACTGCACCCTGACATTGGTGTGCACTTAGCGTGGAAGAACTGCAAGCACAACTTAAGAAGTTTCATCAAATACATTGTGAATTCATCTTAGCCTGACAGGTGGCTTCCTCAAATCCAGGTGATTGTGGATACAATACCCAACAATCTCCCCCTATTTGACGAAGCCAAAACCCTACTAGCTAAGATGAATAACACTAATCAAATAATAATAAAAAAAACATTCAGAAGTTAAACATGCAGCACAAGAGAATATAAACAACCAGATCAGGACTTGAGTCATTCACATATTCAAATACAAATGTATATATATATATATATATATATATATATATATATATATATATATATATATATATATATATATATATATATATAATCTCAGAATTGTTCATATCATAACAACAAGCATTAAATGTTCTTAGGAGAGAATGACAAGCTACAAGTTGTTGACTATCTTTCCTTAGCTAAGTCATCCTTGAGTTTTTGCGCCAAAAACTTCTTCCTTTGTCTCTCCATGTACTCTTTAGGCTTCAGGTAATATCTGGGAGGAGGAACTTTATCTGCATCCGTGTTGTTTCTGAAGAAGATGTTTCGTTTCGCTTCATATGTCTTATGCATCTCCCATTCATACTGGCTGTATACCTCCTTTCGATTGATTTCCCCCTGTTCCTATAGCCAGAAGGTGTCCAAGATGATATTCTTTGAAACTGGACTCCACTTTTCATTTCTTACTTCCTCCTCACTCAGTCGAGTTCTCTTTTCAGCCTGTGTCTCCTTGGAGGTCCCTTCTTGAGCTTTTCGCTTGCCCCTGGCTTTTGCTAGGGCCTCTTGGTCAAACATGCTCATCAGTTTAGCTTTGGAAATAGCCCTAGCATCAGCTTCACTTATGGGAACATCTGCAGCACTTGCACCTATTCCCTCAGCAGCACTTACTCCCGCAGCAGCCATAGAAGTCTCAGGAGCATGAATACCTGCAGGGTTGTCAGGCAAAACGACGCCTAACGCACCTAACGCATGTTGGAGCATCCACCAGCAGCTCTCATAGACGTACTTGTTTGACAGTTCGAAGTTATTGATCATGACTTCTCGGAGTTCAGCCATCTTAGCAATATTGTCCTTATCCCCCTTTTTGGCTTTGACAGCGATGAATTTTGCATAGGAGTGCAGGGAGTCATCAATATGCTTGGTGGTCCGGGAGAATTCAGTGATCAAGGCCTGCTGATTTGCGTTGAGAGTGACCATATTACCGTCAAACTTTTGAATGTTGTTTGCTACAACATGAGCGTTCTGATTTACTACAGCAAGAGTGTCGGTGGTCTTCTTCAATCCGGCCATAAGAAGTGTGACAGCTTCGCCGGCCGCGGTATACTTCTCTTCAAATTTCTTGTCCATCACGTCAAGTTTATGGTTGATCTCCACCATATTCTTGAGCATGAGATTTTCAGACTTCTTAATTCTGTGCAGCAGTTTATTCTGAGCTTCATCAAAGGAGGCTTTGAGTTCATTCATAATGCCCTGAATGACATTTACAGTGTGAGTGGCTAGCTCATCTCGTAATGGAAGAGCCGGAGGCACTTGTGGGCCTTGCCCTTCAGCAGACGCATCTGTAGAGCTGGATACAAGCACAGTCTCTAATGGAGGAATGCTGGCGGCCTTTGTAGATTTATCTGACTCCCCCTCCACTGGTGCATGCTTGTCAGATGGAGGTTCAAAAAGATCCGGAGCCTCCAATACTTCATGTCCCTCATTCCCGTCTTCCTCTCCGTCAACATCCAAGAAATCATCTATATCAGCAGCATCTTCCAACTCGTTGTCAGCAGTCTCCAGTCCAGTAGCTTTGGCTCCTTGCTCGTTTCGGTTCGGGGCCTCCCCATTCTCCAGCTCAGGTTCACTTCCTTCGTGTAGATCTGCCACAACATCTCTGGCCAGCTGGGAGATGTCAGATACTACATCAGTATGAGGGGGTAGAGGCTCCCCCTCGATTCCTGCAGTCAAGGTATCAGGAACTTCATTGGAGGTGACTGCTGGAGATACACCCTGTTGTTCTTCCACGACAGTCTGCCCAATACGCCTCTCCCATCGGTCAAACACACTTGAGTCCATCTTCTTCAAGTAGTGTAGAGGAACACCTTTGCTCATGTCAAACCCGTCTCCATTTAGCTGATTTAGATACAGACTTATGATAGGGCCAAAACTCGGAGAGCCCAAGATGTCCTTTATCTTCTCGAACAGCAACTCCCCCCAGTTGAACCTTTTACGGCAGACAATAGCTATCAGGATCTTGAACATATCCACTGAGATATGGTCATGAGAGCCCGGCTTGCAGATGAGCACCTTTCCAATTATTTCAGACAGGAGCTTCCCTTCTTCATTCATATCCTTTCTCTTTATGGACCTAGTTCCTCGTGGAAGACCGCAGAATAAGAGAGTTCTGGTTTTGTCATCGTCCTCCAGATAGTCCTCATGCTCCGAGCTAGAAAGCTGCAGGAAGCGGGTCAGCTTGCTGGCAGACATCTTGACTTTTGCCCCAGCCACCTTGCTTTTGATGAGTGAGTCGCCATTTCGGAGTCTTGCGGTAGCGAATAACTCCAGTACCTCTTTGTCCAAGATTTTACAAGGGTGCTCCAGGACGAATGTTAGCCCAGCCTCTTCCAGCATCAGAATGATGTTGTGGAATTCGTCCGAGGCGTGAGAGAACCCAGTTCGAACAAACTCGCAACCAGTGACCAACCCAGCAGTTGTCCTTGGAGCTATTGCAGATCTAAGGAGAGAAGCCCTATTCTACGCTTAATCAAAAATCAAGAAGGATGCGACACTAGCGATCAAGTCCAAGTAAGGGTGAGGGAGGGTTACCTAAAGGTGTAGACGGTGGGTTAGTGTGATGAAGACGAGGGACACCCGATGAGTGTATGCCGAGAAATTCCTGGTGGCAAGACTCGAACCCGGAAGAGCTTCCAAGAGCAAGGTGAGCGTCCTGCAGGAAACTTGCGGTGAGCAACGATGAAAGGGGAAGACGATCAGGAGATCAGCGGGAATCGGCGGGAGACCTTCGATGGAGATCGGTTCGGCGAGATGTTTGCAGGAGTCGGCGAGAGACCAGGGGAGGAGTTGATTCGGCGAGCTTTCCTGCGGGTTTCGGCGAGTCGGCGGGTAAGGGAAGAGGCGACGGAGGAACTCTTGCGGGATTTGGCGAGCTTTGGCGAGCTTTCCTGCGGGATTCGGCGAGCTTTCCTGTGAAGTGCGGCGGGATTTGCTCCTTCGGCGAGATTCTTATGGAAGGCGAAGGGTCGGCGGGGTTCTAAGTATATAAAGGGTCGGCGGGATTTCAGCTCATTCGACGAGTATGCTGCGGTAGGTTTCCCGTGGAAACGAAAGGTCGGCGGGATTTGTCTTAGTACAAATCGAAAGGTTTCTTTACTAGGAATCTTCAAGTTAAGAGGCATTGCAACATTTTCGAATTCTTCTGATGTCAAGTCAATTTAAAAATGATAAATATATATATATTTTAAAGCCAATCTATTTGGGTTTGAACGAGGCTTTTCCAAAAACTTCTTGATGTCAATTGTGAGTTGTCGAGATTCACAATGACATATCTTCGTTAACTCTTTATTGATGTATAAAGGTTTGCATGTATCGAGTTAACCTATCCTTAAATGTGCACACATACATGTATAAGCATAAGTATAAATATACACATAGATAGAGATATATATGTAAATGAGGATGCAATATGACGCAAGTCCTTGAACTGATCAAAAGTACCTGGGATTATGAGAATTAACATTTAGTCTCGCTGACTATAACATACCAGGTGCTCGATGTTAGAATGCTTATGGAGATATCACTTCTGTTATTTCAGATGCATGTTCCAATTCAGTCTTGGAACACCTACTGTCTAGTTCCCCTCATATTTACGGGAACCTAGACTACCCTGCAAGAAAGAATTATCTTACCTTAGGAACCCAAATCATATTGGGTCCTAGGTTCCTGTTAGCAAAAGCACGCAACTGCCTTCCTTCAGAAAACCTATCAGGAAGACTACCTCTGTCCCGTGAATGTGGATAAGCCCTTGCCGTGGTCACAGAGGGGTTGTGCCAACAGTCGATGGCAAAGTGCCCCACTTTGCCACAGCACCAACATGGGTGAATGTTGTATCGCCATTTCCGACCTGATCTAGTGACTGAGGTAGTCACGGTCCTAGGTCTAAACGGGATAGAGTATGATCTCCTCACAAAATTACCTCTTCCATCGTGACACGTGGAAGGGTGGAAGGAATGCATATTGTGAGCGTCATGAGGTCGGGAAGGTGGTGCCCTTCTTTCAGGCATCCCCCTTTCAGAGGCCCCATGAAAACTTACACCATGACTTCTAACCTCCCTATCCTGTGTCCTCGGGTGGTGAGAAGTGTTCTGTGAGCTAGGACATGCAGATTCACACCGAGTTGAGGCAGTGGCAGTGAATACAAAGGGCTCAGAATGAGCCTTCGGTATTCTCTCATGAGTGGCCACGACGGCCCTTGCACTGTGGGTGTCTCCACATGGGGACAGATCACCACTGCAGTGACCACGACTATTCCTGTGGTCATACCTGAAGGCATGATGAGTTGCCTTCCTGCTTGGAGTGGGGGGTCGGAACACCGTTTCCCCATTTCTCCACGAATTGATAATCCGGGAGATCCACCCGTTTTCTTGCTTTCTCTTTATAGCATCAACTTTGGAAAAGTTTGATACTATACGTTTCTCATTCTCTAGACTACTCTCTAGAGCTGAGATCTTAGAGTCCTTGACCTTGTTGGACGCCAATTGGAGAACCAACAAGATCTTCAGTCGAGCAATCTCTTGAGCTTGCTCCTCAGCAAGTATGTTGCTTGACTGAAGGGCTCTCTTCAGAGAATCAGAATCTTCTGGAGGAAAGCAGTTCCTGTCTTCAGAAAGTTCAAAAGAGATGGGGCAGGATGAGGAAGTTACCTGCTCGTCAGTGTTATTGTCATTCAAGCCAGTGACCATTGCGTCATCCTCATCAGAGCTGCTTTCCTCACTGGTCTCATCAGTCTCAGACACGGACACTGGAGCTCTGATGCTGTCCGAGAGATGCTTGCCTTCATCTTCAGAGGTGAGGACCCCCACATAGGCTTCCTCCTCTGGTTGACAGCATATTCCAGCTTTCTCTGACTCCCCCATCAACTCTGAGATCATCACCCACATGGATTTAGCCGTCCTACATTTTGCTAATCTGGAGCGAGAAGCTCCAGACCAGATATCCAAGATAATTTGACGAATCCTCTCGTCCAAGTTAAATAGTGACAGTTCCGTCTCTGACATCTCAGCAATGCACATGGGCACTTGGATCCCAGAGTCGGAGGTCTTCATGGGAATAAACGGACCCTCTTCCAGGATGAAGGATGCTCGAGGATCGATAAGCATCAAGGTGAAATGACACTCTCATTCTCCAGATGGGATAATAATCCTTTGTGCATGCGGGGAGTTTGAGTGGCGATATCTCATAATCCAGCTCCATACTTTTGACACTGGTGGCAGGATTCTACTCAAGGTGTTAACCTTTTTGATGAGCAACCTGGCTCTGATACCACTTGAAAGTCCACCTAGTGTCAACTATGTGCACCTATGGGGGGGGGGGGATAGGTGACGTATAGCGCTTTTGCGGAATTTATAATAATACCTGCACAATAAAAACAAACATCACAGCACACAGAATACACAGGCAATTTATAGTGGTTCCCCGACTTGGGTACATCCACTTTCCCCCTTCGACCTATCTCCCAACAAGGGACGACTCGGTCACTTCTCCAACGGGATTAAAATCCAATCCCTGCACTAACGGAAGGAACCCTTCCACACATAGGAGTCAACACTCCCACAAAGCGGGTCGCACCCAACCCTTACAACACGGAACAAACGTTCCTTTACAACAAAAGTAAATCTAGAATGTACACGAGATACAAACTTCGTTTGGAGACTACGGTGTTCCTCTTCGTTCAACTACGTGTTCGTGAAGTCAACGAAGAGTCTACAACCCTAGATCTCTCTTGGAGAGGATCTCCCCGGAACCGGCAGCGGCAATACAAACGGCGGCTTGGTTCGGGATCGGCGGTGACGACGATGTGCGGCTGCACTTCTTTAGAGATCCAAACTTCGTAGCGAAGCTAGCTAGGTCTACCAACGGTCACACTAGGATCAATCGTCTCGATCGATTCGGATGGGGAAGACTTTCCCGATCTACAAATCGAGAGACAAGAGATCTCCGGTTAGACACGTGAGACGCTGAGCTTAGCTAGGCTTCTATCGACCGGAGATCTGGAAGAAAACACGATCACGACCGGCGATCTACACTCTCGCGCGGTGACAGAGGCGGCGGCGGAAAATCGCGAGCTAGGTCAAGTCGCGGCTCTGCTTTGTATATCTTTTTCCGTGATTCTACTGTTCAAAAATACCCCTGTATTTATACACTGTAGATACTAACAATATGACCGTTGTGGGTCCCACAAGTAGAAACCCGAAATCCGATTCAAAATAGTCCAGCGGCAGAATCCGGTCCAGCAGCATCCAGAGAAAACGCCAAGTAAAATTCGTCGATAATCATTGGTGATTCTCGACGAATCGGCGAGAATCAGTTAACGATTCTCGACGATTCGTCGAGAATCACTAGTGATTCTCGACGATTCCCTTGTTGATTCTCAACGATTTTCACTTGGTATTCATGACCTGCTCAGCGACGGGTTCGGCGAGAATCATTAGTGATTCTCGCCGAATCTTACTTGGCACCATTTTGAGGTAGCCGGAAGGAGTCGGCGAGAATCACTAGTGATTCTCGACGATTCGGCGAGAATCACTAGTGATTCTCGCCGAATCGGCGAGAATCACTTGGTGATTCTCGTCGACTTTTACTTGGACGAATTTTTGTCTTTCCACCCAGGAACTGCCCCTTGACCCATCCTTGCTCCTTGTCTTCTCTTGCGTAAACATGGCCCTGTACTTGAAAGTAAGTGCACTCCAATAGAGAGAGTACACGTAGGCCAACACACTGATCTGCTCAACGAGGGATTACGTCGTGCAGACCCGTGTATATTGACCTACTGCACCCTGACATTGGTTTGCACTTAGCGTGGAATAACTGCAAGCACAACTTAAGAAGTTTCATCAAATACATTGTGAATTCATCTTAGCCTGACAGGTGGCTTCCTCAAATCCAGGTGATTGTGGATACAATACCCAACAAAAGCACTTACAACCAAAGATCCTGAAGTAGGATAGATTTGGTTTCCTGCCTTTCACAACCTCATAGGGGGTCTTGTTGAGGCTTTTAGTAATGGTAGCCCTATTAATAACATGGCATGCAGTATTGACTGCTTCAGCCTAGAAATATTCTGGTAGTGATGTATCACTTAATAGGGTCCTACCAGCCTTTATCAAGGTTCTATTCTTCCTCTCAGCAATGCCATTTTGCTGAGGTGTTCTTGGTGAAGAAAACTCTTGAAATATCCCAAAGTCTTCACATAGTTTTGTCATGCTATCAGACTGAAATTTAGTACCATGGTCACTTTTTATTTTGACCACAGTACTAGCTAGTTCATTCTGAATCTGTTTGACAAAGCTATAGAAGACACTAGGTGTTTCAGATTTCTGTCTTAGAAAGAACACCCAGGAAAACCTTGAGTAGTCATATACAACTACAAAGGTATAGACCTTCCTACCCAGGCTGTGAACTGGAATTGGACCAAAGAGATTCATACGCAAGAGGTATAAACACCTCACAGCATCTTTGTTTTCAATGCTTCTAAAGGTGGATCTAGTCTGTTTGCCCTTTTGACAAGCTGAGCAAATATCATCTTTAATACACTTAACTTGAGGACCATTCCTCACTAACTCTTTACTAAAGAGTTTGCCAATTGTCTTGTAGTTTAGATGGGCTAGCCTCTTGTGCCATTTGACATAATGGGAGACTGTCTCATCAGCTACAAGACATACTTGAGAACCATTGGTCTCACACATAATGTCTAGGCAGTAGACATTCCTCTTTCTATAACCTGTCAAAATGATCTCTTGATCATTTGATCTCTTGATATGACAACCATCCTTAACAAATGAGATGTCATATCCTACATCACTTAATTGACTTATACTAATTAGGTTGTGTTTCAAACCTTTAACATAAGCCACTTGAGTAATGGTAACTAAGTTGCTAGAAATGTTACCAAACCCTTTGATGATTCCTTTTTCAGAACCACCAAAGGTGACTTTAGCACCATCTTTGATTGGAGTGTAGTCCTTTAGCAATTCCCTTGTTCCAGTCATATGTCTGGAACATCCACTGTCCAAATACCATATAGGGGCATGGCCACTTGGACTCACCTGCAAAATAGATTAGTGAACCTTAAAACCCAAAGAATTCTTGGGTCCTTGGTACTTGTTAGTTTGCATCCTGACAAGGCTACCTACTGGTTTTCCAACATGCAGATTGCTACTCACTTTGGCACTAGCATTGTACCAACAGTCCATTGCAAAGTGGCCAACCTTGCCACAACACCAACACTCAAACTTATTGTACCTTTGCTTAGGTACTGTCTTTGCTGTTTTATTTACAGCTGACTTGTTGAGAGTTGGGGCTTTGCCCTTGGACTTGGACTGAATAGTCCTTACAGGTCTAGTAAATCCCAGTCCAGCTTTACCTTTGTGATGAACAAATTCATCAATTAAGGGTAGAACTGACTTAGGTTTAGAAAACCTAGCAAGTAAGTCCTTCTCCTTCTGAAGATTAATCTCCAGACTCTTAATTTGATCATTCTTAAATGATATAGTCCCCATCTGAATCACAGTTATGTGCTTCAGTCTGGCTATCTCATTAAGCTTTTGATCAAATAACTTCTCAAAATCAGTTGCAGTAGCTTTGAGATCAGCAATTTACTTTGCCTGACTTTTGGCTAGGGACTTGCTCTTCTTATAAGCTTGCAACAGAACTTTATATTCATCTATCAACTGATGAATATCTTCTTCAGACTCAGATGCACTCTCATCACTTGATGATGATGAATCTGATTCTGTACTGGCACAAGAAATTGAACTTAAAGTTGAACTTTGTACCTTACTAGGTCCTAGCTGCTCCAGAATTTTGTCACCTTCTGTCAATGCCATTAGTCCTTGGCACTGACAGAATTCTTATTCATATATAGAATTCATAATCTGCATGAACTCTTCTTCTTCCTCCTCAGCAAACAGTCCAATGTATGCCTCAGCATCTGACTCAGTTTCTGATGAAGAGATATCTGACAGGCTCTTGTCCTTTTTGGCAACAAAAGACTTCTCCTTCTTGCCCTTGTATTGAGTCCTTTTCTTGTCACTAAACTCCTTCCTCTTCTCTGGACAGTCTGCAATGACATGTCCTTGTCTATTACAGCAATAGCACACAATTTTTGATAGTGTAGCTTTGCTAGACTTGGACTTTTTCCTGTCTTTCTTTGAAGACTTCTTTTTCTGATAAGAGTCTTCCTTTCCCTGTGAAGTAGATGGCCTTGTCCTCCACTGTTTCTTCTTTAAGAATTTCTGAAAATGTCTTGTGAAGGCAGCAAAGTCCTCATCACTTTCACTGCTTTCAGATTTTCTGCTGACTGACTCATCTGACTCAGATTCAACTACTTTTGGTGGTGGAGAAGGTGACTTACTTCTATATTTTCTGGGGGCTTCTGTTTTGAAGGCCACTGTCCTTTCTTTGTGTTCACTTCTTGATGATTTCTCCTCTTCTTTCCTCACCATTAACTAAATTTCATAGGATAGCAATTTGCCAAACAGTGTTGGTGGAGGAATTTCTGCTAACTTAGCCATTTCTCTAATGACACAGATCTTGGTGTCCCAATCTTTTGTTAGGGACCTTAGAAACTTATCATTGAGTTCATAATTACTGAACTCTGTGCCATAAGACATGAGCTCATTCACAATTCTGTAAAACTTTTTATAGCATTCAGTTGTGCTATCAGCTTTACCTTCTCTAAAACTTTCATATTCTTGATTTAGCAAGGATTTTCTATCTTGCCTCACTTCTTCAGAACCCTCCATATACACAATAAGAGTATCCCACATCTCTTTAGCTGTCTTACAGTGTATTAGATTCTAAAAAGTTGCATCATCTATGACACTCACTATGATGTTCTGAGCCCTTTTGTCCATAGTGGCTAGAACAATTTCATCCTTTGTCATTTTTGAGAAATCCTTAGGTGTTCTTTGATTTGCATCTAAGACTGACACCTTCATGGGCATATATGGCCCTTCTTTTACTGTGATATAAATCCTAGGGTCTGAGGCTTCCATAAACAGTCTCACCCTTTCCTTCCAGATCCCAAAGATCTCTTTCCTACATATGGGTAACTTCATGGATCTCAATTCCTTGTGATTCTCAGTGGAGCCCATGGTTCTTGATTTTCTTGATTCTGTAATTGACTTAGACTGAATCTGCCAACAGGATCTCCTCAGACAGTTATGTCCCTTTTTGAGGAATCTGGCTCTGATACCACTTGAAAGATATTGTACCTATACACCTAGAGGGGGGGGGGGTGAGTAGGTGACTTGAATCTTTTTAACTTTTTATGGCAGCAATCAGTCTCTAACACAGATTTATATCTACTTTTGCACAGCAATCACACAACAATCACAGCAAACCACAACACACAGTAGACACACAGTTTTATAGTGGTTCCCCAAGGTTTGGGTACATCCACTTTCCCCCTTCGCCTATCTAGCAGTGTACTAGATTCGGCCAAACTTCTCCACTATTTCAGAACCCAAAACTGGTTCCTACACCTCAGGCCCAAGGCCCTACAACTCAGCTTCTTCACAAAGCCTACACTCAGCCACAAAGGCTTACACTCAGCCACCAAGGCCTACACTCAGCCACCAAGGCCTACACTCAGCCACCAAGGCCTACACTCAGAGATTTAAATCTCCTACACTCAGCCTTTATAATTACAGGCTTACAAGACTCAGATCCAAAGGATCCTACAAGAAAATATGAATACAATAATGTTAACTCAGCAACTCAGAGACAAGAGAGGAGAGTTGTGAGTTTCTTGATGAGTTCTTGGAAGAACTCAGCTGAAATCAATCTGACTTGGCTTTCTTCAAAGCTTCTTGAATGTAGAACTCAATAAGATTGACTCCTTCTGCAGTTGATCCTTGATCTCTGCTACTTAAGATTCAGAATAGATCTGAACCCTTCTTCTCAGTCTGGTTCCAACAACTGATTTCTTGGATGGAGCTCTCTCTCTCCAACTTCTTAGATCTGCACTTGATTCTTCAAGTAATAGCTAGATCTTCTTTGTTAAATACTTGATCAATAATCTGAACTCCTTTCTGTAGACAGCATAAGCCTATTTATAGGCCTTCTTCATGGTAACCGGCTGGTCCGGTTCATAACTGAATTCTGACAACTCTGACAGGTGCTATAGACCGGCTGGAATGGCAGCTGTCAAGTCATCCAGTCAGTTCTTGAAAATTCTGTAACTGTCTCCAAGTGTCGAGACTGTCTGTCTTTAAGTGTCGACACTTATAGACCAAGTGTTGACACACGTTGTCTAAGTGTCAACACTAGCCTACAAGGTGTCGACACAACTTCTTGTGTTGTAGATTTTATATCTCGACACAACTTCTTCTTCATGTGTCGACACTGAAATTTAGTGTCGACACAAGTATTTGTACTTCAGTATTTTGCTGAATTCTTCTAAGTGTCGACATAACACCTTTGTGTCGACACATCTTCATGTGTTGAATCTGTTAAGTGTCGACACTGCTTCTTGGTGTCGACACATGTCTTCAGTGTTGATACTTGCTGAGTGTCGACACAGCTCCTTGTGTCGACACATTCTTCTTCTGTCGAGTCTCTGGCTGAGTGTCGACACATTCCCTTAGTGTCGACACTTGTACTTAGAATATTTTGTTGAACTTTGCTGATCTTTGCTAAGTGTCGACACAGCTCCTTGTGTCGACACTTTCTTCAAGTGTTGAGTCTTCAGCTGAGTGTCGACACATACTTTCTTGTGTCGACACTTTCTTCAAGTGTTGACTCTTCTGCTGTGTGTCGACATATTGTTCTAGGTGTCGACACTTATACTTAGTCTCCGCTGACTTTTGCTGAGTGTCGACACAACTCCTTGTGTCGACACTTTCTTATGTAGACACAGTTCTTCTAGGTGTCGACACTGCTGTTAAGTGTCGACACAGCTTCACTGTACTTTTCTTCACTGAGTGTCGACACAGCTCCTTGTGTCGACACTTTCTGTCTGGTGTCGACTCAGCATCCCTGGTGTCGACACAATGACTCCAAGTGTCGACACTGCTTGCCTGGGTGTCGACACAAGTCTTCTTAAGTGTTGACACTTTCCCTCTGGGTGTCGACACATGGACTTAGAAACTTTTTCTTCTTTCCTGCAAATACTTAGCCTGCACAAGTAAACTCAAAACACATCAAATACATTTTTGATGTATATCAATGAGTTGGGTGAGGCTTCTTCAAATCAGGTACATTTGAACCAATGTACCCAACACTTTTCAAGTTGAGTGTTTGTAGGATATAATTGCCAAGTGTAGATCAATGTCAGTCTACAATGAGTCACCAAACACACGGCCATACAATGTAATCTCTCATTGTGTGATCCATGGTGTTGACTCATGTGTAGCCTCTCTATTGGGACACACTTCTTTTTCAAGCACTAAAGATATGGAAGAAAGGCTGGTTGTTGAATTTCTTGAGAAAATCATTTTTTTGAATATGAAAATTTTTCTAAGTGTTCTTCTCGAGTAGAATTAAAGTTAGTACTCGAGTGAGCTCAGTCATGTATTCGAGTAGCAGAAGTTGTTCTCAAGAAATCTTAGTGCAGTTCTCGAGAAAGCCATGCGTACTCGTGTAGATCATAATTCTCCTTCTCAAGTTACCTCAAATTCAAGTCAAAATTTTCTCTAAGTATTTTTCTCGAGATGCCAAAGAGTTTTTCTCGAGAAGGCCATGTATAGTTCTCGAGAATCAGAAACTTTTTCTTGAGACCCAGAAGTCCTTTATCGAGAGTCAGAAACTTTTTATCGAGATACTTCCTTGTTCTAGAGTACCAGAATAATTTTTCTCGAGAACAGAAGTTTATTTTTCTCGAGTAAGTCTTCTCATTCTCGAGAAACCAGAATTCATCCTACACACTTTCCTAAGTATATCTTCTCAAGAACTCTATACCTCTTCTCGAGAAACAGAATCATCTTCTCGAGAACACTTACCTCTCTCGAGAAATGTAGTGCAGATCTCTGAAATTTCCTAAGTACCTGACAGAAGTAATTTCAAATTGATCTCTTTTCTTATTGGTCCACGTGTTCTGTCATTAATGATTATGGTTGTTATGCAAGTCCTATAAAAGGTCTTATCATAATCGACTAACCCTAAAATAAGGGAAATCTAAGTATTTTGAATCGCACATTTTTCATTCTAAATTGGGAAGTGCCGACGCCACTGTTCATCGTCTTCTTCACCGCCGACCTTCTCCGATCCAAGAGATTCAGAACAAGAGGTTTCAACAGATTAAGATTTTCAACATCGACAGATCTATTCCTTGATCGTGCTGATTTTAAAGCTTTGAGATATAGAGATTTCGTCTTTGTCTTCTTCGATCCATTTTTGACAGAGCTTCAAATTTCAAGATGGAAGAAGGTCTGAAGATTCAGATCTGAAATAATTTTGTTTGTATATTTTCTGTTAAACATTTTATTCCTGTAGGAGATTCTTCTCTGAGTTATAGGAGCTTTGTTCTCCAAGTTTTTTGTAGGAGTGTTTTGAATCCGAGTTGTAGGGGAGTTGCTGCAAGTGGTAGGATTGTTTTCAATCCGAGAGAATAGTGGAGTAGCCGAGTCTAGTGCGTTGCTAGATCGGTGAGGTGAAAAGTGGATGTACCTAAGGTTGGGGAACCACTATAATTTTTGGTGTTATCTATGATTGCTTGTTTATTTTCTGTGCTTCGCTCGTACAAGTTTTTAATCTGCAAAAAGATGCAGACCTCACATATTCACCCTCTCTAGGTGATTTAGGTAGACCACTAAAAACATCACCATGCTCGCAGGAGGGTTGAAGTGTGAGAAGGGAAGAAGAAGGGGCAACAAGAAGAGGAAGTACAAAAGCAATAAAGGAAGTGGACCGGGGTTGGTGAGGGGGACAATTTATAGAAAAAGAAATCCTAGGCCGAGCCGACCGATTAGTCCAGCTTGTCTGATCCAGCTCGCCAACCCTAGCTCGCCGACTCCTGAGGCTTGTCTCATCACATGTCGAGCTGAACCTAAAGGGCAATATGTTATTCAAACAATAAACATTGAAATCTAAAAATATTCCAAGTTATTATAGACCAGGGGGAGAATACAGTTCAAAGAAATCAAATGCAGAAGAGGAGAAAAGGAAATATTCAATGTGCGCGAGTAGAGGGGGCCGAAGGCGAGTGCTGGTAGGCTCAGTAATGGAGCCGTTCTTATCTACCCCGGCCTCGCAACTCCTTCCCTACAGGTCGGCGCGAGTTTTGGAGCTCGCGGATCCACCCCAAGTTCCTATTGATGATCTGAAGGTTCTCGTCGATCTCGTCCAAGAGCGGAGAAGGATATGTCGCCTCGCTTGTCGGGTTGCACCTCACCTCATCAGCGAGCCGCACGTAGTCACACTGCAATGCCTCATTGTACTCCTGAACCTTGCGTAGCCCGCACACTAGCTTCTTTAAGATCTCGATCCCCCGCCTCGTCAGCACGCCGTTCTCCACCTCGGAGCCCAGGAAGGAGTCTAGCGAGCTTGGAGAAGGGAGCAACGAGTAGTGGGTTGGCTCCGAAGATTCACTAGCCTCAGACTGACTAGGCAGCGCTGTAAGGGCATTCAGTTAAGTATCAACATGAAAGGCGAGTACCCCGGGAAAATCACGTGAGACAAATTTGGTGGAAGTCAAAACTTACCTGGCGAGCTAGACGCCCCCAGGAAAGTACGGGGTAAGGGCAGGCTCAGGTTCTTACCACGGCCCTGGCGATGTGTTTTTGGTGGGAGGAGGTTGAAGAACGGTATGGGGATGGCTTCAGCGCCCCCCCCCCCCCCCCCCCCCGCAGTCCTACCAGGAACCTGTTGTTGGGAGGGGGTATGAGCTGGCGAATTCGGCCTCTTCGAGTCCAGCCTAGGGTCCCAAAGGGGGGTGACGGGTCTCGCGGGCGAGTCTCCAGAGTTTTAAGCCGTGAGTCGTCTAGGGGATCTTGACTCGCGGCGTGGAGGCCTCGCCGTCATCCCGTTGGCTGTCCGGGTCAGCGGAAAGGTCGACGATGTCTTTACCTTTCTTCTCAGGGGCGGGCAGAGTAGAGGAGTCGGCCCCATGCTCTAGGGTGGATTTCAGATCATTAAAGATGGGTTCAACTACCTTGGGAAATGGTATTGCCCTCTTAGCGGGATTGGATTCTGCCAGTCCGCTTGGCGGGATGGTATGAGAAACATCAGTCAAGCCGGTAACGCGGGCAGAGGCAGCCTCACGAGCTCTGACAAGCCTCTCTTGGATCTCTTTGGGGATAAGCATCTCGACAAGGTTAGAGCAAAGGGAATGACAAAGGTCACCCATGTATGCTGACATATATATATATTTATAGGTAGACCACACATGAAGATTCCATTTGGCACCTACCGCACTCGCCGAATCCTGTGGGGTTGGATGATTCTTTCTAAGCTTGTTCCAACCTCGTAAAGCACGGGGATTATGTACAATCCCGTATCTGGCGAGTGGGCTCGACAGGACCCAGTTCGGTCAAATCGAGCAGTCCAAGTCCCAGGCGAGCACCCAAGGGGGCCAGAGCTCGGCAGTCCCCAACTCGCCCGGGTAAGGTGGAATCATCGGGGGGCGAGTGGAGCTGGAGGACTCGCATTATCCCCAGGGGAGCTTGGCAAGTGGTAGGCGAATAGGGCCATCTAGGCCCGTACTCACCAAGGTCCAGGGAGAGGCGGCGAGTGCCAGCTGCATCGACCACTCGCCGCCCCAGGCGAGTTGAGGCTTCAGAGGGCCACTCGCCCAGTTCTGTGATGTTCTTTACCATTTTCCCCTGCTGTTCTGCCCATAGCCTTCCAAAACAGTGAAGTTGCGCTGTTGGCAGGCCATCCTAGACTGCACATAGCTATTTAGAACAACAGAGGTTGGCTATTTGTAGGATATTTTCAGAAACCTATAAATAAGACCCAAGGGGTACCTCAGGAGGCATGCCTACTTGTGACCCCTTCATCTTGCGCTTTCTAAGGTATCCTTAGCTCGGCATCTGGCTAAGGAGGGAAGCGCTCTGAGATCTTTTGGGTGTGTGGTGGGACCTCCACGCCGAGTCCTTGGGTCCGTTCCTTATTCCATTTCCTCAGTTGTTTAGCTCACGGGAGGGAAGTAAGTGCGCGATTACCCCTTCCCCAAGGGCGAATTCCACAGAGACTGAATTTTCGATTTCAACAGACACCACCATGCCAAATGGAGCCTTCGGCTCCGTATGGCACGACGGTGATGACGTTCATGAATGTAGGCTCTGTTTGTTTATGTGGTGATGTTTTGGAGCTTTGGGAATGAGAGCGGTGGGAATGGAAGGAGGGGACAGCTTTGACGTTGAAGATCAAAATAGAATTTTGGAGTCTTGGGAATAGAGAAATGAGTTTTTACCAAACATGTTTTTTTAGTGTTGATGTTTTCCACCCACCTCAACTAAGGCTCCGTTTGGGGCGACTTATCGTAACTTATTTGCTCCGGTGAGGTTGGACAAAAATGTCATTGTCATATTAAAATCTTATGCCTCAAACTAGTTTCTTTTTTTGTAACATTTGTAATACTAAACATACATTCTTTGACAATGACGTTTTTGTCCAAACTCACCAGAGCAAATAAGTTATGATAAGCCGCGTCAAACACACCCAAAGAAACTTCATCTACTTGTATGTTGAAAAACTAGTTTTTTTTTCTCGAGTACAACTTCATAATGCTCCTGTATACAAGGTAGAAAGGAAGTTGGGCAAAGGAGGATTTGGTCAAGTCTATGTTGGTCGAAGAATATCGGGTGGTACAAAAAAATCTGGACCAGATGAATTTAAATATGTTCTGTGAACTTAAATTTTGTTGACTGAACTTCCCTAACAACAGTTCTATGGACTGCACTAACAATAGTTCACAAATGAGTGAACTTCATTACACTAGATTGTTCTAACAGGTGAGGGTTTACTAGTCTTAATCATTGATTGAATGAGGAGATGCTCTGCTATTGAACTATTGAAATTATCATTACTTTGATTACAAGTGTAAACAATATTAGGATTTTTTTAACAAGCTTTAGAAGTTACACTCACAAAGGTTTGTTTGGTTACAAGTTGATAAATCAGAATTAAGTGAAATTAGGTAAGATTTTGCTTTGTTAAATAATAATTAAGCTATTTTATGTTTGACTTTGAAAATTTGATACAGGTGAACTGATCAAGTGAAGTTTCTCTCAAATATTTTGGCATGATACTCATGGTATTATAATAACTGAGATTTTGCTACTTTTACAACGTATACAACTGTATTTCTGCAATTCTTTTTTAATTACATTCATTGGATTACTACCTCTGGATTTTGCATTTGCTCTTCAATGTTTTAGGGTCTCAACTCTCTGCATACTTATTTTCATTATGATCTTCGCTTCCTCTTGGCCAACACCTTCTCCATCAGTCTAATGTGCTCTGATATCAAGTTTTCTCGCCGCATCCCTTCCAATTTTTTTGGCCCACCAAATGTTTTTGTTACTCAATTTTGGGCGCTTTGTGGTCGCATACCTTCCATCGTTCTCCATGACCTCCTAATAAAAATGAAACACTCCTTGAGCATTCGGTCTATGCCTCTGCTGATAGTGGTCCCGATGAGAGAGCTTGAGTTTGGATTATCAATTCTTATATTGAGCTTGACATATATTTTGCTCATGAATATAGAGCATTCCTTATTTTTTTCATCGAAGATGGTTTGGAGAGAGGCTTCTCAAGCAACCTGTAGGCCGAAGCTGTTAGTACTGTTTGTTATGTTATTAATCATGTTATGCTTCGACCTCTCTTAAAATTAACACCTTATGAGTTATATTTTCAAAAGAAACCAAATGTGTCTTATTTTAAAGTTTTTGGTTGTAAATGTTTTGTTTTGAACACTAAGGATAATTTAGGCAAATTTGATGAAAAGTGTGATGAAGGCATTTTTATTGGCTATTCTTCAACAAGCAAAGCTTATAGAGTTTACAATAAAAGGACTAAAATGGTTGAAGAATCTGTACATGTTAAATATGATGAGTTTTTCCCTTGTGTAGAAGCTAATAATACAGGTAAAGATGAAGAGTTCTCCCCTCCACAAAGATTGGATGATGATGAAATCATTGGAGATAAAGATAAAGAAAAAGGAGTGGAACAAGAAGAAGAAGAAGAGCAAGAATACGTGCCTCCAAGTGAACTACGATTCTCAAAAGATCATCCCCAAGATTTGGTTATTGGAGAACCGTCAAGAGAGGTAAGTACTCGTTCATTCGTATGTGAGTTATTCCCTAATATGTGCTTTATTTCTAATATAGAACCTAAAAGTGTTGAAGCTGCTATAAATGATAATTCTTGGTTTTTAGCTATGAATGATGGGCTTAATCAATTTGAATGCAATTAGGTTTGGAAGTTAGTAGAAAGACCATCAAATCATCCTGTTGTAGGGGTTAAGTGGATTTTTAAAAATAAACTAGATAGTGAATATAGGGTCACTAGGAAAAAAGCTAGACTTGTTGCAAAAGGTTATTCACAAATAGAAGGAATAGATTTTGATGAAACCTTTGCACCCGTAGAATGTTTAGAAACAATTAGAATATTTCTTGCATTTGCTAAGTTTTAAAAAGTTTAAACTATTTCAAATGGATGTTAAAACTGTTTTTCTTAACAGATATATTAAGGAGGAGGTTTATGTAGAACAACCTCCAGATTTTGTTGATGTTAAATTTCTTGATCATGTTTTTAAATTAGAAAAATCCCTTTATGGTTTGAAAAAAGCACACTGACCATGGTATGATAGATTGACTATTTATTTATTAAAGAATGATTACAAAATAGGTAGTGTTGATTATACTGTATTTGTTAAACATATTAATGATGATCTTATAGTTTTACAAATATATGTTGATGACATTATTTTTGGATCCACAAATGAAAAATTATGTGATAGTGTTATCGAAATTATGAAGAATGAATTTGAAATAAGCATGGTGGGTGAACTCACTTATTTTCTTGGATTTCAAATTACTCAAAAGCATGATGGAATTTTTATTTGTCAATCTAAATATATTAATGATGTTTTAAAAAGATTTGGGTTTGAAAATCTAAAATAAGAAAATACTCCAATGAGTGTCTCATTAAAGTTAGGAAAGGATGAAAGTGGAATATCCATAGATAAAACACTATATAGAGGAATGATAGGATCACTGTTATATTTGACTGCGTCTAGATCTGACATTATGTTCACTGTATGTTTATGTGCTAGATTTCAAGCTAATCCCAAAGAGTCTCATTTAAAATCAATTAAACGCATTTTTAGATATCTTATTGACATATCTACGTTAGGTTTGTGGTATCCTCATAATGATACCTTTATATTACATGGCTTTTCTGATTCTGATTATTCTGGCTGTCCATTAGATTGTACAAGCACTAGTGTCACCTGTCACTTACTTGGCCCTTCACTAATTTCATGGTCGTGTAGGAAACAGAATTCTGTTACCTTGTCCACCACTGAGGTTGAGTACATAGCACAATGCAGTTGTTGTGCACAAGCTCTGTGGATGAAGCAAACTTTAGAAGACTTTGGAATTATTCATGAAACAATTGAATTAAAGTGTGATAATAAAAGTACAATTGACTTAACATATAATCCAGTTCATCATTATAGGTCCAAACACATTGATGTACGCCACCATCTCAAAAGAGACCACATAAAACAAAATACGATCAAAGTCAATTTTATAAGCACTGACTCATAGCTTGAGGATATTTTCACGAAACCACTTCCAGATTCCCGTTTTTCATTGTTAAGATTAGAACTAGGAATCCTAGACATTTCAAACTAATAAATCGCCATAGTAAGCTAAACAAGAAAACACTTAAATTGCTAAGAGCATGAAAATTAAACCAAAATAAAAATACATAAACCATGAATGTGAACATCACGTACTGAGTCTTATATTATTACAGCAGCACAACAACACATACTAAGTCCCACATAATATTACAAGACAAATTGTTTTTTAAAAATTAAGAAACTTCAGTGTCGCCGGCGACAGTGACTGTCGCCGGGCGATAGCATTAACTTGTCCAAAAATCCCGAAAATCTTCAAAAATTTCTACTGTCACCTGCACTTGTCTCCCCTTGATCATCAGCTGAACTGTGCTCACTGTTCCTCGTCCGACGTGCTCAGCGAGTAGATGTACGGGGAGGCTCCATGACCTGATTCTCTCATTCTGCCGTCTCTGATGGAGTGGGCTTCAACTTGAGGCTTTTAGTCAGAAATTTAAAAAATTTCTGAACTCCCAAAAAGTTCTTCTTCACTTCCCTCCTGTGTCCTTCGAACAACTCTCGCAAGTCGTAAAACCCTTCTCGCAACGATCCACCTCATGGAGTTGACGGGTTACGGATAGTGGACATAGGTTCACTACTCCTTGATGACCCTCCTCGTGTTGATCGGCCTATGGAAGGTGTTCCACTCGTCGAAAATATGGATGGAATATAATCATTGAAGTACAAATCCGGGTCTGTCCAAGTTTATTTCTTATATAAAATACGTTGGATGACAGTTCCAAGTGATAGTGTATTTAGTTTCTTCCAATTAGGACTCTTTAATCTAAATACATAGCGTATTATCGAAAGGATAAAGTCCGCCATGTCAAACGGCTCCCGCTCCAAAATCATGTATGTAACATAACTCAGTTGAGCCGTTATCTTCCGTGTATCACCGGATTTGAGTAGGACAGTGTGCCTCAATATGTCTTGCACTAGTCGTGCATCCTCAGTGAGCGTAGCCGTAGATTGAATAAGTGTTTTGGTGTAATTCCATGCAAAACCAAATTCAATAGTGTCCAATCTCTATCCTTCCGAAAGTTCTCTACTACATATAAGGTATTTTCATGCTCTATTAACCCCAACTCTTCTCTAAGGTCGTAGTGGGTTATCTCTACTACGTGTCATTGTATCTTAGATCGTACTCCACCATTCAGTTTCGTGAACCGCGGATCTTTGAGATAATTATAGAACTCTCTAATTAGTACGAAGGAAAATGTATCTGGAATAATAATAGACATTATTCCCGCCATTACTAACAGATCGTGGATGTGTGCATGACGAGTAAGGTCGAATTCGATGACCCGTCCGATCCCTATGTTAGCATTTTCAATTCCTGGAAATGTTTGATAGGAAAAATATGAATCACTGCCTGTGCTTCTACGGGCTTTAGAACTAGAATTCATTGCTGTAAATAAATTTTTTTTTAATATACAAACAGAAACATTTTTTTTGGTACCTCCATCCGGTGACACCCACTGTCGTCGGGTGATATCAGAAAATGGTCTTCCTCCATTTCTGACTCCAGATCTGGTTTTTCACTCATCCAAACTACCAGATCTGAAAG
The DNA here is from genome assembly GCA_039583875.1 of Platanthera guangdongensis. NCBI lineage: Eukaryota > Viridiplantae > Streptophyta > Magnoliopsida > Asparagales > Orchidaceae > Platanthera > Platanthera guangdongensis. The sequence goes on along the minus strand of CM077151.1, from coordinate 231,862,259 downwards.
TTGTTATTAACAAAACACATTTACAAACACTTAGATCCCTCAATATATGCACATTTTTCTCCAAAACAAAAATAATTTCTCATGATCTATCTTAATTCAAAACTTGGAAATTTCTCATCTAGGGTTCCATGCTCCACTATACTAACACTTAGATCCACAAAAATCTAAAGCATAAAAGCAAAAATCAAAGTTCCTTACCTTGGTCTTAGGTTTTCGCCGCCGTCCGCTCCGAGTTCCGCGACCTGCCTTCAGGAGAAACTGCTAGATTTGATGCCTTTGACTTAATGCCACCATTTTTATATTTTTCGTACTATCGCCAATCGGCGATACCCGGTATCACCAGGCAACAGTGACAATTGACTATTCCACCAATTTTTCATCGTTACTCAAATTTATGCATGGTGTAATTTTTTTTGAGTTCCCAATAACTTGGTTCCATAGTTCAACATTCATATATCTATTGTACATACTTAAGTGCTAGTGTTCTTAAACTATGTGAAATTATTTTCGCATGCCTCTAAGTATGATAAATCTTTTAGTTATGATAATGTTCTTTCACTCACGGTTGTGCAAATTCTCATATGCATTCACCTTACTACATGTGTGAATTGTGAATGTTCTACCATAACCGCTAGTGTTGCATGTTTCTGCTAATGCTTTATCCGAGTTTGTACAGTGCATCACTAATATTTAATTATCCCGTATGCTCTCACAAGTGAATTCGGACTCCTGTGTCCAGCCAAACAAAATGTGAAAAAAATTGTATGATCCTAACAGTGCATACCTTTGGTGATACGTTTCACGCAAAAAAAAAACAAAAAACAAATAATAAAGGGCTGACAAGGAACCTCCAACAAGCACTACTTACACTCCTGATAAGTCTTAATAAGCATTGTGAGGTTGAGCACCTTGGAAAGAATTGTTTAGTGTCTTGTGCAAATCTTTAACTGGATAATTTCTTTATTGTGTGCTCTGCACTCTTGGGTACGAGTATAGCCCGACATGTCCAACTCTATGTTATGTTATTTTTTAACATTCCCGTGTTCATGTATTTGTAAGAGTCTGCATAAGTGTTTCTGACACCATATCACGTGTATACAATATTATCCTCTCTAAAAGTTCTTCTTATGAGAATTGGACTGAAACCTTTTTCAAAATTTTATTCACTAGTGTATGTATTTGTGATATAGTTGGCTGAACATTGCCAATGTTAGTGTTTACTCATTTCTTTCTTTACTATTCATTGCTCACCTGTCATATCTAGAGTTTCTCCTTTGTGTTTTTCCTTCTTCCGCTTCCGCCCCACTCTTATCTATCTTTTTACAATACCAAAGGGGGAGAATTTTCAAAGGAAATCATTCATATACACTCATAAGAATTTTAATATACACTCATAATCCTTATATTAACCACAGAAAAGTTCAATATGCTTCAATTTAGGGGGAGATCCCACGTAGGGGGAGTGTTTCATCCAAGAGCAATTTGTGCACATACACATGCTTCGTCTTGATACTCAAATCGGGTGGACCTTATAACATTCATGATTTCTTTCTTAATTGATTTGTTATTATCAAAAGGGGGAGATTGTTGGAGCATGCATTCCACGCTTCCTGGTTTGCTAATAACAAATCTTGTTTGTATTTGATTTTTGGGTGTTTTTGGTGTACAGATAACACAGGTCTATCTCTAATGTCTTTTTGGTGATGAATTAGATCAGAATTGAGCTCGGGAGATATCACCAAGCGATATTGAGTACCGCTGACAGGCAATAACGCCGCTCGATGCATTTTCATTCGACACTTGACGAAGCTCGTAGGCGACGTGGCATCTGTTACATCGCTAATGCCAGACAGCGATATCCCCTATCGCCAGGCGATAGTGCATGTTCGATGCTCAACGTATCTGCGATGAAAAAATGAGGAGTTCGTGGGGCACGTGGCAGCAGTTACCGATATCGTCAGGTGGCGATACCCAGTATCGCCAGATGATATCGCCAGAGTATAAAAGCCATTCAATTCCTTGTGGAAATCACGAATTTGATTACCTGGAGTGTACTTTCCTGAAAAGAATATTCAGAGAGCTCCAGATCTCAGAGATACTCCATACTCTCAAGAAGGCCAAAGAGCGAAAGATTGACGGCACATTCGCAGCATTCAAAGCAACTCTAGCAAGGATTCATCGGCATCTTCAGCACATTGTTTGAAGGGAGTGTCAAGCCTAAGTGTTCAATTTGTTTTGTTCTTGTTTCTATTATTTTCTCATTATAATCGAGAGGGGAAATCGCCGCCTTGTGCATGGCGTCTAGGTCCTTGTGTAGCTTAGGAGAGAATCGCCGCCTTGTGAGTGGAGTCCAAGTCCTTGTGCGGCTTAGGGAGAAATCGTTTCCTTGTGTGCAGCGACTAGATCGTGATTAGATCTAGGGGAGGCTAGTAGCAAGATCTAGGAAGAGATACGCTTTAGCCTGCCGGTTCTTGGAAGAAGAACCGGCGAAAACACAAGTAAATTATTTGTTTCATGAGCCTTTGTCTCTAGCTCTATAGAGATACTTTGTATTCAATTTATCATTTTTGAAATATATCATTGTTGTTTTAGCTAGTATACATTTTCATTCTTTAATTATATTGTTTTTATTCATCAAGCAAATTTTGTCTGAATTTAAGAAAATTTTAAAGAACCCTTATTCATCTCCCCTCTAATGGCACCGTAAGATCCAACATGACCGTGTAGAACACATATCCGTTGGCGAGGATCGACGAGATATTCAACCAACTAGAGGGAGCCCACTGGTCTCTAAGATGGATTTGCAATCCAGATACTATGAGTTAAGGATTCAGGAGGAGAATATTTCGAAGACGGCTTTCAGCTCACACTATGGATTGTACGAGTTAATGAAGATGCCTTTTGGGCTCAACAATGCCCCATCCACATTCATTAGTATACTGAACATGATATTCAAGCCGTACTTGGATATATTAATTATAGTCTACATCGATGACATCCTGATCTACTCCAGGACGAAGGAGGATCACACAGAGAACCTGAGTTTGTATCAGTTCATGATGATGCCTTTTGGGCTCACCAATGCCACTGCGGGAGGTGTCTGGCACGAACGGTCGCACCCCGCATCTCTACGGGGTGTGCTCAGCCCCCACTAGGTCTGGCTTTGGTCAGCCACACCGTGAGACCGGCCGGTGCTGCGCTTTGAGTCTGACACCATGCTCCGTGGCTAGCACGTCCTGTGGCTGACACAAAGGTTGCGCCCGGAGGGCGGTGCCGGGTCCGTGCCCGGTAGTGGCCGTCGGGGCCGTGCCCGCTGTGCCACTTAGCTACGGCTGACCAGCCCTCTCCGACCGTCCGTATTCACGCCGACGGCTTGCCGTCTTCATCGAGGGTGTCCACCCTTAAGGTGGTGGTTGACCCCCTCTCTTGCCCTGTTGGGTATTGTATCCACAATTACCTGGATTTGAGGAAGCCACCTGTCAAGCTAAGATGAATTCACAATGTATTTGATGAAACCTCTTAAGTTGTGCTTGCAGTTATTCCACGCTAAGTGCACACCAATATCAGGGTGCAGTAGGTCAATATACACGGGTCTGCACGACGTAATCCCTCGTTGAGCAGATCAGTGTGTTGGCCTACGTGTACTCTCTCTATTGGAGTGCACTTACTTTCAAGTACAGGGCTGTAACTATGCAAGAGCAGACAAGGAGCAAGGATGGGTCAAGGAGCAGCTCTTGGGTGGAAAGACGAAAAATCGTTAAGTATAATTCGGCGAGAATCACTAGTGATTCTCGCCGAATTGTCGAGAATCATTAGTGATTCTCGCCGACTCTATCCGGCTACCTCAAAGCGGTGCCAAGTAAGATTCGGCGAGAATCACTAGTGATTCTCGCCGAACCCATCGTTGGGCAGGTCATGGCCAAGTAATATTCGTCGAGAATCAACAAGTGATTCGGCGAGAATCATCAAGTGATTCGGCGAGAATCACTAGTGATTCTCGACGAATCGCCGAGAATCACTAACTGATTCTCGCCGATTCGTCGAGAATCACCTTCGATTCTCGCCGATTTTGACTTGGCAATTTTTCTGGAAACAGCTGGACCGGATTCTGCCGCTGGCACTGTGTTGAACCAGAACTAGGGTTTCCTTTAGGTGGGACCCACAACGGTCATTTAGGAGTATACTTGTGTATAAATACACGCGTATTTTTGAACAGTAAAGTAGACGGAGAAAAAGATGAAAACACGGGCCGCGACGTAACCTAGATCGCGAGTTCCGCTCCGCCGCCGCCGTCGCCGCTTGAGAGAGTTGATCGCCGGTCTTGATCGTGGTTTCTTCCAGATCTCCGGTCGATAGAAGCTTAGCCAAGCTTAGCGTCTCACGTGTCTAACCGGAGATCTCTTGTCTCTTGATTTGTTGATCGGGAAAACCTTCCCCGTCCGAATCGATCGAGATGACTGATCCTAGTGTGACCGTTGGTAGACCTAGCTAGCTTCGCTACGAAGTTTGGATCTCTAAAGTACAGCAGCCGCACATCGTCGTCGCCGCCGATCTCGTGAACCTAGCCGCCGCCCATCTTGCCGCCGCCGGTTCCGGGGAGATCCTCTCCAACAGAGATCTAGGGTTGTGGACTCTTTGTGGACTTCAAGAACACGTCGTCAACAAAGAGGGACACCTTAGTCTCCAAACATAGTTTGTATCTCTTGTACATTCTAGTTTTACTTTTGTTGTAAAGAAACGTTGGTTCCTAGTTGTAAGGGTTGGGTGCAACCCGTGTTATGGGAGTGTTGACTCCTACGTGTGGAAGGGTTCCTTCCGATAGTGTAAGGATTGGATTTCAATCCTATTGGAGAAGAGACCGAGTCATCCCTTGTTGGGAGATAGGTCGAAGGGGGAAAGTGGATGTACCCAAATCGGGGAACCACTATAAATAGCTTGTGTTTTCTGTGTGTTGTGCTGTTTATTTTTATTGTGCAGGTACAATTTTAAATTCCACAAAAACGCTGCACGTCACCTATTCCCCCCCCCATAGGTGAAGATAGTTGACACTAGGTGAACTTTCATGCCCTCCTTGGGCACCTTCCCCTCTGTTCGATCATTTTGCCATGATCGCGACCATCCGATGTACATGTAACTACCCACGTAACCTCCATCAGTAGTGGGGGGACATTGTTTCAGTGGGGACCTGTAGTTAGTAAAATTAAATATACAAATACTATTCATTTTGAACTATACTTAAAATTATGATATTTGTGGTTACGGTGTGCGGATAGGCGCATAACCGCCTAACCACCTCCTGGAGACTATAAAAGGCCCCCAGGGCTCCTTATGTTTCATCTTTCTCTCATTTGCTTTCTTCCTCCTCGGGATAGAGCTCTGCCGGATTCCTCCTACGAGACACCTTTGAGCCACCTTCGATCCAACTTCGAGCCACCCCTACTCCATCAAGAATTCGTCTAAGTCCCAAAGTTGGTGGCAAGAAGGAAATTCCTACTATAGCAATTGCTCATTCGCCCGCAACAACCCAACAAGTGACCTCATGTAAAGGAGCTTGTTGCTCGCTGTGAGCCTAAGTAACTCTCTCATCTCCAAAGTGTAATGAGGAGCGGCCTGTCTCCCTCAATTCTTCAAGCAAGTTGTAACTGAAAGCAGATTGTGAAGTTCATTCAGCACAGATCCGGTAATGTGATTTTTTACCCAGCTGAGGGATTTTTCACTTCAAAACATCATGTGCATAATCTCTCTCTTTCATTGATTGTATGAGCGCTCGACTGCTCCGGGAGCTAAGATGGTCTAAGATAATCCGGCCGACCGGGACGTCGAGTTTGGCAGCAACAGTTTGGCGTCGTCTATGGGAAAGGGTTCCCAGCATCTTCCAAAGATTTAGAAGACAATGCTAGAGTTGATATCGAGTAGAGTTCTAGTGATTTTGGCTTTCTCAAAATTGAATTTTTTGACTCGAAATCAAAGTCAATTTGGAGTCGAGCCAGCTCGACTCGAAATGTCTCGATTTCAAGTTGGCTCAAAATTGAATCGAACATGCTCAAAATCAAACTAAGCCGACTCAAAATTGAACAATTTTTCTCTTTATTTCTAGTTGACTCAAAATTAATTTGGGCAACTTATAAATTCTGCAAATAAAACACTTAAAATCATCATTCTTTTTATTTAGGTTAAAATTTTATTGTTTTAAATTTTAAAATAAGAATGTATTAATAAAAACACAATATTTTCAATTAATTCGAGCTGATTCAAATCATATTTTGAGCGATTCAGGACTGGTTCGAAATCAACTCAAAATCAGATTCAAGTCAAATTGAATCGACTCAAATTGAGTTGAATAAGTTTTAAACGATTTTAATTCGACTTAATTTCTGTGATTTTCGAGCGACTTTCGAGTTTCGAATAATATGCTCAACCCTAAATAGTACCCTACTCACAGTAGTATTCGAGAGTAGCTCCCATGGTCAGAAGGAGCACCCGAACCACCAATGTATCACCTCTTGGAGCACGCGTTGAGCTAGCTCCCTCCCACTCGCACGTCAACACAACTCTTGGCGTTGAGGCCGCTCTCCCACCTATAGCCGCTTCGAAAGGGCATAAGTAACAAATAGAAGAGCGTCAGGTCGAGGTGCTCGCCCTCCTCCACAATATTGTAGGTCCTCCAGCACCTCCTCAGTCTCCTGCACCGATTAATCCACTGCCTCCGGCTCAGGATCATGTTCCGCCTCATCAAGCCCCCCACATGGAAAATTAATATGAAGAATTTTTTAATGCCACCAATTCCATACAACCCTGCTCATTGTAGCGTCAGAGGAGGGCACCAACATCATTTGGAAGAAGTACCTTGTGCGCTACCGGGTGAAAGGCTCACCCGCGAGGAGATAAATGAGGTGATTACACAGGAGTATGGAGATCTTGCACGAGGAGATATCTTTACATCTTTCCCTATCCTCTAGGGCTCCCCGCACACACCCCCAGGTTCTTGCTTATTCAATACTGCATGCCTTCAAGCTCCCTAACATCGAGACATTCGACAGAATAGAGGATCTGCTCTAACACGCCAACCATTTCATTGCCATACTGAGGATTTTTAGCACCCCTGATCAGTTGTTATGTCAAGTGTTCCCAACAACTTTAAAGGGTCAGGCATTCCAACGACCGAGAGTTGGAATGTTCCAGACTAAAGAAGTGATCAGTCAAAATACTACGAGTTTCATTGTACGAATGGTCACACTACCGAGTAATGAGCCGGACTAAAGAATGAAATCGAGCGCCTTGTCCGCCAAGGACTGCTTGGAAGGATTCTGCAAGAACAAGCACATGGTCAACAAGGACCGCACCAAGAAAGAGACTTGCAAATTGCACCACCAGGGGCCCCTAGTGCTAGACAAATGGTCTGCAACATCAAAACCATCTTCGGGCCCCCATTCCTCTCTACTCAGGTATTTTAAATTGAAACAACCGAAGGAGCTCACATGAGTTTAGCGCTAAACCAAGATTCCACCATCTGCTTCAGTAATGAAGACCTTGAAGGCTTGCAGGCCCCCCATCAGGACCTGTTTGTCATCTACGCAGGAGTTGGAGATCCCTTCTTCAATGTTAAAGGAATTCTCATCGATAATGGGAGCTCCATCAATGTCTTGTTCTTATCCACTCTCTAAAGTATGAAACTCACCCAACAGCATCTCAGTCCCACCACGAGACCCTTATATGGCTTTAGCAACCACCCAGTTCCCGTATAAGGAACAATCACCTTACCAGTGACAATGGGAGAATTTTCGATGCAGGTTACTCACGATATTCAGTTTGTCATCATCAACTTAAGTTCACCCTACAACACCATCTTTGTAAGGCCGATCCAATCTATTTTTGGAGCAATTTTGTCAATTCCTTAATGAAAGTGAGGGATAGATCTCCTTTACACTAGAGGGGGCGGGGGTGAATAATGCATTTAAAAAATTTAAATTATTTTTACAACAGAGTTAAAGTAGGTGATAAATAAATATATAAGAAAAGAAAACAATCACAGCACACAAATAAAAGAGAACATCAATCACAGACGACACAAGAAAATTATAGTGGTTCTCCAAAATCCTAAGTACATCCACTCTTATACCACCCTGGTAGGAATCCACTACAGGTTTTTGATCAGGTGCCCTGCCACCAGAATATCTATCTAAGGAAGATATAACAACCCTTTAAGCTTTTGATCAGGTGCCTAAAAACCAAACTAAGTCTTTTGATCAGGTGACTTAAGAACCAAGGGGGTCAAATATTGAAGGGAGTTATAACCTTGTATACAGATAGAAAAATAAAACTAAAAGTGATGTTGTCTTCTCTTTCAAATTTCTTTGAGAAGACTGAGTGGATGATGAAGCTAAAAAGCTCCCCCTGATTTGTGTAGAGATTGTAATCAAGTGAGGGAGAATTCTCTTCAGGGTATAGGCCTTCAACAATTGTATTTCTCTCCAGTAAAGCTTTTAGACAGATGAAAGATTGATTGTCTCTTGGAGAGTAGAAGATATTTAAGAACTCTGTGTGTTGATTTTTTTGATGTCTCACTTGTTTGTCTATCTATTATTTACCAGAGCAAAATTTCTGAGTATATATTCCTGAGAAGAAATCCAAGTATTTTAATTTTGAAAACATTCCTTGAATAGCCTGAGGAGTCTCTAAGAATTTGTAATGGCTGTATTTGAATATTGGATATAAATGTTTTCCTTAACTGTCTTTGTGAATAATTAGAATGAATTCTCTGTGATCAATCTGTATTTAATGATATCAGAAATGGCCATATTCATTGAGAATATATTGCATTAAATATCCGAGATATAGCTGTCTGCAATCAAGAATTAGAATATTATGCATATAAATCATCCAGAATTATAGCCTGAAGAACTGCTCTGCCTTCTGCAAATAGAACTGCAAGAAATTAGTCAAACTCAGCAAACACTTTCTCGACCTGAGCCTGGAGTTCGTCGAACTAAGTCTGCTTATTCGTCGTCCTGATCTCAATGTTCGTCGAACTGAGCTTGACTTTTGTCGAGCTGAGTTTCTGAGTAGAGATCAGAGTTCGTCGACCAGAGCTCAAAGTTCGTCGAGCTAAACTTGGAGTTGAAACTCTGAGTTCATCGAACTGAGATCGCCATTCATCAAACGCAGTTCTAATTTCGTCGAGCTTAATTTTGCTATCGTCAAACTACTTCTCTGGTGGAAATCTTCTGATACAATAACCCTGAAAGTAATCCTATGACCCTAGACTATACATGTTGGAGCAATCTAAACATCTTAATAGAAATCTTAGCCCAAATCAAAACTGGGGTTCCAACAATCTCTCCATGTTTGGGTGAGGATACTATTTACATAAAACACACAAAAAATATATTTAGCAGAATTAAAATTTTCAGCAGATATATGATATAGTGCTATGAGAGTTCAAAAAATAATAACAACAAGGTTCAGAATAAAAGAAAAAACTAAGAATCCTTTTTAGAAGCATCTGAAGGAGAATCTGAAGAGGGTTTGGTAAACATCAACTTCCTGGTAGGATCTGAAGCTTCCTGTTGAGTCATCTTCATATCTTGAGAGCCAATAATCTTCAAGGAAGTAGCTATAGGAACAACTACCTCTGGGTGTAAACTTATATATTTATCAACATTAAATAGGTTCTTTACCTGGTACTTGTCCAGCTCTTTCTTTCTGTAGGATGACATAGTTAAAAATTGAGAAGTGTCCTTGCCTTCAGCGTTGGCTTTATTAATTTGGGATAAATTAATAAGCTCATTAAACCTAACCATTATGAAGTTGAGATCCAACTCTGTATCATAAGTTGGTGAATGTGGCCTCTCTGGACTTGATTTATCCTACCGATTACTTTGAGATGTCTGTTGTTAGCTGCATTGATTTCTTTGTTGTTGTTGCTGTCTTCTTTGACTTGTATGTTGCTAGCTGCTATTCTGAGATGGTCTGGAATGATGATGAGAGTGAGAGGTAGAACTGTGAGACTGAGAAACACTTCCTGCTTCTCCTGGTGCTGGAGGAGGAGGAGGTCCCTTCTAATACTTTTGAGGTGGAGAATTATATCTCTTCATCTTTTTCCTGTCCTTTAGCTCATTTTGGAATACCTCATCCAGTGGGAAGATCTGGAGTGAGGGGTATATTATGCTGAATATAGTAAGGAATATCATCCTTTGAAGACGGTTGAGGAGTAACCATAACAGGAGCCTATTTTTTGGCTTTCCTTTTCTTTGAACCAAAGTCTTCTGAATCATCTGATTCAACATCATCATCATCATCATCAAATTCTTCCTCAGGATAATCATATAAATCATCTAACTGTTTAATTAAATCAACATTATCCTTTACTTGTACTTCTGGCTGTACATTCATAATCTCTATAACAGCTTGAGTTTGCATATTATCATCTTGTAGCATATCAGTAAACATAATGTCATCCATATTTGGCATTGGAATTTCATCCATCACATAAGTGGGTGGGAAAAAACTTTGCTCTATGACATTTATTATATTCTCAGATGTTATACTCTCAGAGACTGAAGAGATACTAATAGGAATATTACTCAAACTAGATCTAATCTCTTCTAAAACTGAAAAATCTACTGGAGCAGTATAACATACTATAGCTTTAGCAAGCTCATTCTCATAAACTGGATAACTACTGCGCAGAGTATCAAAATTTGATAAAATAGAAAATAAATCAACTGTGGGATTAATGTAAACATCACCAACAAGAATGATTTCTAGAGCTGGAACTTCTGTCAACTTTCTGCAACTGAAATTTCAAGCATTTTGAATCTTCATTATCAACAACTACTATTGCTGCTGCTGCAGAACCTGAGACTGTTGTTTGAGGTGCTTCTTCATTAGACATCTCCCCCTGCCTAGATCTAGGGAGACCTCAATCTAGGCCCCTATAAGAAGGGATAAAGGAGAAGGAGGCAAGCTGTGAAAAAAGAGTATTGATGGTAGCAATAAGAGGGGTCACTGCCTCATCAATCAGTTGCCTGAGAGTGAGAGTGATAAATTCCAAAAGGTTTGCAACAATGGAAGAGAAATCCAAGTACATAAACTCAGATGTAGCCTGAGCAGATGTAGAGGATGGAATGAAAGAGAATGAAAGGGAACAGTTGATATAGTTGGGGTAAAAAGATGATGGCTGAAGTACATGTTGAAGATTGATGATTGGTGGAATGAAATCCAAAAAAATGTCTTCCTGTATAGGGGAGTGAGGTGGAGATGGAGAGATATGAATTGGAGATGAATGACGTGGAGATGGTGGAAGAAGATTGAAGTTAGGTATATTAGAGAGTAGAAGAGATGAAGGTGACTGATGAATGGTTGATTCTTGAAGAAATGAAGTGGATGTGTGGTATAAGTGACTGAAGAATGAGGGAGTCATCATGTGGAGGAGAATGAGGTGGAGATGGTAGGTGAGATGGTGGAGATAGCTGTCTAAGGGAATGGTGTGGTGATGGAGGATGAGAAGAGATATGAGGAGCAATGACTTCTGCTGGGGTTGGGGAAGTGGCTGATATAGTATTGGGTATTGTATCCACAATAACATAGATTTGGTGAAGTCATAATTAAACTAAGATGAATTAAGTTGTATTTGATGTATTGTTTGAGTTATGTGTTTGCAGGACTTAACTGCCAAGTGTAGACCAATGTCAGTCTATAATGGGTCACCAAACACAAGACCATATAATGTAATACCTCATTATGTGATCCATGGTGTTGACTCATATGTAGCCTCTCTATTGGGATACACTTCATTTTTCAAGCGCTAGGATTGTTGGAGAAAGACATGTTGCTGATTTCATTGAAGAAAGGAAAATTCTCATGAACTAGAATTTTTCTAAGTGTTTCACTCGAGTAGAATTCTAAGTACTCGAGTAGATTTTCTGATAGTACTCGAGTAAGTTAAGTCTGACTTTCGAGTAAGGGAATGGTTCACGAGAAGTCTGAACATAGTTCTCGAGTGACCAATTTCATGACTCGAGTAGACGCCTTCTTATTCTCGAGTTAACAAATTTTCTATCTTAGAATTATTCTAAGTACTTTACACAAGTAGTCAAGTTAACAACTCGCATAGATGAGCCCTTTGTCTCGAGTTATAGAAGGACTGTTCTCATGTTGAATCTACCCTACTTGAGTAGTAAAGTTTATGTTCTCGAGTAGTCTGCTTACTTCTCGAGTAGTCCAGTTCCAGTACTCGAGTAATCAGTTTTAAACTCCCAAAATTTTCTCCAAGTCTTTTTCCCGAGTAGTTCATCTCCACCTCTCGAGTAACCTTTCTAGCACTCGAGTAATTCTTATTCCACTCGAGTGATTATAGATTCTATTCTGATTTTTCTGATGGACTTCTTCGCGAGTAGTCTAACTTTGTCCTCTCGAGTACTCATCATTGTACTCGAGTTGCTCTTAATTTTACTCGAGTAATTCAGTCAATTTTCTAGAAAATTCGCTAAGTCCTAAACTGACGGGATTTTCAAATGACTTGACGTGATTGGTCCACTTGGATGTCATTAATGCTAATTATAACTGTTAGGGAGATCTTATATAAGGTCTTGTCATTTCGACTAACCCTAACAACAAGTGTTGTAAAGAAATATTCTAAGTATTCTGAATCCATTTTTCTCCTTCCTAAACGGAAGCCGCCACCGATCCTCATCGTGCAAATCGCCTAGGGCTTTCGTTCAAGAAGATTCAGATCAGTCGACTTGCAGATCGAGATTGTTCTTCAACTCTTCATCATCTCTCGGATCGTGTGAGTCAAGAAGTTTCAGATCAGGATCTTGCCAAGCATCTTCCTCAATAATTTCTGATAATGCCGCAAAGTTCAAGAGGAAGACCTTGGCCGACATTTCCAGATCTTAGAAATATTATTGTTTGTATTTCATATTCTCAATTTATTCTTGTAGGAGATTACTCTCCAAGTGTAGGAGCTTTGTTCTCCGAGTTGTAGGAAGTTTTCATCTTCCGACTATAGATCCGTGTTGTGGATCCAGTTGTAGGAACTTTGTTCCGAGGCGTAGGATTGGTTTTCAATCCGAGATAGTGGATTAGGCGAGTCTAGTGCTTTGCTAGATTGGTGAGTGGAAAGTGGATGTACCCAAGGTTGGGGAACCACTATAAATCACTGTGTCCTCTGTGATTGCTTGATTATTTTTTGTGCATAGTTCAATAATTTTTTATTAAGCAAAAAGACACACAACTCACCTATTCACCCCCTCTATGTGATTTAGGTAGACAACTGAACTCTTTCATTTGGTATCAGAGGGACGTTCATCATTAAAAGGTTAACACTTTGATCAGATCTGACCTAAGTTGTCTTCTGAGTTATTCATGCATGGACAAGGCCAGAGACATTGATAAGCTTCCCTTGTGTACAAAGAACAACTTTCCCATGTGGAAAGAGAGGATTCGATTTTTCATGGAAGCTGTGGATCCAAGGATCTTCATGATTGTTGAAGAAGGTCCTTACGTTCCTATGACCGTCTCCAATATAGATCCAATAAAGAAAGTTCCTAAGAAGTTGATGGATCTCGACAAAGATGATATTGCACTTGTCTCTCTAGATAAGAAGGCCAAAAATATTATAGCAAGTGAAGTTGATGACTCGATGCTGCAGAACCTGATCCACTGCCAGTCCGCCAAGGAAATGTGGCAGTCCCTCGTCACTTTGATGGAAGACACAGAAGAAGTTAAGGATGATAGAAGATCCCTTCTTAATCAGAAATATGAAGCCTTCCGACAAGGACCCAAGGATACCATTGCAGATACTTTTAGAAACTTCTTCAAGATAGTAAACAGCCTAAGAGTCTACGACCGAGTCTTCACCAATGGAGAACTGAATGACAAGTTCTTGAGATCCCTAACTAAGGAATGGGATAACAAGGTTTGTGCCATTCGGGAATTTGGAAAGCTAGCTGAGACGGACCCGCAAAATCTCTTTGGAAAGCTTATGTCATATGAGCTACAAATTAATTCAAGAAAAGCTGAAGAAGTGAAGAACATGTCTTCATCCAAGGAGAAGTCTGTAGCTCTCAAGGCAGACACCTCAAGGATGTCCAAGGCTACCTCTCCTACCCCAGTACAAGAAGTAAGTGAAGAAGAAACCTCAGAGCCAAGCACCTCAGGTTCAGAACTATCTGAAGGAGAGTTCTTTCTACTCTCAAGACAGTTCAAGAAATTCTTGAATAAGAAGAAGCAATGGAAAGGCAAGGATGCCTCATAAAGAAGATCACGCCATGATGGTGATTGACACAGAAAAGGCACAAGAAGCCATGACAGGTATACTACTAAACCGAACAAACATATTTCTATTGACATCGTTTGTTATTGCTGCAATAAGCCAGATCACGTTATTGCTGACTGCCCCCACAAGAAGAAGGAGGGTGGAAAAAGAGAAGAAAAGAAATCTTCTTACAATAAGAAGAGAACAGAAAAGAGCCTAATAGCCAAAAGGGGCAAAACTCTGAGCGACTCTGACTCATCTTAGTCGAGTGAAGAAGAGGAAGCCTACTTTGGGCTAATGGCTCAGACTGATGATGAACAAGAACACCAGTTCACTGGAAAGGTAAATTCTCACACTCCTCTTTTCGAATCTGATGTTTCTGAACATGGTCATGAGGACAGCTCTTCTAACGATGAGTCTGAACTCATGGCCTAGTATAAGGAGTTGATAAAGGCTTATGACAAATGTCGATGAGTCATGAAAACTCAAGCCAAAGAGATTAAGTCTCTCAAGGCTGAAGAGAGCACTTTGAGAGAGGAAGTTGCTAAGATGGACTCACTCAGAGAGAACTTCAATGCTGCTATTGAAGAATATAATAATTCTCTCGAGCACCTAGACTTAAAGGAGAAGATCATCAAAGAGTTGGAAGAACAACTTGCTGCTGAAAAGAAACTTCTTGAAAGTTTCTCGAATCCCAAGACAGTCCTTCCTTTCGTTGTTGAATTATCAGCTAAGGCCAAGGGTGCTGGGCTAGGCCATGTTGAAGCTCCTAGAAAATCTTCTAGGAGGAACAAGGCTCAGAGAAAGAATAAGGCGGCCAAGAAGGCTTTGGCCAAAGAGAAGGGGAAAGCCCCTCAAGATCAGACTTCTTTCAAGAACGTCATATTTCCATCAAATGAGTTTGATCTTGACTCGTCCTACGATCACTTTGCTAGGCCTACTTATGTATAACCAAAGTCTCGTTACCAAGGATGGACTCGTCCCCGAAAATTTGGTGAGAGTGTCTTTAAGGCAACTTATGAAGAAATTATTCTTCAGAGCTATGCCCCTTATAATCATGGTCATAACATTAAGAAAGCACCAAAGGTAAAGTCTATTATGGAAAAGCCACTAAAGAAGAAGAAATCATGTGATTGCCATCACCATGAAGCTTCTTCCTCCAAGAATGCTGCCCCTGCTATACCACCACATCAAAAGGTCAAGCAGGAGATTTTCAGGCAAAGATACAACAGGTTTGACTATTGGTGCTATGAAAAAATTGGTCACTTTGCCATTGACTGCTGGTTTAACTCCAAAAATTTTGCAACTCCTCAAGTTAGCAATATGAGAATGACCAATCATAATGCTAATTCTCGTAGGGGTAGTATTCTAACAAGAGACCAAGGACCCAAACATGTTTGGGTTCCTAAGGCAAATTGATTTGTGATTGCAGGAATGTCCAAAGGTCAATAAAACTCCTATCTGGTACTTGGACAGTGGATGCTCTCGGCATATGACCGGGGTAAGAAGCCTTCTTCTGAACTATTCTCTAGTCTTGAACAGGCCAAAGGTCATCTTTGGAGGTTCAGACCGAGGAATTACTAAAGGCTATGGTATGATCTCTAACGGTAGTGTATCCTTCTCAGATGTGGCTTATGTTGAAGGATTAAAACACAATATTATAAGCATAAGCCAGCTCTGCGATAAAGGATATGTTGTTGAATTTCATGCTGATAAGTGCTTGATAAAATCGGTTGACAATGTGTAAACGATTCTATCGAGCACTCGAAGCAGAAATATATTTTGTTTGAATTTTATTTGTATAGAAACTTGTACACCAGTGTGTTTTATGGCTAAAGATAGTGCGTCCCTTGGTGACCATTGACACGAGAGATTATCACATATTAATTTCAAAACTATTAATAAATTAGTTTCACTTAATTTAGTACGTGATGCCCCAAATATCAAGTACGTTAAAGATAGACCTTGTCATGCATGTGTAAAAAGCAAGCAAACAAGGGCTACCTTTAAAAGCGTTATTGGCAAATATTCTAATAGATGTTTACATCTACTTCATATGGATTTGTTCGGTCCACTGCAAGTTAGAAGTTTGGGAGGTAAGGATTATACATTGGTTATTGTTGATGACTACTCGCGATTTGCGTGGGTGTTCTTTCTAAAACACAAGTCAGATACCTTTGACATCTATACTAATTTTATCAGGCAGGTCCAGAATGAATACAACTGTTCCGTGGTCAAAATCAGAAGTGACAATGGAACAGAGTTCAAGCCTAGGGCCATGACTGAATTTTGTGAAAGCTTAGGTATTTTTCATAAGTTTTCCTCTCCTCGTACTCCTCAACAGAATGGAGTAGCTAAGAGAAAGAATAGAACACTCATAGAGGCCTGTAGGACCATGTTAAGTGATGCCTCACTACCAGAATACTTCTGGGCTGAAGTCATCAACAATGCATGCCACGTGTAAAATTGAGCACTCATAAACAAGAACCACAATAAGACACCTTACGAACTTATAAAGGGCAACAGACTGACTATTTCGTATTTTAGAATTTTTGGCTGTAAGTGCTTCGTCCTTAACAATGGCAAGTATCATACTACCAAATTTAGTGAAAAGAGTTTTGAAGATATTTTTGTAGGGTATAGTAGCCATAGTAAGGCATATAAGATATTTAATAGAAAAACTCTGGTTGTAGAAGAATCCATTCATGTTGTATTTGTTGATACGAGCTTGCTACAAAGCAACTCTTCTTGTGTGTTCATTGAAGATGCAGGTTCAAAGTTCAAAGAACTAAACTTGGATGAGCCGACTGAAGAAAAAGGTGAAAAGTTCATCAAGATCACCACTCCAACTCCGATTGGAGAGGTTGATGATCAAGATGAAGAAATCGTCCAAGTTGATGAAGTCACTCCTGTGGAAGAAGAAGCTCCAGATGCAAGGACCTTAGAGCTCAGACACTTAAAGGATCATCCAATGGACCAAATCATAGGAGATACTCGGGATGGTGTCAGAACTCGTAGAGGTACAACTAACGAGAATCTATATTTAAGTTTTCTCTCACAGGTTGAACCGAAGAAGTTTGAGGAAGCAAACTCAGACACGTCATGGATAATGACAATGGAAGAAGAACTAAATCAGTTCAAGCATTGTGAAGTCTGGAAACTTGTTCCAAGACCCAAAGGTAAGAATGTCATCGGGACAGAGTGGGTCTACATCAACAAGATGGACAAGGATGGAACAATCATAAAGAACAAGGCCAGACTCGTCGCCAATGGATATCGCCAAGAAAAAGGAATCGACTTTGACCAGATGTATGCTCTAGTGGCAAGACTGGAGGCAATCAGGTTATTCCAAGCATATGCCGCTCTTAAGGGATTCACTGTCTATCAGATGGACATGAAGTCTGCCTTTCTTAATGGTGACATAAATGAAGAGGTGTATGTGGACAAACCTCTAGGTTTCGCTGACTCTAACTTTCTTGATTATGTTTATCTGTTATCTAAAGCTTTATATGGTTTGAAACAAGCTACTCGAGCTTGGTATGAGACGTTGTCTAGCTTTCTTCTTGAGAACAAGTTCGCAAGGGGAAAGTTAGATAAGACATTATTTCTTAGGGAAATAAATGGCAAGATTTTGCTAGTGCAAATCTATGTCGACGATATTATTTTTGGCTCTACTGATGACAACCTCTGCAAGAAGTTTTCAAAACTTATTGAAGGGAAGTTTGAAATGAGCAGTATAGGAAAGCTGAAGTATTTCTTAGGGCTTCAGGTGAAATAATCTGAAGATGAAATTTTCATCTAGCAGACGAAGTTCACCAAGTTGCTAATTAAGAAATTCGGAATGGAGAATGCAACCTCTATGAGGACTCTAATGGGTTCAGCTGTGTCTCTGGACAAGGATGAGAAAGGGAAACCTTTTGATGAAACCAAGTATAGAAGCATAATTAGATCCTTGCTCTACCTTACTGCCAGTAGACCAGACACAATGTTTTCAACATGTGTATGTGCTAGATTTCAAGTGAACTCTATGGAATCTCACTACGCTGCTGCAAAGCGAATTTTGAGATACCTTAAAGGTACACCACATCTTGGCTTATGGTACCTAAGAAGTAATGATAGCGAACTAATTGGTTTTTCAGATGCAGATTTTGCAGGTAGCAAAGATGATAGGAAGAGCACTTACAAGACTTGTCAATTCCTTGAAAGAAGTCTCATTAACTGGAGCAGTAAGAAGCAGAACTGTGTCGCAATCTCAACAGCCGAGTCAGAGTATATCTCTGTAGGCAGTTGTTGTGCACAGTTGCTATGGATAAAGAATTAGCTGGAAGATTACAATCTCAAAGTTCAAAATATCCTTTTATTTTGCGACTCCTCCAGCGCGATTGCAATAGACAACAACCCAGTCTCTCATAGCTAGACCAAGCACATAGAGCTGCGTTATCACTTCATCCGGGAGCATGTGGAGCATGGGGACATAGATCTAAAATATGTCCCAAATGACAGGCAGATTGCAGACATATTCACGAAGTCGCTAGACGAGGCCAAGTTCTCGTTCTTCAAAATAGAACTCGGAATGCTCAACAAAGAAGATTAGAGAAGGTGGACTCACAACATAGCTCAGAGATCAAGGAATACTCAAAAGTTGAACTTTCTTAAAATTCTGACTTAATGACTCGAGTAAGAAGAAAGTCACTCGAGTACTTCTTTAAACTCTCGAGTACTCCGCAAGTCACTCGAGTAACACTACTCGAGTACTCCGAAAATCACTAGAGTACTGAGTTCTCACTCGAGAAACATGAAGACATCACTCGAGTACCTTCATTATCTCACTCGAGTACTACCGGTTCACTCGAGTATCTGGAAGACATTTTCTCAACTTCTATTCAAATTTCTATATTCACAACCCGAAGCTTATACCACCATTTTCAATGGTATGTTAGTTTAATTTCTTCTTTAATCATCAATAATTAGGGTTATATAAATAGAAAAATCTGGATTTCATTTTCTACAAGAATTTAAAACCTTTTCACTCGAGAATAGAGAAAGTACTTTCGCCTTCCGCCGACTGTCGCAGAGCTAGCACCGTCTTCCTCCCAACAGTGAATTTCTCATAACTCTCTGGATCATGGCACTGCCTTCAAAGATTGGGATTGGTTCTGAACTTGTCACTGCCAGTATTGCCGAACTGTCAGAAGATTTCAGAACTCTTCTCATTCTGCTCGACACAACCGGATTGACATTCGTTCTCCAGGAGCCGTGTAAAATCATATTTCCATAAGTTGAATAATTCTTTAAGAACATTAAATTAAGGAGAAATGTCAAGGTCCTCAAGTCTACAGTTAAGGGAATCAAGATAAAACTTACCAAGAACTCTATCTCCAATCTTCTTCGGCTACCCGTAGTTGATGAAGAAGAACATCTAAGTCATGAAGACTCTGTCAGTGCTTGCATGTTCTGTGGACTATCACCAGAAGTTCTTACCATTCGTCGATCAAACCTCAACCTAGAAAGCAAGTTCCTGGTGGACATCATTGGAAAGATTCTCCTGTGCAAGACTAGTTCTATAAAAGACATCTCACTTAATCTGTTTGACATCATGATAGACATCATCTGCAAAAAATGATTTCAGTTTGGTATATTAATTCTTGATAAGATCAGGGAGAGCATTTAGGCTCCTAGCTATGCCAGGATCATCTCTTTAATGCTGCATGAGATTAACCCTGAGATTTTTGATTTCTCCAAAGGAACAACCCTTCACCACATGACGAAAGTATCCATTTCCTCTATTCAGAGATGGGAACTGAAGTTGCTGAATCCTGTCCAGACTGCCAAAGCGCATGAACATCCAGCTGTAGAGGACAAGACTCCATCTCCCTCTCCAACTTATATTGCTGTCACATCTGGTGCAGCTGCTGAGGGGGAGCCTGGTCCTTCTATTCCAGAAGAAAGGATACCTACTCCACCTGCTGTTGTTTCTCTCCCTCCAACCACTCCAGAAGATAATCCATCAGATGCTCAAGTCCAAGACACCATTCTCTCTACAGAAGAAGCCATCAATAAGATGATTGAAGAACTCAGCTCTGAAGAGCCTCTTCCTCCCCTCCAGAAAGAACAACCTACAGAACCATCAAAGCAACCAACACCTGTACCTTCACCCACTCATACTCCATGTCCAAGATCTCTTGTTCCATCTCCAGAATCCCCTGTTCCCAAATCCCCTACTACTGAAAAAGAACAAGCTAAGACAATACTGATTTTTGATGAGAAAGAACAAACCCTAGAACCAGTTGAATCTCCTCTGAAGAGCTTAGGCTTCACTATTCCTACCTTCATTGATTAAGAAGGACATCAATAGATGTCAAAGGTATCTGACTTGTGTTTTAGAAAGAACACCCACGCAAAGCGCGGGTAGTCATCAACAATAACCAATGTATAATCCTTACCTCCCAAACTTCTAACTTACAGTGGACCGAACAAGTCCATATGAAGTAGATGTAAACATCTATTAGAATCTTTGCCAATAACGCTTTTAATATAAAAGAGTTTTGAAGGTATTTTTGTAGGGTATAGTAGCCATAGTAAGGCATATAAGATATTTAATAGAAAAACTCTGGTTGTAGAAGAATCCATTCATGTTGTATTTGATGAGACGAGCTTGCTACAAAGCAACTCTTCTTGTGTGTTCATTGAAGATGCAGGTTCAAAGTTCAAAGAATTAAACTTGGATGAGCCGACTGAAGAAAAAGGTGAAAAGTTCATCAAGATCACCACTCCAACTCCGATTGGAGAGGTTGATGATCAAGATGAAGAAATCGTCCAAGTTGATGAAGTCACTCCTATGGATGAAGAAGCTCCAGATGCAAGGACCTTAGAGCTCAGACAATTGAAGTATCATCCAATGGACCAAATCATAGGAGATACTCGGGATGATGTCAGAACTTGTAGAGGTACAACTAACGAGAATCTATATTTAAGTTTTCTCTCACAGGTTGAACCGAAGAAGTTTGAGGAAGCAAACTCAGACACGTCATGGATAATGACAATGGAAGAAGAACTAAATCAGTTCAAGCGTTGTGAAGTCTGGAAACTTGTTCCAAGACCCAAAGGTAAGAATTTCATCGGGACAGAGTGGGTCTACATCAACAAGATGGACAAGGATGGAACAATCTTAAAGAACAAGGCCAGACTCGTCGCCAATGGATATCGCCAAGAAAAAGGAATCAACTTTGACCAGATGTATGCTCTAGTGGCAAGACTGGAGGCAATCAGGTTATTCCAAGCATATGCCGCTCTTAAGGGATTCACTGTCTATCAGATGGACGTGAAGTCTTCCTTTCTTAATGGTGACATAAAGGAAGAGGTGTATGTGGACAAACCTCTAGGTTTCGCTGACTCTAACTTTCTTGATTATGTTTATCTATTATCTAAAGCTTTATATGGTTTGAAACAAGCTACTCGAGCTTGGTATGAGACGTTGTCTAGCTTTCTTCTTGAGAACAAGTTCGCAAGGGGAAAGATAGATAAGACATTATTTCTTAGGGAAATAAATGGCAAGATTTTGCTAGTGCAAATCTATGTCGACGATATTATTTTTGGCTCTACTGATGACAACCTCTGCAAGAAGTTTTCAAAACTTATTAAAGGGAAGTTTGAAATGAGCAGTATGAGAAAGCTAAAGTATTTCTTAGGGCTTCAGGTGAAACAATCTGAAGATGGAATTTTCATCTAGTAGACGAGGTTCACCAAGTTGCTAATTAAGAAATTCAGAATGGAGAATGCAACCTCTATGAGGACTCTAATGGGTTCAGCTGTGTCTCTGGACAAGGATGAGAAAGGGAAACCTTTTGATGAAACCAAGTATAGAAGCATAATTGGATCCTTGCTCTACCTTACTGCCAGTAGACCAGACACAATGTTTTCAACATGTGTATGTGCTAGATTTCAAGTGAACTCTATGGAATCTCACTACGCTGCTGCAAAGCGAATTTTGAGATACCTTAAAGGTACACCACATCTTGGCTTATGGTACCCAAGAAGTAATGATAGCGAACTAATTGGTTTTTCAGATGCACATTTTGTAGGTAGCAAAGTTGACAGGAAGAGCACTTACAGGACTTGTCAATTCCTTGAAAGAAGTCTCATTTCCTGGAGCAGTAAGAAGCAGAACTGTGTCGCAATCTCAACAGCCGAGTCAGAGTATATCTCTGTAGGCAGTTATTGTGCACAGTTGCTATGGATAAAGAATTAGCTGGAAGATTACAATCTCAAAGTTTAAATATCCCTTTATTTTGCGACTCCTCCAGCGCGATTGCAATAGACAACAACCCAGTCTCTCATAGCTAGACCAAGCACATAGAGCTGCGTTACCACTTCATCCGGGAGCTTGTGGAGCATGGGGACATAGATCTAAAATATGTCCCAAATGACAGACAGATTGTAGACATATTCACGAAGCCGCTAGACGAGGCCAAGTTCTCGTTCTTCAAAATAGAACTCGGAATGCTCAACAAAGAAGATTAGAGAAGGTGGACTCACAACATAGCTCAGAGATCAAGGAATACTCAAAAGTTGAACTTTCTCAAAATTCTGACTTAATGACTCGAGTAAGAAGAAAGTCACTCGAGTACTTCTTTAAACTCTCGAGTACTCCGCAAGTCACTCGAGTAACACTACTCGAGTACTCCGAAAATCACTCGAGTACTGAGTTCTCACTCGAGAAACATGAAGACATCACTCGAGTACCTTCATTATCTCACTCGAGTACTACCGGTTCACTCGAGTATCTGGAAGACATTTTCTCAACTTCTATTCAAATTTCTTTATTCGCAACCCGAAGCTTATACCTCCATTTTCAATGGTATGTTAGTTTAATTTGTTCTTTAATCATCAATAATTTGGGTTATATAAATAGAAAAAATCTGGATTTCATTTTCTACAAGAATTCAAAACCCTTTCACTCGAGAATAGAGAAAGTACTTTTGCCTTCCGCCGACTGTCGCAGAGCTAGCGCCGTCTTCCTCCCAGCAGTGAATTTCTCATAACTCTCTAGATCATGGCACCGCCTTCAAAGATTGGGATTGGTTCTGAACTTGTCACTGCCAGTATTGCCGAACTGTCAGAAGATTTCAGAACTCTTCTCATTCTGCTCGACACCGCCGGATTGACATTCGTTCTCCAGGAGCCGTGTAAAATCCTATTTCCAGAAGTTGAAGAATTCTTTAAGAACATTAAAGTAAGGAAAAATGTCAAGGTCCTCAAGTCTACAGTTAAGGGAATCAGGATAAAACTTACAAAGAACTTTATCTCCAATCTTCTTCGGCTACCCGTAGTTGATGAAGAAGAACATCTAAGTCATGAAGACTCTGTCAGAGCTTGCATGTTCTGTGGACTATCACCAGAAGTTCTTATCATTCATCGATCAAACCTCAACCCAGAAAGCAAGTCCCTGGTGGACATCATTGGAAAGATTCTCCTGTGCAAGACTAGTTCTATAAGAGACATCTCACTTAATCTGTTTGACATCATGATAGACATCATCTGCAAAAAAAGATTTCAGTTTGGTATGTTAATTCTTGATAAGATCAAGGAGAGCATCTAGGCTCCTAGCTATGCCAGGATCATCTCTTTGATGCTGCATGAGATTAACCCTGAGATTTTTGATTTCTCCAAAGGAATAACCCTTCACCACATGAAGAAAGTATCCATTTCCTCTATTCAGAGATGGGAACTGAAGTTGCTGAATCCTATCCAGACTGCCAAAGCTCATGAACATACAGCTGCAGAGGACAAGACTCCATCTCCCTCTCCAACTTATATTGCTGTCACATCTGGTGCAGCTGCCGAGGGGGAGCCTGCTCCTTCTGTTCCAGAAGAAAGGATACCTACTCCACCTACTGTTGTTTCTCTCCCTCCAACCACTCCAGAAGATAATCCATCAAATGCTCAAGTCCAAGACACCATTCTCTCTACAGAAGAAGCCATCAATCAGATGATTGAAGAACTCAGCTCTGAAGAGCCTCTTCCTCCCCTCCAGAAAGAACAACCTACAGAACCATCAAAGCAACCAACACATGTACCTTCATCCACTCATACTCCATGTCCAAGATCTCTTATTCCATCTCCAGAATCCCCTGTTCCCAAATCCCCTGCTGCTGAAAAAGAACAAGCTAAGACGATACTGATTTTTGATGAGAAAGAACAAACCCCAGAACCAGTTGAATCTCCTCTGAAGAGCTTAGGCTTCACTATTCCTACCTTCATTGATGAAGAAGGAGATATTTTGATTCACACAACCAGAGCTAAGAGCTCAGTCACCATTGAAGAAGTTATTCCATGGACTGTTCCTCCTCCTCCAGCTCCTCAGACTGTTACTCCAACTCCTCCTGCAAATAATATTCTTAGTAAGATAGAATAGATGCTGCTCGATCAAAGAAAATATTTTGATGACTCCTTGAAGGTAGTTCAAGAGAAAGTTTCTGCTTTTGAAAAAGAGACGAGCAGAGGTTTTGCTGAAATACAGCACAATACTGATGAGCTCAGAGAGTTGTTCAGGATAGGTGGCAAAGCATTGGACCACACTATTACCAGTGTTGGCAAAGTAATGGAATAATCTATTACTCTTGCTAATAATTAGATTCAGTTAGAAAATCTTGCCCATGAGCACACTTTCAAGATCTGTGACGAAGTGGGCACTTTCAAAGAAGCTGCCATAGATGAACTCTCTGTAGAAGTCAGAAAGGGGGAGACATTGGTAAAAGGATATTTAAAAACTTTAGATGCGGCCAAGCAAACTCTTTGGGAAGCAAAGTTAAAGGAAATTCATGATGATGTGCAAAATCAGATCCACAGTGTAAAATTTCATACCTATGATACATCTATGTGGATGCACAACCATATATTCCCAGATTTTCAAGTAGATCCAAACATTATCCCTCATCATCTGAATCCCCTAGCTTCTCTTGCTCCAGCTCCAGTCCCTCAGCCTACTTTCTCTCCAAGACCTGAAGGCTCTGAAGCCCCTCCTCCAGAATCTTATAGTCAAGTTTGGGAATCAGATCCAATAGATATATTTCTTCAAGCTCCTTCTGAAATTCACATACCAAAGAAAAGGAAGTATGGCGATGGAGCTTTTTCCAGCAGATCCATTCCAATTCCAGAAGTAGAGAAAAAAAGCTCCTGAATTTGCAGAGATCTGGAGTCCTACATCTAAATCACTCATACTTGATACTCTCAAGTTAGTCTTGGACTTCAATGAAAATAAACATGATCATTACAGCTCCCAAGTGTGGGACTTGTATGAGAAGTCTATGACCAAGAGAAGACTCTATGATAGAGAACATGGAAGAAACAATCCTGCTGCACCTCCAAAACCTCCAAAGTACTATCCAAAGCCTTTCAACTATCAAAGGAGGCAACAAGAAAAGAAAGACAGACAACAACAACAACAACATCAAGCCTAAGAATGAAGAAAGTTATAAGGGTGTGGATGGGAATTGTGTTGAAATGATTTTTGGACAATTCTAATTATATAATCCTTAATTTTGTTAATCTACTCTTTGCTTATAATCCTTGTGCATGTTACTTTGTTTTCTCTCTTGCATATCTAGCTCTTTATTTGTTTATGTAATTCACCTTAGTGTAGATGGTTATGACTTCTACAAATAGGGGGAGATTGTTGGGTATTGTATCCACAATAACGTAGATTTGGTGAAGTCACCCTTGAACTAAGATGAATTAAGTTGTATTTGATGTATTGTTTGAGTTATGTGTTTGCAGGACTTAACTGCCAAGTGTAGACCAATGTCAATCTACAATGGGTCACCAAACACAGGACCGTACAATGTAATCTCTCATTGTGCGATCCATGGTGTTGACTCATGTGTTGCCTCTCTATTGGGATACACTTCATTTTTCAAGCACTAGGATTGTTGGAGAAAAACATGTTGCTGATTCCATTGAAGAAAGAAAAATTCTCATGAACTAGAATTTTTCTAAGTGTTTCACTCGAGTAGAATTCCAAGTACTCGTGTAGCTTTTCTGATAGTACTTGAGTAAGTTAAGTCTGACTTTCGAGTAAGGGAATAGTTCACGAGAAGTTTAAACATAGATATCGAGTGGCCAGTTTCATAAATCGAGTAGACCCCTTCTTATTCTCGAGTTAACAGATTTTCTATCTCAGAATTATTCTAAGTACTTTACTCGAGTAGTCAAGTTAAAAACTCGAGTAGATGAGACCTTTGTCTTGAGTTACAGAAGGATTATTCTCATGTTGAATCTACCCTACTCAAGTAGTAAAGTTTATGTACTCGAGTAGTCTGCTTACTTCTCGAGTAATCATTTTTAAACTCCCAAAATTTTCACCAAGTCTTTTTCTCGAGTAGTTCATCTCCACCTCTCGAGTAACCTTTCTAGCACTCGAGTAATTCTTATTCCACTCGAGTGATTATAGATTCTGTTCTGAATTTTCTGAAGGACTTCTTCTCGAGTAGTATAACTTTGTCCTCTCGAGTACTCATCATTGTACTCGAGTAGCTGTTATTTTACTCGAGTAATTCAGTCAACTTTCCAAAAAATTCACTAAGCCCTAAACTGACGGTATTTTCAAATGACTTGACGTGATTGGTACACGTGGATGTCATTAATGCTAATTATAACCGTTAGGGAGATCTTATATAAGGTCTTGTCATTTCGACTAACCCTAACAACAAGTGCTGTAAATAAATATTCTGAATATATTTTTCTCTTTCCTAAACGGAAGCCCCCGCTGATCCTCATCGTGCAAATCGCCTAGGGCTTTCGTTCAAGAAGATTCAGATCAGTTGACTTGCAGATCGAGATTAATCTTCAACTCTTCATCATCTCTCGGATCGCGTGAGTCAAGAAGTTTAAGATCAGGATCTAGCCGAGCATCATCTTCAATAATTTTCGATAAAGCCGCAAAGTTCAAGAGTGAAAGATATGGTACCTAAACACCTAGAGGGGGGGGGGGGTGAATAGGTGACCTAATCCTTTTCTAACTTTGTTGGCAGCCACTTAGTTAAATCACAGAGTTCTAACTACTTTTGCACAGCAAACATCAATAACAAAACATACACAGCACAATCACAGCACAGCACACAGTGTTTTATAGTGGTTCCCCAAGATATGGGTACATCCACTTTCCCCCTTCGCATATCTAGCAGTGTACTAGATTCGGCCAAACTTCTCCACTGTCTCAGAACCAAAATTGGTTCCTACCTCAGGCCCAAAGCCTTACAACTCAGCTTTACCCAAAGCCTACACTCAGCCAATCAAGGCCTACACTCAGCCAATCAAGGCCTACACTCAGAGATCTCAATCTCCTACACTCAGGCCAAATGCCCTAAACTCAGCCTTTATAATTTTAGGCTTACAAATCACTCAGATCCAATGGATCCTACAAGTTAAAAATATATTACCAATGATAACTCTACAACTCAGAATAATAAGAGAGGAGTTGAGAGATTCTTGATGAGTTATTGGAAGAACTCAGCTGGATCCAATCTGACTTAGCTTTCTTCAAAGCTTCTTGAGTAGAACTGAATAAGACTGAATCCTCTGCAGTTGTTCCTTGACCTCTGCTTCTTAAGAATCAGAATTGAATCTGAATCCTTCTTCTCAGCCTAGTTCCAGAGGCTGATTTCTTGGATGGAGCCCTCTCTCTCCAACTTCTTAGATCTGCACTTGGACTGCAAGATCTTCTTATATTGATACTCTGTGTACCACTTTTCTGATTACTTGAGTAATCTGTTCCACTTGTTAATCACTTGATCAACTCTTTCAACAACAGTTTCTGTAAACTGTGGGTGCCTATTTATAGGCCTTCTTCATGGTAACCGGCTGGTCCGGTTCATAACTGACTTCTGACATCTCTGACAGTTGCTGTAGACCGGCTGGATCGGCAGCTGTCATGTCAACCAGTCACTTCTTGAAAATCTCTAACAATTAGTAAGTGTCGAGACTTTCTGTCTTTAAGTGTCGACACTTATAGACTAAGTGTCGACACATGCTTTGTAAGTGTCGACACAAGTCTACAAGGTGTCAACACATATCCTTGTATGTCTCGACACAGATTCTTCTTCATGTGTCGACACTGAAATTGAGTGTCGACACAAGTACTTGTTCTTCTAGCTTTTGCTGAATTCTTCTATGTGTCGACACATCTCCTTTGTGTCGACACATCTTCTTGTGTTGAATCTATCAAGTGTCGACACTGCTTCTTGGTGTCGACACATAGTCTTCTATGTTGAATCTTGCTGAGTGTCGACACAGCTCCTTGTGTCGACACACCTTCTTGTTGTTGAGACTTCAGCTGAGTGTCGACACATTCCCATAGTGTCGACACTTGTACTTAGAATAATTTGTAGTTCTTTCTGTTCTTTGCTAAGTGTCGACACAGCTCCTTGTGTCGACACTTTCTTCAAGTGTTGAGTCTTTAGCTGTGTGTCGACACATTGTTCTGGGTGTCGACACATACTTCAAATGTTGACTCTTCTGTTGAGTGTCGACACATTGTGTTGAGTGTCGACACTTACTTCAAATGCTGACTCTTCTGCATAGTGTCGACACATTGTGTTGAGTGTCGACACTTGTACTTAGACTCTGCAGACTTTTGCTGAGTGTCGACACAGCTCCAAGTGTCGACACTTTCTGGTGTAGACTCAGCTTCACTGGGTGTCGACACAGCTCCTTATGTCGACACTTTCTGTCTGCACTTTTCTTCACTGAGTGTCGACACAGCTCCAAGTGTCGACACTTTCTGTCTGGTGTCGACTCTGCATCCTAGGTGTCGACACAATGACTCCAAGTGTCGACACATCTTGTCTGGGTGTCGACACAAGTCTTCTTAAGTGTCGACACTTTCCCTCTGGGTGTCGACACATGGACTTAGAAACTTTTTGCTTCAGTCCAGTACTTTCTTAACCTGCACAAGTAACTCAAACATACATCAAATACATTATGATGTATATCATTGAGTTGGGTGAGGCTTCTTCAAATCAGGTACATTTGACCAATGTACCCAACAATCTCCCCCTATTTGGAGAAGTCATAACCCTTAATCAATGATATACACCATCCATAATTAAAATTACAAAATGATGTACATCAGATTATATTCAGCAGGGTAAACATAAACATGTAGAAATACACACATGTATACACATTCATCATTTCAGAACAATCAAGAAATAGACACATTTATAGAACAATCATGAAATATCTTTATCATATATTGTTCTAACATTTTTCTTATACATCTTCAATGTTTTACAAAAATGTTTTACATTAAAAAAGGATTGCAACATAATCATCAAGTAAAATCCTAATCTATTTCTGATCAGGTTCCTTGATAACAATTCCCTTTCCAGCTTGGACTTGAGCTTTGACAGGGGCTTCAACAGTTGCAGCATCAGCAGGCTTCTTTCCTTTTAAGTCCTTCTTCTTCAGCTCATCTGCTTTGATTTTCTGTCTCTCAAAATAGTGGTATGGCTTGGGGAAGTACTTGCTAGGCTCCACAGTAGTAGGAGGTAGCTTTCCCATCTTAGCCTTCCTTCTGAATTGTACTATAGCCTCCTGCCTGATCTCATGCTTTCTCCATTCTGCCTCAGAGAACCATTTGTTCCTATCATTCATGTTGTCTTTGGCAGCTTTCCAGGCAGTTAAAATTATATTTCTAGAGGTAGGGCTCCATTGTTCAAAATCTGGCTTTTGTTCTGCTTGTTCCCTAAACCTCTTTTTAGACAACCTTGTCTCTTCTTCTTTGTTCAGAGCCTCTTGCAGAGCTTCAGAAATAGGTTGAACAACCTTCTCAATATGAACATTGGCCTTGCCCTCAGTTGAGCTATACATTGTGCTGACATCTGCTTGAACCATGTTAAAATCTGGAGGTGGATAAATCACTTGAGCTACTTCTGCTTGCTCACCTCCAAGATATGCAGTTTGAATTCCTGATTCAGCCACATTATCATCATCACAAAGTGGAGGATAGCCCAGTGTAGCTTTGATGGAGTTAGATATCCATTTGGCATGGTCAGAGCTAGCTTTGACTAATACCCTCTCCCCCTTTATGACTTCTCTAGCCATATGGTCTCTGACATCATCCTTTTGAAACCTTATCTGACTGTCCAAGTATCTGATTCCCTCTTTAAAGTAAGGTCTGAGCTTAGTGAGCTGTTCAGAGATGGCCTTCTGGGATTCTTGAATTGCAGTCTTGACAGCAGTAATCTCAGCTTGAAATATCTTATCAAAGTCAGCCTTAACTGCAGCAGCAGATGTAGAAGGTTCAGCAGTCTTATTCTTCAATTCAGTGACTATAGTATTGTGGGAGGCAGTCAAATTATCATTCATTCTTAACTGATTCTCCAGCACATATCCTTGCTTTAATGCTATATCACCTACCTGAGCCTTGATCTTCTTCTGGTGAGTTGCCAAATAGACTACTGCATTCCCACCCTTGTGGAAGCAGTCAGTCATCTCCTTCTTGTTCAGGTTCATTTCAAACCTTACAGAATTTATATCTTGTGCTAGATCAAACTGTAGGGATTTGTGCCCTTCATCCACATAAGCCTCTATTGCCTTCCTTTGCTCATCCAACTTGA
Source organism: Platanthera guangdongensis (assembly GCA_039583875.1). Taxonomy (NCBI): domain Eukaryota; kingdom Viridiplantae; phylum Streptophyta; class Magnoliopsida; order Asparagales; family Orchidaceae; genus Platanthera; species Platanthera guangdongensis. The sequence goes on along the minus strand of CM077151.1, from coordinate 231,831,383 downwards.
TCTACATGGCAATCATCAAAGCACTATAATCAACTGTTGGAGCTTGTTGAACTATAGGTTGTGGGGCTATAGATTGCAAGGCTTTCTTGTAACTCTGGCTTCTCCTTTTGAAGACATAGAGTTTCTTCTTCTTGGCCCTAGCACTCTCCTCATCTTCAGAGGCAGAAGTGCTGGCAATATCAACCCTGTCCTTAGGGCTTTGAGGCTTCTCAGGTTGCACATCAGGTGCTTGCTCAGTTTCTAGCCTAATAGGCTCTTCCAGAACTGTCAGTTGCTCCCCCTCAGCAGCAGCACTCTTATCTTCAGCAGCAGCATCCTTGTCCATATCAAAGTCTTCTTGATCTAGATTTAGGAATAAATCCTCCATTGTATATTCAGGTGGAGATGGAGCTGGAGACAGTCTTTGCTCTTCAACCACTGACTCAGGTACCACTTCTTGTTCAGCAGATTTGTCTTCTAAAACAACATCTGGAACTTGACTGTCTAGCTGAGTTTGCTGATGGACATCAGACAATGTAGCATCTTCTATAATATAGTCTAAAGTTTTTAGGTCAGTGAGTACCTCTTGGATAATTATGGTGGCTTGCTCACTGTCCAGAGTATATGGTTCTTCTACTACTGGAGGCTCCCCCTGGATCTCAGCATTATCTGCAGCAGCAGGGGTCTTCTCTGCAGCCACATCCTCTTGGTCATCAGGAGTGAAGACAACATGTTCTTCACTATCAGAACTGCTGGAGGACTCTTATGGCACAACAGCAGTTTTTCTCTTCTTCTTAGGAGGAATCTCCTTCTCAGTAACTGGCTTCTCTGGGGTTGCCACTTCCTTGGACAACACCCTGTCCCATCTGGAAAATATCCTTTGGTCCATCTTCCTCATGTGGTTGATCTTGCTTCCAGCAGCATTGCTCATTACCTCTGGTATTGTACCAGCTAGGTAGAGACTGATAATTCTGCCCAGATTGGGCTTCTTCAAGCTTTCCTTGATCTTGTCAAGAACTACTAGAGACCAGTCTGTTCTTAGAGTAAAGATTATTCTAGTCATAATTTCAAACATAGAGGCAGACACCCTGTCATGCCCTCCTGGCTTACTGAGAATAACCTTGCCCACAATTTCAGACATGAATTTTCCTTGACTGTTCATGCCTTTCCTGTTGAATACCGAGCCTATCTTCATCTTGGGATCAAGACCACACCAGGTTAAAGCTTCCCTGGTCTTTGAAGCAGTTACTTCTTCTTCATCTTGAGTCTTGGGTAGCTGGAGTACCTTCCTCAGATTTTTTGGAGAAATCTTGACCTTAGATCCATGAACTCTGGATTTGATCCTGTATCCAGATTCATCTACAGCAGCTCCATTAAGGAATTCAAGAACTTCCTTCTTCCAAATCTTTGTTGGTTCTGAAACCAAGTATTCTAGTCCAAAATTGGCGACTAGGGTTATCACCGATTGGATTTCTTGATCTGCGTCGTCAAACGCGCCGCGCACCAGCTCATAGCCCTCGTTCACGTTCTCCTCAAGCTTAGGAGCCATTAGGGTTTGGAGAATTTGTCTTTAGAAAAGAGAAGTGTCGACACAATAGTTTTGGTCTCGAAACTTTGAAAGCGTGTCGATAAACAAAGACAGAACCCTATTTATACCTTTCTGATTTTGAAGATGAACAGGCGGGACAGCTAACTCAACATGTGTCGACACTGGCAATAAGTGTCGACACTGACTTATAATGTCTCGACACACATGTGTCGACACAAGTGTAGTCAACAGATATTATGTGTCGACACTTGGTTATGTGTCGACACAACATAACTCGACACATCGTCGAGACTTTTACTTAGAAAATTCTGAGTAAAACATAAGTGTCGACACCATATTGGATGTGTCGACACCTACTTGACATGTGTCGACACTAATATTCTGAAGTGTCGACACCACATTCCTAGATGTGTCGACACCTTTTTCCTGAAGTGTCGACACCACTATTCTGTGTCGACATAGACTTGTCTATGTGTCGACACCTTTTTACTTAGCCAATTTTCTATTCTGTAAACTTAGTCTAAGTTTATCATTCCTAGTTCAATTTTGAATTTATTGAACTTAGCTTCTTCTAGGGGCTTAGTATACATATCAGCTAGTTGTTCATCTGTTTTAACATATTCAAGTACAATATCATTTCTTTCTACATGCTCCCTAAGAAAGTGATATTTAATTTCAATATGCTTTGTTCTACTATGAGATACATGGTTGTTAGCTATTGAAATAGCACTTGTAGAATCACAGAAAAGTGGAGTTCTACTTACCTGAAATCCATAGTCCTCTAGCTGATGTTGAATCCACAGAAGTTGAGCACATCAACTTCCTGCAGCCACATATTCTGACTCAGCTGTGGAGATTGCCACACTAGTCTGCTTTTTGCTGCTCCATGAAATTAGTCTTCCACCTAGGAATTGACAGGTTCCAGTATTGCTCTTTCTATCCTCTTTGCATCCTGCAAAGTCTGCATCTGAATAACCTGTTAGATCAAAGTCTCCATTCCTAGGGTACCAGAGGCCTAGATAGGGAGTGCCCTTTAGATATCTCAAAATTCTCTTGACTGCAGTCAAGTGAGACTCTTTAGGGCAGGCTTGATACCTTGCACAAACACATGTAGCATACATGATGTCTGGTCTACTAGCAGTTAAGTATAATAGGGAGCCAACTATCCCTCTATACAAGGTTTCATCTACAGGTTTCCCTGCATCATCCTTGCTAAGAGACATACTTGACCCCATAGGAGTCTTCATGGTACTGGATGAATCCATACCATACTTCCTTATGAGTTCTAGGGTGAACTTTGACTGACAAATGGACAAACCACTCTCAGTCTGTTTAACTTGGAGACCCAAGAAAAACTTCAGCTCTCCCATACTACTCATTTCAAACTGACCTTGCATAAGTTTTGCAAACTTTTTGCAAAGGCTGCTTTCAGTAGACCCAAATATAATGTCATCTACATATATTTGGACTAGTATGACTTTGCCTCTAGATTCCCTAAGGAATAGAGTCTTATCTATTTTCCCCCTTGAGAACTTGTTCTCAATGAGGAAACTAGATAGGGTTTCATACCAAGCCCTAGGGGCTTGCTTTAACCCATATAAAGCTTTCCTAAGTCTATAGACATAATGAGGTAGAGTTGGATCAACAAAACCTGCAGGATGCTCCACATAGACTTCTTCTTTCAAATTACCATTTAGGAATGCTGACTTGACATCCATTTGGTATACCTTGAATCCTTGATAGGTTGCATAGGCCAAGAACATTCTTATGGCTTCCAGTCTGGCTACTGGAGCAAAGGTTTGATCAAAATCAATACCTTCTTCTTGCCTATATCCTTTAGCAACCAGTCTAGCTTTATTCTTAATGATGACACCTTGTTCATCCATCTTATTCCTGTAGATCCACTTAACTCCTATTACATTGTGGTCTTTAGGTTTAGGAACCAATTCCCAGACCTTGCACCTCTTGAACTGATTTAGCTCTTCTTGCATAGCTTCAGTCCATTGTGGATCTTGTATTGCTTCTTCAAATCTTTTAGGTTCAACTTGAGACAAAAAGCTGGAATAGATTACAACATTCATGTTTCTACTCCTGGTTTGTACTCCTTGTCTTGGATCTCCAATAATCAGCTCTACTGGATGATCTCTAAGATGCCTGTGGGCAGGAGACATCCTCACTTCAGGTTGAACCACTTCAGCATCTGCATCATGCTGTATTCCTTGGATTTCTTCAGCAATTGGCACATGTAGTTCTCCCCCTGGACAGCAGCTACTCTCCTCTCCTTGCTGTCTTGCAGCAGGCACTTCTTCTATAGTCAGCTTGTCCATTGTCTTTGTCAAACCTGTGGGGCTGCATACATTGCTAGACAACTCATTATTAATAAGTTTAGTCTCATCAAAAACTACATGCACTGATTCTTCTACAACTTGTGTAGTCAAGTTGTAGACTCTATAAGGCTTACTATTATTGCTGTACCCAACAAAAATTCCCTCTTGGGACTTGGCAGCAAACTTAGTTATGTAAGACTTCCCATTGTTAAGTATGTAGCATTTACAACCAAAGATGCTAAAATAGGATAGGTTTGGTTTCCTGCCTTTCACAACTTCATAGGGGGTCATGTTTAGCCCTTTAGTGATGGTAGCCCTATTTATAACATGACATGTAGTGTTAACTGCTTCAGCCCAGAAATACTCTGGCAGTGATGTATCACTTAGTAGGGTTCTACCAGCTTCTATCAGGGTCCTATTTTTCCTCTCAGCAATGCCATTTTGCTGAGGTGTTCTAGGTGAAGAGAATTCTTGAAATATCCCAAAGTCTTCACATAGTTTTGTCATGCTTTCAGATTGAAACTCAGTACCATGGTCACTTCTAATTTTGACCACTGTACTATTAAGTTCATTCTGAATTTGCTTGACAAAGCTGTAGAAGACACTAGGTGTTTCAGATTTCTGTTTTAAGAAGAACACCCAGGAAAACCTTGAGTAGTCATCTACAACTACAAGGGTATAGACCTTCCTACCTAAGCTGTGAACTGGCATTGGACCAAAGAGATCCAAATGCAAGAGGTACAAACACCTCACAGCATCTTTGTTATCTATGCTTCTAAAGGTGGATTTAGTCTGCTTGCCCTTTTGACAAGCTGAGCAAATGCCATCTTTAACACACTTAACTTGAGGACCATTCCTCACTAACTCTTTGCTAAAGAGTTTGCTAATTGTCTTGTAGTTAAGATGGGCCAGCCTCTTGTGCCATTTGACATAATGAGAGACTGTCTCATCAGCTACAAGATAAACTGGAGAACCATTGTTCTCAATCATAATGTCTAGGCAGTAGACATTTCTCTTCCTATAACCTGTCAAGATGATCTCTTGATCACTTGACCTCTTGATATGACAACCATTTTTAACAAATGAGATGTCATACCCTACATCACTTAACTGACTTATACTTATTAGGTTGTGTTTCAACCCTTTAACATAAGCCACTTGAGTAATGGTAACTAAGTTTGAAGAAATGTTACCAAACCCTTTGATGATTCCTTTTTCAGAACCACCAAAGGTCACTTTAGGACCATTTTTGATTGGAATGTAGTCCTTCAGTAGTCCCCTAGTTCTAGTCATATGTCTGGAACATCCACTGTCCAAGTACCATGTAGGGGTATGGCCACTTGGACTCACCTGCAAAACAGATTAATGGACCTTAGAACCCAAAGCAATCTTGGGTCCTTGGTACTTGTTAGTCTGTAACTTGACAAAGCTACCTACTGGCTTTCCACCAGGTAGCTTGCTACTCACCTTGGCACTGGCATTGTGCCAACAGTCCACTGCAAAGTGGCCAACCTTGCCACAGCACCAGCATTCAAACTTGTTGTACCTTTGCTTAGGTACAACCTTTGCTGTTTTATCTACAGCAGACCTATTGAATGTTGGGGCTTTGCCCTTGGACTTAAACTTGGACTGCTCAGTCCCTGCAGGTCTAACAAAGCCCAGTCCAGCCTTGCCTTTATGATGAACAAATTCATCAATTAAAGGTAGCACTGATTTAGGTTTTGAAAACCTAGCAACAAGCTCTCTTTCTTTCTGAAGATTGATCTCCAGTCTCTTAATTTGATCATTCTTATAGGTGATAGTTCCCATCTGAATCACAGTAATGTGTTTCAGCCTGGCTACCTCATTCAGTTTTTGATCAAATTGTTTCTCAAAATCTGTTGCAACAGCCTTGAGATCTGCAATCTCCTTTGCCTGACTTTTGGATAGGGTCGTGCTTTTCTTGTAGGCTTGCAACAGTACCTTATATTCATCTATGAGCTGATGAATATCTTCCTCAGACTCAGATATATTCTCATCACTTGATGAAGAAAAATCTGATTCTGAACTAGAACAAGAAACTGAATTTAAACTTGAACTTTGTACCTGACTGGGTCCTGGCTGCTCCAGGATTTTGGCACTCTCTGTCAAAGCCATTAGCCCTTGGCAATGACTGTCTTCTTGTTCATAAATTGATTCCAAGATCTCCATGAATTCTTCCTCTTCTTCTTCTGCATATAGCCCTATGTAGGCTTCAGCCTCAGACTCAGTTTCTGAAGAAGATATATCTGATAGAGTCTTCTCTTTCTTAGCAACAAAAGACTTTTCTTTCTTTCCTTTGAAGTGAGTCTTTTTCCTGTCACCAGATTCCTTTCTCTTCTCTGGACAATCTGCAATAACATGGCCCTGTCTATTGCAGCAATAGCAAACAATCTTTGAACTAGTTGCCTTGCTTGATTTTGTCCTTTTCTTGTCATTCTTTGAAGACCTCTTTTTCTGATAAGAGTCTTCCTTTCCTTGTGATGTAGAAGGCCTTGACCTCCACTGTTTCTTTTTCAAAAACTTCTGAAAGTGTCTAGTGAAAGCAGCAAAGTCTTCATCACTTTCACTGCTCTTAGACTTTGTGCTGTCAGACTCATCAGACTCTGATTCAACTACCTCTGGAGGTGGAGTTGAAGACTTATTCCTGCACTTTCTAGGAACTTCTGTCTTGAAAGCAACAGTTCTTTCTTTGTGCTCAGTCCTTGTTGATTTCTCCTCCTCTTTTCTCACTGTTAACTGCATTTCATAAGACAATAGCTTGCCAAACAGTGTGGGAGGAGGAATTTCCCCCAACTTAGCCATTTCTCTTATGGCACAGATCTTGGTGTCCCAATCTTTGGTTAGGGACCTTAAGAACTTGTCATTTAGTTCATAGTTAGTGAACTCTCTTCCATAAGACATGAGTTCATTAACTATCCTGTAAAATTTCTTATAGCACTCAGTGATGCTATCACCCTTTCCTTGCCTAAAGCTCTCATACTCCTGATTTAGCAAGGACTTCCTATCTTGCCTAACTTATTCAGAACCTTCCATATAGACAATGAGAGTATCCCACATCTCTTTTGCTGTCTTACAGTGAATTAAGTTCTGAAAAGTGGCATCATCAATGGCACTCACTATTATGTTCTGTGCCCTCTTGTCCATGGTGGCTAGGACAATTTCATCCTTGGTCATCTCAGAGAAATCCTTTGGAGTTCTCTGGTTTGCATCCAATACTGAAATCTTCATTGGCACATAAGGCCCTTCCTTAACTGTGATGTAGATTCTAGGGTCAGAGGCTTCCATAAATAGCCTTACCCTCTCTTTCCAGATCCCAAAGATCTCTTTCCTGCATATGGGTAATTTCATGGAACCCAATTCCTTGTGATTCTCATAAGAACCCATGTTTCTTGATGTTCTTGAATTTCTTGAATCTGTGAATTGCCTTACACTGAATCTGCCAAACAGGATCTCCTCAGACTGTTAGTCCTTGTTTTGAGGAACCTGGCTCTGATACCACTTGAAAGATATGGTACCTAAACACCTAGAGGGGGGGGGGGGGGGGTGAATAGGTGACCTAATCCTTTTCTAACTTTGTTGGCAGCCACTTAGTTAAATCACAGAGTTCTAACTACTTTTGCACAGCAAACAGCAATAACAAAACATACACAGCACAATCACAGCACAGCACATAGTGTTTTATAGTGGTTCCCCAAGATATGGGTACATCCACTTTCCCCCTTCGCCTATCTAGCAGTGTACTAGATTCGGCCAAACTTCTCCACTGTCTCAGAACCCAAATTGGTTCCTACCTCAGGCCCAAAGCCTTACAACTCAGCTTTACCCAAAGCCTACACTCAGCCAATCAAGGCCTACACTCAGCCAATCAAGGCCTACACTCAGAGATCTCAATCTCCTACACTCAGGCCAAATGCCCTACACTCAGCCTTTATAATTTTAGGCTCACAAATCACTCAGATCCAATGGATCCTACAAGTTAAAAAGATATTACCAATGATAACTCTACAACTCAGAATAATAAAAGAGGAGTTGAGAGATTCTTGATGAGTTCTTGGAAGAACTCAGCTGGATCCAATCTGACTTAGCTTTCTTCAAAGCTTCTTGAGTAGAACTGAATAAGACTGAATCCTCTGCAGTTGTTCCTTGACCTCTACTTCTTAAGAATCAGAATTGAATCTGAATCCTTCTTCTCAGCCTAGTTCCAGAGGCTGATTTCTTGGATGGAGCCCTCTCTCTCCAACTTCTTAGATCTGCACTTGGACTGCAAGATCTTCTTATATTGATACTCTGTGTACCACTTTTCTGATTACTTGAGTAATCTGTTCCACTTGTTAATCACTTGATCAACTCTTTCAACAACAGTTTCTGTAAACTGTGGGTGCCTATTTATAGGCCTTATTCATGGTAACAGACTGGTCCGGTTCATAACTGACTTCTGACATCTCTGACAGTTGCTGTAGACCGGCTGGATCGGCAGCTGTCATGTCAACCAGTCACTTCTTAAAAATCTCTAACAGTTAGTAAGTGTCGAGACTTTCTGTCTTTAAGTGTCGACACTTATAGACTAAGTGTCGACACATGCTTTGTAAGTGTCGACACAAGTCTACAAGGTGTCGACACATATCCTTGTATGTCTCGACACAGATTCTTCTTTATGTGTCGACACTGAAATTGAGTGTCGACACAAGTACTTGTTCTTCTAGCTTTTGCTGAATTCTTCTATGTGTCGACACATCTCCTTTGTGTCGACACATCTTCTTGTGTTGAATCTGTCAAGTGTCGACACTGCTTCTTGGTGTCGACACATAGTCTTCTATGTTGAATCTTGCTGAGTGTCGACACAGCTCCTTGTGTCGACACACCTTCTTGTTGTTGAGACTTCAGCTGAGTGTCGACACATTCCCATAGTGTCGACACTTGTACTTAGAATAATTTGTAGTTCTTTCTGTTCTTTGCTAAGTGTCGACACAGCTCCTTGTGTCGACACTTTCTTCAAGTGTTGAGTCTTTAGCTGTGTGTCGACACATTGTTCTGGGTGTCGACACATACTTCAAATGTTGACTCTTCTGTTGAGTGTCGGCACATTGTGTTGAGTGTCGACACTTACTTCAAATGCTGACTCTTCTGCATAGTGTCGACACATTGTGTTGAGTGTCGACACTTGTACTTAGACTCTGCAGACTTTTGCTGAGTGTCGACACAGCTCCAAGTGTCGACACTTTCTGGTGTAGACTCAGCTTCACTAGGTGTCGACACAGCTCCTTGTGTCGACACTTTCTGTCTGCACTTTTCTTCACTGAGTGTCGACACAGCTCCAAGTGTCGACACTTTCTGTCTAGTGTCGACTCTGCATCCCAGGTGTCGACACAATGACTCCAAGTGTCGACACATCTTGTCTGGGTGTCGACACAAGTCTTCTTAAGTGTCGACACTTTCCCTCTGGGTGTCGACACATGGACTTAGAAACTTTTTGCTTCAGTCCAGTACTTTCTTAACCTGCACAAGTAACTCAAACATACATCAAATACATTATGATGTATATCATTGAGTTGGGTGAGGATTCTTCAAATCAGGTACATTTGACCAATGTACCCAACAAAGAGGAAGGCCTTGGCCTGCATTTCCAGATATGAGAAATATTATTGTTTGAATTTAATATTCTCAATTTATTCTTGTAGCAGATTACTCTCTGAGTGTAGGAGCTTTGTGATCCGAGTTGTAGGAAGTTTTCATCTTCCGAGTGTAGATCCGTGTTGTGGATCGAGTTGTAGGAACTTTGTTCCGAGGCATAGGATTGGTTTTCAATCCGAGATAGTGGAGTAGCCGAGTCTAGTGCTTTGCTAGATTGGTGAGTGGAAAGTGGATGTACCCAAGGTTGGGGAACCACTTTAAATCTTTGTGTCCTCTGTGATTGCTTGATTATTTTCTGTGCATAGTTCGATAATTTGTTATTCCGCAAAAAGATGCACAACACACCTATTCACCCCCTCTAGGTGATTTAGGTAGACAACTGAACTCTTTCATACAGCCTTGGTGCCTTCAGAAGCTATCCTGAAAGAGGTAGCCCTTGATGTCTTAGGTATAACCCTCTCCCATCTTCCAAAAAAGACATAAGTTAGCCTTTTGGATGCATTGATCTAGGTGGTCTGAGAGACCAATAGCTCTGGGCACTTGGCCTGTAGGAAAATTTCCAGAATCCTACCATTGCATACATCCTTCTTATTAATTTTCTTCTAGATTGAATCAAAAAGTACTGTTCTCCCAATTCATTGATTTCTTATTCACCAAGGCACACATCACCATGAACTGGTGCCTGTTGATGTAGTCATGGGAAGAATGTTTGTGCAACAAAACTTTGCCAACAACATCTGCTAGAAATCTATATTCAATAGAAAAGTTCTTCTTTAACAGATGGTTAGGGTTTCCCTTGGAGTGACCCATCCTCTCTAGCATTTTATCAAATTCTGTAACATCCCGTATCGCACTAGGCCCCTCGTACGTGTTTTTGAGTCAGGAGAGCTGACTTGGGTTCAGGGGGAGTGTTGACAACAGGACAACACATGTGAAAAGGAGGAGAAATCAGTCAAACAAGGGACACGGGTAGAGACACGGGTGTATCCCTACCCGTGTGCGTGTGTGTCGAGTTGAACTCAACACAGCGTGTTGTAACGCCCCGAAACTCAAAAGAGCGACGGGCGATGTTTTGGGCCAGTTTTGCGTTCTGGCAGGAGGCACACGGCCTGGGATACGGGCGTGTCCCAGGGCGTGTCGACCCGTGTCGACACTCAGCCCGCAAAGTCAACACTCTGCGCTCGACGAAGTATCGAGACATGGCACACGGCCTGCGACACGGGCGTGTCGCAGGGTGTGTAACCCATATCGACACTCGTCTCGGGAGTCGACGAACTTTGCTCGACGATGTGTCGAGACAAGGTACACGGCCTAGGACACGGGCGTGTCCAAGGCCGTGTCGTCAGGTCGACGATCTTCGCTCGACGAAGTGTCGAGTGTCGAGACCGTGTATACGGACTGGAGCCCAGGCGTGTTGAGGTAGACATGGGCAAGGACACGGGCGTGTCCTAGAACCCGTGCAGTGCTCGGGTTGTTTTCGGGTTAAATCGATGGGGGTACACGGCCGGCCACACGGCCGTGTCAGGTGGAACACAGGCGTGTCAGGTCGAACACGGGCGTGTTCGATGCCCGTGTGTTGTTCCAGGCGAGTCTATTTTGACGGTGAATGAGGCACACGGCCCTGGACACGGGCGTGTGCCAGGCCGTGTGCAGTCCAGATTGGGCATTTCAGTCCCGAATCAAAGCCGTTCGTTTCTTTAATTAACGATCCAACGGCTGGGGGTTGTTCCTGAAGGGATATACCCGGGATTGGGCCTTAGAAACCCTCACTTTTCATGAGTGGTTATCTTTCTAAAACTTAGAGAGAGAGGAGAGCCAAGGAAGGAAGAAGAAGCTACATCTGGCCATTGAAGGAGCTTCGAAGCTCCAAATCGCGAGCCGACTCCGGATCCATGGAGGCAAAGCTAGTGCGGTGCTTTTCATCCGCTTACTTTTCCATGACGCCAAAGAAGAACGCAAGGGTAACGATTCTCTTCTTGAGCATGAGTAGCTCTCCTTCTTTGCATAGGAAGCCCGCTCTCGCGAGTTTGCGGTGAGTTGGAGGCGTTCCTTCGGGTAGATATCTGAAGTCCCCGTTGTTTAGAGTCCGTAAGCGAGAACGGACATAGGCATGATATGTGAAGCCTATCCGGGCATGCTGGTCTGGATCGGTGATGTTGCATTGCATAATGCCGGAAAAGACTCCGTGCTATTGGTTGTTTTTCGGGTTTTCTACACGGTAGATTGCAGCAGGGAGCCTTGGGGATTAACCCAAAGGTGCACCCGAAAAACTGGGCGGATGAGTGATCTTGCCAACTTGGTGGCCTGAGAGCCAACTTGAACATAACCGGGTTATGTGAATTATGATGGAAATGGGACTCGGTAGAAGTTTGACCCGCGCAAATGGCTTAAATTGTCGTTGCGATGTGAGCACGGGTTAGATGAAACCGTACCCGTTCTATGTCGTTCGGTTAAAGAGACCTAAGGGTACGTGGCACTTGCCGTTGGCATAGAATAGGGTCTTCAGCGGTCTATGGCTTAAATTGTCGTGACCCAGGCCAAGAAGACAAAATGCTCATAGGTTTGGCCGTCAAAGTGGCGGTGGTGAGTCCGGAATGTCTATGGATTTAATTGACGTGACATCGACCGGTTCACCGAGAATGTGCCCTGAGAACACGGGGCGTGTGGCCGTGCGAGCTAACGTCTGTGATGAAATGGATATTGATATATTGCTCGCTTATGCTAATGAAATGCAGGGAAGGAGCATCGCCGCCCCGAGCCGGGGGCGGGATCGTTATAATTTGGTTAACATTGCTGACCGTTGCCTTGTTTTGCCACCGTGTGGTGGTTTGTTGCTTGTAGCTGCGTCTGGACCAAGCGGTCAATAGCGGGCTAAAGCCCAAAATGCGAAGCTAGCCCTCGAAGGCCTAATTGGAGTGTTTACTGTTTTTATTCATGTATGACCGACCTGCGTGTCGTGGTTGGTAAAACATGTAATATGAAGTGAACAATTTTGTAAGGCCTTAAGGCCTGTACTTGTGTATGTACAACATTCCTGTTTTGGTATTAGTGGACATTCATGCTTTAGTGCTGGGTTCTTTGTTGCAACTTTTATAAACTGCTTCCGCTAGAATGCTCTGTGTAGGACACTATGATTGGTTGGATGGTTTCCATGAGTAACCACCAGGTCTGTCTGTAGTATATGGCATCGGGCCCCGGCCGGACCTACTGCTATATTCTATGCGACGGATAGGGGTGTTACAATTTGGTATCAGACTACTGGTTTTTGGTCGTGCTTAAGATGAATTCGTGGGCGAATTCTTTTTAAGGGGTGGTGAGCACATTGTGTGCGTCATCGTTATAACAGTAAAAGAACCCATGAATGTCCACTTAGGAATGAAAATACACGTGTTTGAGGAACCTGCGTGTTCCTATAATTGCTGTCTGCAATTTTATTTGGTCGCTTAACGGTGTTTTGTACAACTATAGGTGACTAGAAGTGGTGTTGGGCCGTCGGAACGTCGAGTTTCTGAGGCTAGCAGTGCACCAGATGTTGCTCCTGCAACACCTTTATCAGCTGAGAACATACGATTGGTGGTCGAAGCAGTGTTGGCCGTGATTAATGCGCAGCCTGCAAGGCAAATGCAGCAGCTCGATCCTGTGATGGAGTAGGTACCGCTGCAAGAGGCTGAGCCGAGGAGAGTGGAACAAGTGGTAGTGGAACCATTTGTGCCAAGGAGGACAACCGAGAGGCAGCTTAAGCATGTAATGAGCTTTAACCCTCCGATATTCTCGGGGTTGGGAACCCCATCTCAAGCTGAAGACTGGCTCTCCAGGGTGAAGAGAGTCATGACAGCAACGAAGACGGAGGAGTGGCAAATGACCACCAACGCTACGTTCCTTCTGGACGGTGAAGCGAGAATGTGGTGGGAAGGTTTGGAGCTGCACTTATTGAGAGGTAGGCAACTTATTGATGTCTCGATGGAGGAGTTCTCGAGATTGTTCTTGGCTAGATACCTCCCTTCGGTGTAGAAGATAGCGTTGGAGAATGCGTTTCTGAAGTTGGTTCAGGGTGAGAGGAGCGTGGATGAATATGTAACGGTCCAGGCCCATCGCATGGGAACCCGCTGGAACCGCCGGCCTACCAGAGTCCAGACCCGGGCCCACTACTGGTAGTCAGCCTATCACATTCAAGCCTGCAGGCCATGCACCCCAACCCCTCTCCGGCCTGTTTATTAGCACGGTAGGTTGTTGCCACTGAGTCTCGAACCCAGGACCTTGATAAGAGAGCTTTCCACCACTCCCTCATCACCAACTAAGCTGCAGCTCAGTTGGTGATGAGGGAGTGGAGGAAAGCTCTCTTATCAAGGTCCTGGGTTCGAGACCCAGTGGCAACAACCTATCGCTGCTGATAAACAGGCGCGGAGAGGGGTTGGGGTGCATGGCCTACAGGCTTGAATGTGAAAGGCTGACTACCAGTGGTGGGCCCGAGTCTGGACCCTGGTAGGCCGGCGGTGCCAGCGGGTTCCCATGGGATGGGCCTGGACCGTTACAAAAAGTGCACTTTTATTGTAACACCCCTAGCCGATCCAACGTGACAGCGTCACGGCTCCGCTCTAGGCGATGCTACCGGGCTGCAGCCCAAGCACCCCAACCCCTCTCCCTCCACAGGCGGGTTGTTGGTGGCCACAGCCTCCCTTTCATGAGGTAAACTCGATAGTCAAGCCCGCACTACGGGGACTTCCCAGGAGGTCACCCATCCCAGTACTACTCCAGTCCGAGCACGCTTAACTATGCAGTTCTTTCAACTCTCATCACCCATTGAGCTGCACTTTTTTATAACGGTCCAGGCCCATCAACATGGGACCCAGCTGGAACCGCCGGCCTACCAGAGTCCAGACCCGGGCCCACTGCTGGTAGTCAGCCTATCACATTCAAGCCTGCAGGCCATGCACCCCAACCCCTCTCCATAAACAAGCGGGTTGTTGAGGCCGGGGATCGAACCCGAGACCTCCTTGATAAGGAGTTTTCAAACCACTCCTCATCACCAACTGAGCTGCAGCTCAGTTGGTGATGGGGGAGTGGTGGAAAGCTCTCTTATCAAGGTCCTGGGTTCGAGACCCAGTGGCAACAACCTACCGTGCTGATAAACAGGCCGGAGAGGGGTTGGGGTGCATGGCCTGCAGGCTTGAATATGATAGGCTGACTACCAGTGGTGGGCCCGAGTCTGGACCCTGGTAGGCCGACGGTGCCAGCGGGTTCCCATGGGATGGGCCTGGACCGTTATAAAAAGTGCACTTTTTTGTAACGGTCCAGGCCCATCCCATGGGAACCCGCTGGAACCGCCGGCCTACCAGAGTCCAGACCCGGGCCCACTACTGGTAGTCAGCCTATCACATTCAAGCCTACAGGCCATGCACCCCAACCCCTCTTCGGCCTGTTTATCAGCACGGTAGGTTGTTGCCACTGAGTCTCGAACCCAGGACCTTGATAAGAGAGCTTTCCACCACTCCCTCATCACCAACTGAGCTGCAGCTCAGTTGGTGATGAGGGAGTGGAGGAAAGCTCTCTTATCAAGGTCCTGGGTTCGAGACCCAGTGGCAACAACCTACCGCTGCTGATAAACAGGCGCGGAGAGGGGTTGGGGTGCATGGCCTGCAGGCTTGAATGTGAAAGGCTGACTACCAGTGGTGGGCCCGGGTCTGGACCCTGGTAGGCCGGCGGTGCCAGCGGGTTCCCATGGGATGGGCCTGGACCGTTACAGAATATCTCCATGGGTTTACTCGTTTGAGTCTTTATGCTAGCTCCACTATCGTGGATGAGGAGCGCAAGACTAATCGCTTCTATGAAGGGTTGAGAGATGAGTTGAGGTTACTACTCTCGGGGCCGATGACGCAGGGTTTCTTAACCTTGGTCAACACTGCCCGGTCCTTAGAGAAGGACATGAAGAATGTACAAGCAAATGCGTGATAGGAAATCTGAATTCAAAGTGCCGATGACTTCAAAGTCCGGCTATCGGAGGTCCTTCAAGAAGCATAGGACTTCGGGTCCAGCTCCTTCTGGTGCTTCTAGGGCAACTACGAGTCGGATCCCGGGAGCATGTTTTACTTGTGGAAAGACGGGGCACTTTGCCCGTGACTGTTGGAGCGGACGTCCTAAGTCCAAGAGAAGGCCGGGAGCGACTTATGAAGAGAAGAGTAAGGCGGTGGAGTCGACCGCATCCCACTATGCTCCGGCCCAACCAAGGGTCTATAATCTTGGCCAATAGAAGGCCATCAAACAGGCTGATGTGGTGGCAGGTACGGTTAACTTTATAGCAAGTCAATTTCTTTAAATACTTGTTATGCACATGTTACCTTACCACTGCTTGTTTAGGATTTGTTTTGATTTGTGAAAATCCGGCAAGAGCACTCTTCGATATGGGAGCTTCACACTCCTTCTTGTCCGAAGGATTTATATCATGCATTGGAGTCCCTTCTTCGATGGCGAAGGATAAGTTGGATGTGTTGTTGCCCAATGGGTGTTCGATGCGATCGGATAGGATCTGCGATGTTAAGATTCGTATTGGGAATCAGGAGTTCGATCTGCAAGCGTCGTTACTTCCGTTGGTGGAGTTCGACGTCATATTTGGCATCGACTGGCTCTCGGAGCAGCAGGCCCATATAGATTGCGGTAGCAAGGAAGACAAGCTGGGAGCAAGTCGTGAAACGACTTTTACGGGCTTAAAGGGGTCGATCAAGACGTTGATGTCTGCTCTTCAGGTGGTGAAGGCGGTTCGTGCCAGTGCAGAACTGTTCTTTACACTAGTGGAGGTTACAAAGCCGAAGCCCGCGTTGGATTGTATTTCAGTGGTATTGGAATACCCTGATGTGTTCCCCGCAGATCTTCCTGGAGCCCCGCCTCAGCGGGAGATAGATTTTATGATTGAGCTAGTGCCACGTGCAAAGCCTGCGTCACGATCTCCCTATCGGCTAGCACCTAAGGAAATGGTGGAGCTGAAGGTTCAACAACAAGAGTTGTTGGAGCAAGGGTATGTGCGCCCAAGTTCTTCGCCTTGGAGTGCGCCGGTCCTCTTTGTTAAGAAGAAGGACGGAAGCTTGAGGTTGTGTATTGATTATCGAGAGCTCAACAAGTTGACGGAGAAGAACAATTACCCGATCCCCCAGATCGATGATCTTTTTGATCAGTTGGTAGGGTCGACGGTGTACTCGAAGTTGGATCTCAAGGCTGGGTACTATCAGCTGCGAATAAGGGAGAGTGATATCCTGAAGACAGCGTTTAGTATGAGATACGTGCATTATGAGTTTACGGTCATGCCGTTTGGGCTGACTAATGCGCCGTCAGTGTTCATGGATTTGTTGAACAAAACTTTCAGAGAGTACTTAGACCATTTTGTGATCATCTTCATCGACGATATTTTGGTGTACTCGCAAAGTAAGGAAGATCACTTCAAGCATCTTCATTTGGTTTTGGAGACGCTAAGGAGGAATCAACTGTATGCCAAGTTCTCGAAGTGCGAGTTTTGGTATCCTCAGTGGCGTTCCTCGGTCATATAGTGAGTGGAGAGGGTATTGCTGTGGATCCTGCGAAGATTGTTGCGATACGGGAGTGGCCTGAGCTTGCTACGGTAGCGGAAGTCCGGAGCTTTCTAGGGCTTGCCGGCTATTATAGGCGCTTCGTAGAGAACTTCTCGCGGATAGCGTTACCTCTCACTACTTTGACGAGGAAGGAGCAGAAGTTCGTTTGGTCGCCGGAGTGCGCGCGAGCTTTTGAGGAGTTGAAGTGTCGGTTGACCACGGCGCCTGTGCTGAGGTCTCCATGTGGGACCGAAGGCTATGCGATTTATAGTGATGCTTCGGGCAGCGGTTTGGGTTGCGTGCTACTGCAACACGGAAGTGTTATAGCTTATGGCTCGAGACAGCTAAAAGTGCATGAAAGGAACTATCCGGTCCATGACTTGGAGTTAGCGGCCGTGATTTTTGCCTTGAAGCTGTGGAGACACTATTTGTACGGTGTGAAGATTGATATCTACACCGATCACAAGAGCCTGAAGTTTCTAATTGATCAGAAGGATCTGAATATGCGGCAGCATATATGGATGGAGTTCCTGGGGGACTATATATTCAAGATCCACTACGTGCCAGGTAAAGGTAATGCTGTTGCGGACGCGTTGAGTCGCCGAGCGCCAGCTCAAGCCAATTGGCTATCGGTGCATGATGAGCGGTTGGTGTGGGAGTTGGAGGCGTTGGAGATTATTTTTGGGGATAGGCAATCAAGTGCTGAAGCAGTACTGAATTGGACTGAAGTCCAATACGACCTGGCTGATCGGATTCGGCAGGCTTTGGATATGGATGTTCATATGAAGCAGTTCATGGTAGAGGCTCTGGATGGGTCAAATTCCCAATTCATTGTGGAGGACGGATTGATTTAGAAAGACGGTCGTTTGTGCGTCCCAAGTGTGGGCAATTTGCGGGTGGAGTTGTTGTACGAGGCACACCATACCAAGTACTCGATTCACCCGGGGAGCACAAAGATGTACCGCGATGTAAAGAAACTGTTTTGGTGGCCGGGTTTGAAGAAAGATGTGGCGCTCTACGTGGCGAAGTGCCAAACTTGCGCCTTGGTGAAGGCGGAGTGCCAAAAGCCGGGAGGATTTCTTAAGTCCTTGCCTATTCCGGAGTGGAAATTTGACGACATCTCTATGGACTTTGTGCACGGTTTGCCAAGGTCGCAAAAGGGGAATGACGCCATTTGGGTGGTTGTTGATCGGCTAACGAAGGTGTCGCATTTTATTCCGCATAGGAAGGATGATCCGGTGGAGAAGTTGGCAAAACTTTATGTGGATAACATTATACGGCTTCACGGTGTGCCCCGCAGCATCGTGAGTGACCGAGATGGGCGGTTCACGTCCAATGATTGGAGGCTTGTGCAGCATGTTGGGTATTGCATCCACGATTACCTAGATTTGAGGAAGCCACCTGTCAAGCTAAGATGAATTCACAATGTATTTGATAAACTCTTTCAAGTTGTACTTGCAGTTTCTCCACGCTAAGTGCACACCAATGTCAGGGTGCAGTAGGTCAATATACACGGGTCTGCACGACGTAATCCCTCGTTGAGCAGATCAGTGTGTTGGCCTATGTGTACTCTCTCTATTGGAGTGCACTTACTTTCAAGTACAGGGCCGCTCATATGCAAGAGAAGACAAGGAGCATGGAGGATCAAGGAGCAGCTCCTAGGTGGAAGACGAAAAATCATCCAAGGCAAATTCGCCGAGAATCACCAAGTGATTCTCGCCGAATCGGCGAGAATCACTTGGTGATTCTCGCCAAATCGACGAGAATCATCAGTGATTCTCGCCGACTCCTTCTGGCCATCTCAAAATGGTGCCAAGTAAGATTCGGCGAGAATCACTTGTGATTCCCGCCGAACCAGTGGCCAAGCAGCCCATGAATACAAAGTCAAATTCGTTGAGAATCGACAAGAGATTCGACGAGAATCACAAACGATTCTCGACGAATCGTCGAGAATCACTTGGTGATTCTCGCCGATTCGTCGAGAATCGTCTGCGATTCTCGCCGATTTTTACTTGGCCTTTTCTCAGAATGCTGCTGAACCGGATTCTGCTTCTGGATTAGTTGGAACCGGATTTTGGGGATTTCTTTTGTGGGTCCCACAAACGGTCATCTTTGAGAATACTACAGTATAAATACATGGGTATTTTGAACAGTAAATTATGGAGAAGAGAAAAAGAAAACCGAGCCTCGACGTAACCCTAAATTCGCGAAATCGCTCCGCTCCGCCGCCGCCGCTCGCGTCAAGTGGTCGCCGCTGCAGATCGCTCTTCTTCCCGATCTCCGGTGACAGAAGCTTAGCAAAGCTTGAGTCTCACGCGTCTATCCGGAGATCTCTTGTCTCTCGATTTGTTGACCGGGAAAAACTTCCCCGTCCGAATCGATCGAGACGACTGATCCTAGAGTGACCGTTGGTAGACCGAGTTTGCTTCGCTACGAAGTTTGGATCTCCAAGTTCTGCAGCCGCTCTTCATCGTAGCCGCCGATCACGAAGCTAGCCGCCGCTTGTGTTGCCGCCGCCGGTTACGGGGAGATCCTCTCCAAGAGGGAACAAGGTTGTAGACTCTTCATCGACTTCAAGAATACGTCGTCGAACAAAGAGGAACACCGTAGTCTCCGAAAGAAGTTTGTATCTCATATACATTCCATATTTACTTTTGTTGTAAAGGAACTTTTGTTCCGTGTTGTAAGGGTTGGGTGCAACCCGTTTTGTGGGAGTGTTGACTCTCACGTGTGGAAGGGCTCCTTCCGTTAGTGAAGGGATTGGATTTCAATCCCGTTGGTGAAGTGACCGAGTCGTCCCTTGTTGGGGAGATAGGTCGAAGGGGGAAAGTGGATGTACCCAAGTCGGGGAACCACTATAAATTTGCTGTGTATTCTGTGTGCTGTGTTTGTTGTTTTTATTGTGCAGGTACATCTGTAAATTCCGCAAAAGAACCACACGTCACCTATTCCCCCCCCATAGGTGCACATAGCCGACACTAGGTGGACTTTCAAGTGGTATCAGAGCCAGGTTACTCTTCAAAAAGGTTAACACCTTGAGTAGAATCCTGCCACCAGTGTCAGAAGCATGGATCTGGATTATGACGTATTGCCACTCAAACTCCCTGCATGCACAAAGGATTATTATCCTATCTGGAGGATGAGAGTATTATTTCACCTGGATGCCATCGATCCACGAGCATCCCTCATCCTGGAAGAGGGTCCGTTTATCCCCATGAAGACCTCCGACTCGGGGATCCAAGTGCCCATGTGCATTGCTGAGATGACAGAGATGGAACTCTCATTTTTCCAACTGGACCAGAGGATTCGACAAATTATCATGGATGTCTGGTCTGGAGCCTCTCGCTCCAGGTTGGAAAAATGTAAAACAGCTAAATCTCTGTGGATGATGATCTCAGAGCTGATGGGGGGGGGGGGGTCAGAGAATGCTGAAATATGCTGCCAATCAGAGGATGAAGCGTATGTGGGGGTCCTCACTTCTGAAGATGACTGCAAGGATCCTTCGGATTGCATCAGAGCTCCAGTATCCTTGTCAGAGACTGAAGGAGATAGTGAGGAAAGCAGCTCCGACGAGGACGAAACATTGGTCACTGATTCTAATGACAATAACCCAGATGAGCAGGTATCATCTTCATCCTGTCCCACATCTTTTGACTTTTCTGAAGACAGAAACTGCTCTCCTCTAGAAAATACTGATTCCCTGAAGAGAGCCCTTCAGGAAAGCAATCTACTTGCTGAGGAGCAAGCTCGAGAGATTGCTCGACTGAAGATCTTGTTGGTTCTCCAATTGGCGTCCAACAAGGTCAAGGACTCTAAGATCTCAACTCTAGAGAATAGTCTAGATAATGAGAGACGTATAGTATCTAACTTTTCCAAAGTTGATGCTATAAAGAGAAAACAAGAAACCGGGTGGATCTCCCGGATTATCCAGGGATGGAGAAATGGGGAAACGGTGTTCCGACCTCCCACTCCAAGCGGGAAGGCAACTCATCATGCCTTCAGGTATGACCACAGGAATAATCGTGGTCACTGCAAGGGTGAATTGTCCCCATGTGGAAACGTCCATAGTGCAAGAGGCGTCATGGCCACCCATGTGGAAATACCTAAGGCTCATTCTGAGCCCTTTGTATTCACGGCCACTGCCACAACAAAGTGTGGATCTGCATGTCCTAGTTCACAGAAGAATTCTCTCCATTCGAGGACACGGGATAGGGAGAATAGAAGTCATGATGTCAGGCGTCATGGAGCCTCAGCAAGGAAGATGCCTGAAAGAATGGCACCACCTTCTCGGCCTCATAGCGCTCACATCATGCATTCGTTCCACCCTTCATCATGCCTCGATGGAAGAGGAAATTGTGCAACAAGAACATGCCCTATCCCCTTGAGACCTAGGACCGTGACTACATCAGTCACTAGATCAGGTCGAAAACGGCGATACAACATTCACTCTTGTTGGTGCTGCGGCAAAGTGGGACACTTTGCCATTGACTGTTGGCACAACCTCTCTGTGCCCACAGCAAGGGCTTATCCACATTATAGGGACAGAGGCAGTCTTCCAGACAGGTTTTCTCAAGGAAGGCAGTTGCATGCTTATGCTAATAGAAACCTAGGACCCAATATGATTTGGGTTCCTAAGGTAAAGTAATTCTGTTTTGCAGGGTAGTCTAGGTCCCCGTGAATACTATGAGAACTAGACAGTAGGTGGGTCAAGGGTAACTTGGAACAAGCGTCTGCACTAACAGATGTGCTACCTATTGAGCATACTCACTTTAAGCTACTAATATGCTCTACCTGTGGGACTAAGACGATAACTCTCAAAATCCCAGGTAATTTTGATCAGTTCAAGGACTTGTGTCATAATGGATCCTCATTCAAATTCAAAATATATATACTTATATATCTCATCATATACAGATCCTTCGTTGTATATCAGTGTATGTATGCACGTCTAAGGATTGGTTAACTCGATGCATGCAAACCTCTACACCTCAATAAAGGGTTAACGAAGACATGTCGTTGTAAATCTCGACAACATACAATTGACATTAAGAAGACTTTGCAAAAACTTCAGTAAAATTCAAATAGATTGACTTTAGAATATACTTGTACTTAGCATTCTTGTTATTGACTTGACATCGGAAAATTTCTAAAATATTGCAAGCTTCTCAAATGTGAAAATCCCTAGTCAAGAGACCCCTCAATTTCGAATCAGATAAATAGTATCAGATGCCGAATTAATCAAATCTCCTGAATCCCGCCGAACTTGACAAAGCCGAATCAGTCAAATACCGCAAGACCCTTCGCATTCTTGACAAATCTCGCCGAATAGTTTAAATCCCGCAAAACCCTTCACCTTCCTCACACCTCCCGCGTCACGCTGCAGAAAGTACCCCGACACCCTGGTGACCACAGTGGGAGCTTCGCCGACTCTTCCCGCAAGATCTCTTCCGACAACCCGCAGGAGCTTCGCCAATTCTCCGCAACCCGCAGGAGTTCTTCCGCCGACAGCAGCTCGTGAGGTCTTCTCCTAGGCTCCCGCTAGGGTCTCGCAAAGTTCTCTTCGAAAGGATCCCGACGACTCTCGCCGAAACCCGCAGCCCTCCGACGCTCTCGTCGAAGTGAGCGAATCGCTGCTGTGTTTCCCACAGGATACTCTTCCTTCCACCGAAGCCCTTAGGTAACCTCCTCCTCAATGGCTCCAAGGCCGAACCCCAAGTGATGCCCTCTTTTTGAATGTTCACTAATGCTTAGAGTCGGGCTTCTGTCTAGATCCTCAATGGCTCCAAGGACGACTGCAGGCTTGATTTCTGGTTGCGAGCTGGTTCGCACTGGTTTTTCTCATGCCTCGGACGAGTTCCGAAATATCATTCTTATGCTCGAAGAGGCTGGGCTAACCTTCGTCTTGGAGCATCCTTGCAAAGTCCTAGATAAAGAAGTGCTGGAGTTCTTCTCTACCGCAAGACTCCGAGACAGAGACTCCGTCATCAAAAGCAAGGTGGCTGGGACAAAAGTAAAGATGTCTGCCAGTAAGCTAACTCGCTACCTGCAGCTTTCAAGTTCGGAGCAGGAAGACTATCTGGAGGATGAGGACAAAGCCAGAACCCTCTTGGTCTGCGGTCTACCAAGAGGCACTCGATCAGTTAAGAGAAAAGAGATGAATGAAGAAGGGAAGCTCCTATCTGACATCATAGGAAAAGTACTCATCTGCAAGCCAGGCTCCCATGATCATATCTCCGGAGATATGTTCAAAATTCTCATAGCTGTGGTCTGCAGAAAGAGGTTCAACTGGGGAGAGTTGCTGTTCCAAAAGATCAAGGACACTCTGGGCACTCCAAGCTTCGGCCGCATCATCAGTCTATATCTCAACCAGCTCAACGGAGACAAATTCGACATGAGCAAAGGAGTCCCTCTCCATTACTTGAAAAAGATGGATGCTACTGTGTTTGATCGATGGGAGAGGCGCATCGGGCAGCCGGCTGTGGAAGAGCAAGAGGAAGTATCTCCAGCAGCCTCCCCCGGTGAAATTCCTGATACTGTGACTGCAGGAATCGAGGGGGAGACTCTACCCTCTCATATGGATATAATATCTGACATCGCCCAGGTTGCCAGGGATGCGGTGGCCGAAGTTCATGAAGAAAGTGAACCTGGGTTGGAGGATGAGGAGGTCCTGAACAGAAACAATCAAGAAGTGGAAGATGCTGCTGTTATGGATGAAGTTTTGGATGAGGACGGAGAGGACGAGGTAAATGAGGGGCATGAAGTGCTTAAGTCTCCAGATACTGTTGAACCTCCTCCTGATAAGTCTGCACCAGTGGAGGGGGAGTTAAATAAATCTACAGAGGCCGCCCACACTCCTCCTGTAGAGACTGTGATGGTATCCAGCTCCACCGATGCGTCTGCTGACGAGCAAGAGCAAGGCCAAGAAGTGCCTCCGGCTATTCCATTACGCGATGACCTAGCCATTCACACCGTACACATAATTCAGGGTATCGTGAATGAGCTTAAAACCTATTTTGATAAAGCTCAGAAAACAATGCTGCAAGAGATTAAGACTTCTGAAGATCTCATGCTGAAGAATATGGTGGAAATCAACCATAAGCTGGATGTGATGGAAAAGAAATTCGAAGAAAAGTATACTGCGGCCGGCGAAGCTGTCACATTGTTAATGGCCGGTTTGAAAAAGAATACTGATACTCTGGCTGTTGTCAATCAGAACGCACACGTTGTAGCCAACAATATTCAGAAATTTGATGGTAATATGGTCACTTTAAATGCCAATCAGCAGGCCCTAATCACTGAATTCAGCAAGACAACTAAGCATATTGATGACTCTCTGCACTCGTATGCAAACTGCATAGCTGACGAAGCCAAAAAGGGGGAGAAAGAGTATATAGCTAAGCTGGCCGAGCTCCAAGAAAGCATGGATGCAAACTTTGCCCAATCAAGCAAATACGTCTATGAGAGTTGCTGGTGGATGCTACAACAGGCACTGGGCACGTTGGGCGTCGTCCTACCTGACCAACCTGCCGGTATTCAGGTTCCTGAGACTTCTAAGGCTGCTGAGGAAGTAAATATTGCTGAGGCTGTAAGTACAAGTGCTGCAGAAATTTTCACTGATGAAGCTGATGCTAGGGCCATCTCCAAATCCAAGCTGAGGAGTATGTTTGACCAGGAGGCTTTAGCTAAAGCCAGGGGAAAGAGGAAAGTTCAGGAAGGGACATCCAAGGAGACACAGGCTGCAAAGAGAATTCGAATGAATGAGGAGGATGTACGAAATGAAAGGTGGAGTCCAGTCTCAAGGAACATCATCTTAGACACCTTCCGGCTGTACGAAAGAGGAGAGATCAATCGAAATGAAGCATATAGCCAGTACGAATGGGAAACGCACAAAGCATTTGAAGCAAAACGCAACATTTTCTTCAGAAACAACAAGGATCCAGACAAAGTTGCTCCTCCTAGGTACTACCCGAAGCCCAAGGAATACATGGAAAGGCAAAGCAAAAAGTACTTGGCTCAAACTCTGAAGGGTGACGTAGCTAAGGACAAATAGTCAGTATTTTATAGCTGGTCACTGTGTCTTAAGAACGTTTAATGATTATTACTGTCATATGAACAATTCTGACTTATATGTGAATATATTTCTCTTGGTATATATATATATATTCTTGAATGTGTGAATGACTCAAGTCCTGCTCTGATTGCATATATTCCCTTGTGTTGCATATTTAATTTTTAAATGCTATAATTATTATTTGATAGGTGTTATTCATCTTAGCTAGTAGGGTTTTGGCTTCGTCAAATAGGGGGAGATTGTTGGGTATTGCATCCACGATTACCTAGATTTGAGGAAGCCACCTGTCAAGCTAAGATGAATTCACAATGTATTTGATAAACTCTTTCAAGTTGTACTTGCAGTTTCTCCATGCTAAGTGCACACCAATGTCAGGGTGCAGTAGGTCAATATACACGGGTCTGCACGACGTAATCCCTCGTTGAGCAGATCAGTGTGTTGGCCTATGTGTACTCTCTCTATTGGAGTGCACTTACTTTCAAGTACAGGGCCGCTCATATGCAAGAGAAGACAAGGAGCATGGAGGATCAAGGAGCAGCTCCTAGGTGGAAGACGAAAAATCGTCCAAGGCAAATTCGACGAGAATCACCAAGTGATTCTCGCCGAATCGGCGAGAATCACTTGGTGATTCTCGCCGAATCGACGAGAATCATCAGTGATTCTCGCCGACTCCTTCTGGCCATCTCAAAATGGTGCCAAGTAAGATTCGGCGAGAATCACTTGTGATTCCCGCCGAACCAGTGGCCAAGCAGCCCATGAATACAAAGTCAAATTCGTTGAGAATCGACAAGAATCACAAAGATTCGACGAGAATCACTTGGTGATTCTCGCCGATTCGTCGAGAATCGTCTGCGATTCTCGCCGATTTTTACTTGGCCTTTTCTCAGAATGCTGCTGAACCGGATTCTGCTTCTTGATTAGTTGGAACCGGATTTTGGGGATTTCTTTTGTGGGTCCCACAAACGGTCATCTTTGAGAATACTACAGTATAAATACATGGGTATTTTGAACAGTAAATTACGGAGAAGAGAAAAAGAAAACCGAGCCTCGACGTAACCCTAAATTCGCGAAATCGCTCCGCTCCGCCGCCGCCGCTCGCGTCAAGTGGTCGCCGCTGCAGATCGCTCTTCTTCCCGATCTCCGGTGACAGAAGCTTAGCAAAGCTTGAGTCTCACGCATCTATCCGGAGATCTCTTGTCTCTCGATTTGTTGACCGGGAAAAACTTCCCCGTCCGAATCGATCGAGACGACTGATCCTAGAGTGACCGTTGGTAGACCGAGTTTGCTTCGCTACGAAGTTTGGATCTCCAAGTTCTGCAGCCGCTCTTCATCGTAGCCGCCGATCACGAAGCTAGCCGCCGCTTGTGTTGCCGCCGCCGGTTACGGGGAGATCCTCTCCAAGAGGGAACAAGGTTGTAGACTCTTCATCGACTTCAAGAATACGTCGTCGAACAAAGAGGAACACCGTAGTCTCCGAAAGAAGTTTGTATCTCATATACATTCCATATTTACTTTTGTTGTAAAGGAACTTTTGTTCCGTGTTGTAAGGGTTGGGTGCAACCCGTTTTGTGGGAGTGTTGACTCTCACGTGTGGAAGGGCTCCTTCCGTTAGTGAAGGGATTGGATTTCAATCCCGTTGGTGAAGTGACCGAGTCGTCCCTTGTTGGGGAGATAGGTCGAAGGGGGAAAGTGGATGTACCCAAGTCGGGGAACCACTATAAATTTGCTGTGTATTCTGTGTGCTGTGTTTGTTGTTTTTATTGTGCAGGTACATCTGTAAATTCCGCAAAAGAACCACACGTCACCTATTCCCCCCCCATAGGTGCACATAGCCGACACTAGGTGGACTTTCACAGCAAATGTTGGGGACAAAGTTGAAATTCAGCACAGCCTTCCATCCGCAAACAGATGGGCAGACCGAGAGGGTCAATAGAACCATGGAAGACATGCTCCGCATGTGTGTCTTGGATTTTGGGAAGTAATGGGAAGACCACCTTTATTTGGTGGAGTTCGCATACAACAATAGCTACCAAGGGAGTATTCAGATGGCGCCTTTTGAGGCCCTATATGGTAGAAAATTTCGCACGCCGTTGTCTTGGTTAGAAATGGGTGAGTCAAAGTTGTATAAGCGATTGGAAGTGGAGAATGCTACTTCTTTGGTGAGAACCATTCGGGAGAGGTTGCTTATCGCTCAGGACCGGACAAGCGAAGTACTATAATGCCAAGCACAGGAACGTGGAGTTCGCTGTGGGCGACTATGTGTACTTAAAAATCAAGCCGTTCAAGGGTGTCTCGTGGGTGCGGCGATTGAAAAAGCTAAGCCCGATGTACCTTGGGCCGTTTGAGGTTCTGGAGCGAGTTGGTGAAGCGGCCTATCGGTTGAAGCTTTCAGTGGAGCTTGGTGGATTACATGATGTATTCCATATTTCGGTGCTTCAGAAGGCGGTGCAAGAGCCTTCACAAGTGATCGCGATTGATCAAGTGCCGGTGGATAGTGGGCTTACGACAAAAGTCAAGCCCGTGCGGATTGAGGACTCGGAGGTCAAGCGGCTATGCAATAAAGAGATCAGGATGGTCAAGGTCCGGTGGGACAATTGCGGTCGTCAGGAGCTCTCTTGGGAGCGAGAGCAGACTATGCTTGACGAGTATCTGGAGTTGTTCCGTTCAGGTACAAATTTTGGTTTTGTACATGTCTTTCCTTTATATAATTTCGTTGGCGAAATTATTTTAAGAGGGGGAGAGTTGTAACGCCCCGAAACTCAAAAGAGCGACGGGGGACGTTTTGGGCCAGTTTTGGGTTCTGGCAGGAGGCACACGGCCTGGGACACGGGCGTGTCCCAGGGCGTGTCGACCCGTGTCGACACTCAGCCCGTGAAGTCGACACTCTGCACTCGACGAAGTGTCGAGACATGGCACACGGCCAGCGACACGGGCGTGTCGCAGGGCGTGTCGACTCGTGTCAACACTCGTCCCGGGAGTCGATGAACTTTGCTCGACGATGTGTCGAGACAAGGCACACGGCCTAGGACACGGGCGTGTCCAAGGCCATGTCGTCAGGTCGACGATCTTCGCTCGACGAAGTGTCGAGTGTCGAGACCGTGTACACGACCTGGAGCCCAGGCGTGTTGAGGTAGACACGAGCAAGGACACGGGCGTGTCCTAAAACCCGTGCAGTGCTCGGGTTGTTTTCGGGTTAAATCGATGGGTGTACACGGCCGGCCACACGACCGTGTCAGGTGGAACACGGGCGTGTCAGGTCGAACACGGGCGTGTTCGATGCCCGTGTGTTGTTCCAAGCGAGTTGATTTTGACGTCGAATGAGGCACACGGCCCTGGACACGGGCGTGTGCCAGGCCGTGTACGGTCCAGATTGGGCATTTCAGTCCCGAATCAAAGCCATTCGTTTCTTTAATTATTGATCCAACGGCTGGGTGTTGTTCCTGAAGGGATATACCCGGGATTGGGCCTTAGAAAGCCTCACTTTTCATGAGTGGTTATCTTTCTAAAACTTAGAGAGAGAGGAGAGCCAAGGAAGGAAGAAGAAGCTAGATCTGGCCATTGGAGGAGCTTCGAAGCTCCAAATCGCGAGCCGACTCCGGATCCACGGAGGCAAAGCTAGTGCAGTGCTTTTCATCCGCTTACTTTTCCATGGCGCCAAAGAAGAACGCAAGGGTAACGATTATCTTCTTGAGCATGAGTAGCTCTCCTTCTTTGCATAGGAAGCCCGCTCTCGCGAGTTTGCGGTGAGTTGGAGGCGTTCCTTCGGGTAGATATGTGAAGTCCCCGTTGTTTAGAGTCCGTAAGCGAGAATGGACATAGGCATGATGTGTGAAGCCTATCCGGACATGTTGGTCTGGATCGGTGATGTTGTATTACATAATGCCGGAAAAGACTCCATGCTATTGGTTGTTTTTTGGGTTTTCTACACGGTAGATTGCAGCAGGGAGCCTTGGGGATTAACCCAAAGGTGCACCCGAAAAACTGGGCGGATGCGTGATCTTTCCAACTTGGTGGCCTGAGAGCCAACTTGAACATAACCGGGTTATGTGAATTGTGATGGAAATGGGACTCGGTAGAAATTTGACCCGCGCAAATGGCTTAAATTGTCGTTGCGATGTGAGCACGGGTTAGATGAAATTGTACCCGTTTTATGTCGTTCGGTTAAAGAGACCTAAGGGTACGTGGCACTTATCGTTGGCATAGATTAGGGTCTTCGGCGGTCTATGGATTAAATTGTCGTGACCCAGGCCAAGAAGACAAAATGCTCATAGGTTTGGCCGTCAAAGTGGCGGTGGTGAGCCCGGAATGTCTATGGCTTTAATTGACGTGACATCGACCGGTTCACCGAGAATGTACCCTGAGAGCACGGGGCGTGTGGCCGTGCGAGCCAACGTCTGTGATGAAATGGATATTGATATATTGCTCGCTTATGCTAATGAAATGCATGGAAGGAGCATCGCCGCCCCGAGCCGGGGGCGGGATCGTTATAATTTGGTCAGCATTGCTGACCGTTGCCTTGTTTTGCCACCGTGCGGTGGTTTGTTGATTGCAGGTGCTGCTGGACCAAGCGGTTAATAGCGAGCTAAAGCATAAAAAGCGAAGCTGGCCCTCGAAGGCCTAATTGGAGTGTTTACTGTTTTTATTCATGTATGACCGGCCTGCGTGCCGTGGTTGGTAAAACATGTAATATGAAGTGAACAATTTTGTAAGGCCTTAAGGCCTGTACTTGTGTATGTACAACATTCCTGTTTTGGTATTAGTGGACATTCATGCTTTAGTACTGAGTTCTTTGTTGCAACTTTTATAAACTACTTCCGCTAGAATGCTCTGTGTAGGACGCTATGATTGGTTGGATGGTTTCCATGAGTAACCACCCGGTCTGTCTGTAGTATATGGCGTCGGTCCCTGGCCGGACCTACTGCTATATTCTATGCGATGGATAGGGGGTGTTACACGTGTCGAGATCGACGAACTTCATGTAGAGATCGACGAATTGTATGACACAAGTAGAGACATGGGCGTGTACCTACCCGTGTGTCGACGTGTCGAGTTGAGCTCGACGAGACATGTCAAGATCGACGAAAATGGGTTCGATGAAGTGTTCGGGCGAGACACGCCCCGTGTCACGGGCGTGTCTATGGTGTGACCTAGGACGTGTCCTCCTTTGTGTCGACACTCAAGACTTTGGTCGACGAAAATGGTCGACAGAGAAAACACGCCCAGTGTTACGGGTGTATCCCATCCGACACAGGCGTGTCGGAGGGCGTGTGTTTCCTCTGTTCGATGACCAGCGCTCGACGATCGTCGAGTGTCAAGTATGGGGTACACGGCCTGTGACACGGGCGTGTCACAGGGCCTGTCCCGCTCATCCTCGAATAGTTCTCATGTAGGTCGAAATATACTCGAGTAGGTGGAAAAGTACTCGAGTAAGAGGGGGTGACATAGCCGTGTCATCCCTGTGACACAGGCGTACCCTATCCGGGTACTCGAGTAGTTGGTTTTTTATCGAGTAAGTCCTCTCGAATAGGTTTCGAGTGGGTTACACGCCCCATGTCACGGGAGTGATTGGGCCGACACGGGCATGTCCCACTCGTGTGTTGTGTTGAGTATTGAACCGACGCGTAAAAACCATCGTAACGCTTCGCCTAAGCAGGACACGGGTAAGGACGCGGGCGTGTCCCTACCCGTGTCACGTTTATATAAAAGGGGAAGTGATTATCCTAGCCGTTTTCACTCATCATTGCAGCCATTTTTCTGAGAGAAACTCCTGTTGAGAGAAGGAAGTCGCTGGATCTAGTTCTAGAGGAGAAGATCCGTCGCCGCCGTGGAAAAGAGGATGCCGGCGAGAAGAGTCACGAGATCCATGGCCGGAAATGGTGGAAATGCCGGAAATGAGGTGAGCTTCCTACCCTCTACCTTGGTGCTAGATCTTTATTTATTTTCTTAGGAGAGATATCGACTTAAGAGAGTCTTGATGGAGAGGAGTTTTCTAGGGATGGCCATGCTAGGACATGTGTTCTAGGTTTTAGATCTCTTCAACCACCCCTTTCTTCTATGTGATGATGGGTGGATGGTTTCGTGAAGAATCATGGCCTTTTGAGGGTGAATAAGGGAGGTGGAATTTCTGGAGTGATTTTGGAAGATCGACTTGAAGAGGAAGATGAACCGATGCTGTTCATTCCTCTTTACGAAGCGTGCAGAATCTGTATTCTGCGAGCAGCGATCGTTTTGGCCATTTGCATATAGGATGTGGCCAGATCTGGGCTTTTGACTAAACACGAAAGTTGAAGCCCATGAAAATACCTTTCCAACGAGTGGTTGCACGTTTTCATGCGAAGTGTGCATCCACAGGAAAGTCTGAACGAGCATGACATCCGATAAATCCTGCATGCAGAAATTGTGTTTTGTACGCAGCAGACTTCAAGGCTGATTTCAAATAGGATACACTCAAATCTTGTTTGTGGGCTGAATATGAACGTTGTGACCCATGGAAAGACCTTTCCATCTATGGGTTACATGTCTTCATCGGATCCCTATAGCTTCGGGAATCTCCAGTTGAAGTTGCTGTCCAGATTTATTCTGCACTTAAATTCTGGGGTTTATATAATATGAATTTGAATTCGGTGGAATCGATGTTGCTAATTAACTCTAGATTTTGATGAACTATTTTATGCTGACCACCGTAGTGCTATGAATGATAAATCTTATTAATCATATTTCATATAACTGAATTGTGAAGCATGCTTACTTAAATGAGATGACTAGATACAAATTGGTAGATTATTATTTATGCGCATCATGCTTGTAATATGTTGAAATCATTTGGAATGACAAATAGAAGGATGAACCATGGTCATGAGTATGAATGATGGTTAGAATGAAATGTAGTAGTCCAATACTTAGAGCGTAGTCTCCCTACGGGTAGTATTGTGGAGGGATGTAAGTGCGGCGTTGGCCGTCACTCGTTGAGTTAATGTTGAAATAAGGTATAGATGGACGGTTTGGCTTGGTCCTCGGTGTCTCCGTCCCGGGGCTCCTTCCATGCCAAGTGGATGGTTGGGCTATATCCTCGTGCTTAATTCCGAGGCCCCTTCCATGCCACAGTATTGTGGAGTTTTCATGTGGTGTGAGTCGACATGTGGTGTCGTAATCCTGAGTTAAGGATAGTGTGGCAGGTCTACGGGCTCGCCGATCGTCACACCGATGGGAGTTGACAGTTAGACTTTGGGCGGTTGGGCTTGGTCCTCGACGTCTATGTCCCGGGGCTCCTTCTGTGCCAGGTGAACGGTTGGGCTTGGTCCTCGTGCTTACTTCCGAGGCTCCTTCTGGGTCACACAAGGTCAGTTCGTGGCTTGGTCCTCGGTGCACATCTACCCGAGGCTCCCGCTGGACCATAGTACGCATGGGCTCCGCTGTTGTGTTCTTAGCGTCGAGGCGTACGGAGGCCTAGGTGAAGTAGTGTGGATACTCACCTAGTAGTAGAGATGCCCGCTCTACTGTCACCGCCTGGACACGACGGCTGATGCCTAAGAGGTTAGCTACTTGCTCGAATAGTGGGAACTATAGTCTATGTTGACATAGCGTTTGCATGGTGTGATCATGGGTGAGTCATTGCATAGCATACATTTCATTACATAGTATTGCACAAACAAGATCCTCATCGTATAAGTTTGTATGGGCACTCTTATACGATGAGTTACTTTTATGTAACCCGATCCTTAACTTATAAGTTAAGTTACTTTCCTGTTGTAGTTACTTGTACTTGTTGATTTACTAATTGCTCAAGTAGAACTGCTAGCTATAATATTATTATTCAAGTAGAACTGCTAGTTTGTAATATGGTTATTCATGTACTATTACCACCTGCTTGTACCTGCCTTACTACTTGTATATATATATTACCCTTGTTCCTTTCTCCGCCCGGCGCCAAGGAGTCGCCGGGGGAGCGGATGTGAAGCCACTTAGTCTTTTCGACTAACGGTTGCTACGTCTTCCTTTTTAGGAGGTCACCCCGCAGGTAGAGCAGCTGCAGACTTTGCAGCAGGACAGCCAGGCCAGGACGACAGGGGCTGAGGTGACGGTGTCGTCGCTACCGTTGGTTACGGATGTGAGTGTTGTGAGATTTTGATGTAGCCCGTTTGGGCAATTTACTAGCTGTACTCTGATATTTGTGGAAGCATGTTTTAGCTTCTCTCTTATTTGATGTATTTGGATACATATGCTAAGTGTGGATTTGACTTCTTCTTGCTTATATTATGGTTGGGTTGGCATGTTCATATTGATATTGATTGTAGCCGGAAGAATAGGCGTCTTGTGGTACAGGTTAGCCCGTGTGCTAATGCTACCGCAAGGCGGCTGTTCTGGGCATAAGACCCCCCCCCTTCGTGCCGTGTTTTGGGATCCGGGAGGGGAGTCTTACAAATGGTATCAGTTTTCCACGATCCTCAACTAAAGAAGTCATTCAACAATGGTACCACCCCCGTTCGATTAGTCAGTTTGCGGACAAAATGACTTAGCGGGAGCAGTGGTGTGCCCATATGTAATTCACACTAAGTTGTCCAACCTTGACCGCAAGATTAGCCAGCCTGACCATACATTTGTGTTTTACGTGTAGGTTCCAGTGCACGTTGAGCCGATAGGGGGCACTCCTGCCCCTTCCATACCCACTCAGTTTCAACAATCCGAGTTGGGGCAAACGCTCACCACCATCCTAGATGCCTTTAGGGCGCAGCAGCTTCCGGTTCAACAACAGACTCCGGGCTTTAACTGGCTGAGCACCTTTCAGGATCTCTCCCTTCCCGCCTACCTTGGGACAGAGTCGGCCGTACGCACGGAGGAATGGATTGACACGGTGCAAGAGCTATTGGCGAGGATCCGTTGCCCGGCCAACATGGCTGCATCGTTGGCGGTGTCCGTCTTGGATCTACATGCTAAGAGGTGGTGGAAGTCACTCATGGGCTCCACGTCCCAAGGACGAGTGTATACCGAGATAAGTTGGAGCGAGTTCTCGGGTGTCTTCTTGGAGCACTTCATTCCTACATTGGCTCGAGATGAGCTCGAGCAGAGGTTTCTACTACTGAAGCAGGGATCAAAATCTGTTACGGAATACCAGCGAGAGTTCCAACATCTCGCAAGGTTCGCAGACTCATATGACTTGAATGATAGAGGATACGCCAAACGCTTCTACAAAGGGCTGCGAGATCCCCTAAGGCAGGCCCTTTTGTTTATAGCGGATGCTAGTTTGGTGGAGATTATCGATATGGCAAAGAGATTGGAGGCGGACCACTTGGGATGTGGTAAAGACCGGTGTAGGATGTGATGGAAGCTAGTCCAAGCAATAGGAGGAGGCGGGACTTTAGAGGAGGAAGAGTACATCAAAGAGATGGAGGGCATTTCCACCAAAACTATAGGGTGGAGCATCCGGTTCCGCAGCCGCCTGCGTTGCCTCCACCGCCTCAGCCTCAGTAATTTCAGCAACCTGTGAGGCGTCGTGGGTTGGTGTGATTCGAGTGCAACCAATCGGGCCACATACGACGCTACTGCCCGCAGTTGTATGGGAACTCCGGCAGCTCCGCGGGGGCGGGGTTACATGCATGGTCTAGGACGAGGACCGCGAGGAGGAAACTTTGGCCCTGCTCGGGATCAAGTGTACGTGATGGATATGGCGCAAGAACGGAACCCCCAAGATGTGATTGCAGGTATGGTTTAAGTAATTATCACGTTTTTCTTTTCTTAAACTTAAAGTTGCTTGAGACATACTACACATGTAAGACCCCCCCGTTTTTTTTTCTCTTTTCGACACCGGGGTCTTAGGCCCAGAACCGCCGTTTTGCGGTGACTCCTTCACGCCCTGAAGGGTCATCACCACAAAGCGCCGATTCTGCAGGCCAATTCGATCACAGAAAAGTAGCATAAAGAAGTAAATGGAAAATTGCAGTCCACAGAAAATCACATATCATAATAATAAATATAACTCCACGAAGGGAGTGTCAACAGAATAAAACATCAGAGTAGCAAAATATGGGCTTATGCCCGGTACATCATATCCTCACAACAAAATCACTCATGCGGAAGCAGAAAAACTACTCAAGGTCGAGACTCACGGTCCCGGCTGTATGAACCCCGGAGCTAGACTGCCCCACCTCCAAGCGCACCGGTCTCTGGGGCTGCTCCTCCATGCTGGTCTCCACGATCCCCTAAATGATGCGGTTCGAAAACCGTTAGTCTAAAAGACTAAGTCCTATCATCCCCCGCCCCTTCCCCCACGGCCCCTAGGCACCGAGCGGAGAGGAAGAAAGGGGAGTACTTGAAGGTGGAGAAAATCAAAAGCAGATGGCCGCGGTCCTATACTAGCAAATTCTATAGCAGGTAAAGACAATAAGCTGAAATATGAAAAGTAACCTTCACTTATGTGAAAACACATAAGCCAAGTGGTCTTCTGCAAGGCTCCCATCGTATAAAAAGTCCCATACCAATTTATACGTTGGGTTGTTGGTTATCACACAGCAGTAAATATATATATCAAAATTAACCTTAATTTATAAACTTGCCCACACAT
The DNA here is from genome assembly GCA_039583875.1 of Platanthera guangdongensis. Lineage (NCBI taxonomy): Eukaryota > Viridiplantae > Streptophyta > Magnoliopsida > Asparagales > Orchidaceae > Platanthera > Platanthera guangdongensis. Next base: position 231,795,691 of record CM077151.1, on the reverse strand, counting down.
GCTTATAGACCAAGGGGTCGTTTTGCAGGTCCTAAAGTATAAGCGTCCCATTCCACTTATACTTTAGGTGTCAGGGTTAAATGAATCGTTTATGCTATGACATGCAAGTGGGTATGATGGATCATGCAAGTGCAACACACACACCCGACTCTGTGCACACAAACCTTTAGTTCCCCCTTTCTGGAGCCGTAACCTCCCAGGATACCTCCGTAGTGGCAGACGAAAGCGGTGGGTTGGGCCTCTCCCACCTCTAAACTAGTAAAGCACTACCGGTCAGACCTATCGTACGCCTCAACGCTTGGTGCACGAAGCGGACTCCTGCGTACTCTTGCCGGCTGGCGCACCGGACTTCTGTTGGCGAAGTGCTAACCACACTTGCCGAGTCAACGTATTGGCATCGATGCATCGACCCTCCAATACCGAAGACCCACCAGCTTAGTTTTTCCTTCCTTTTATGCACATGCAAATTTAGCGTAATCAAACCCGAGTCGAAGCTCCCCGGACCAACACGTCCGTCTCAAACAATCGAGCCGAAGCTCCCCGGACCCAAAGTCCGTCTTTTAACCATCCGAGCCGAAGCTCCCAGCTAACTTCCGGTGCCAACAGTGTTTGTGAAATGTGCAACCCTAATTACTAAGTTACTCTTTTCAGCTTGTTAAAACAGTTTACGTTAACCCAGGACTGCCCCCGGTATTCCCTGTGAAGGGCTCTCAAGGGGCACTAGGAACTGTGTTGGGATTACGCCCAGCGTTCCCTTTCGCAAGGTACTTATTTTGTTATTGGTTGATTCCCTTACCCATTACTTTCTCATGTTCCGATAGGCTAATCCTAGGGTGATTTGACTCCAACTCTCCTTGGGCAGGACGATCTTTCGTCGGAAGCGAACGCCTCTAAACCCTAGACAAAACAACACCCTACTCACTTATCTTCCATAGATGCACCCAATTCTACTTATCCTTTCAGCAAACCAACAAGACCCATCACATGTGCTCTAATTCATATCCAAAATGATTTCCTGCAGTTTTGCTATATGCAAACCACTTAAGCTACATGACCCGTAAAAAGAGAAGTACATGAAATACTCATACAGTACCCCTATGATAATTATTAGAGGGCTAAATGACATTTGTAGAATAAATCCAGAAATTCATAATTTTCCTAATTTGTCTGATAATTTATTTATTTATTCTAGTATCCAAAAAGCCCAAGTTTGAACATGAAGTACCAATTTCAGACAAGATAATATTCCAATAAATTTATGTTAATTACAAAAGACATAATCAACTCTAAAGCCTAAGTCTTCAAATTTGTCAGCAAGGTTTAGGTCCTTAAATTTAATTTCAAAGATATCTCATAAAAAGTCATTTTAAAAGATTTTACAGCAATAATACCTCCAAAAATTCATAGAAAATTCAGGGATGATTATGATGGCCTACAAATACCCTAGAAAAAGTTTCATAATTTATCATTTAATAATAAGGCTATACTTGATTTTCTATGAAATTTCAAGTTTATGGGTTAATGAACAAAGTATACTAATTATCCATCAACAATTTCCACAAAAATTCCCACATGATAATAATGAACTAGGAACACTATGTATCAAGTTGTATAATTTTTCAACAAGTATTGATCTCTTGTAAGAATTATTTAGTATGTAACCAAAGTAATGCACTTGTGAAGTAGATGCCCTAACTAGGTATCCAAAAATTCTATAAAAAATCATACACGATCAGTATGGTCTAAAACTACCTCAGCCAATGTTTCATGCCCTTTCAATGGGCAGTAAGATCACAATAGCCAAATTATTAATTAGGGCAATCCTATTGGTTACAAATGAAGTTCTACCAATATTGATCAAAACTTCCCAAATAAATTACCAGAGGCTCAAAATATCCTTATTCCCTCACTACCCAAATTTGATTAAATTTCAAGAAGTTTAGCTAACCTAAACTAGCACTACGAGTTTTATGACCTAAGCTAGGGTTAGGGTTTTGTGGACCCTACCCTTTTCAAAATTATTTAATATTTTCACCAGGGGGTTTTATACACCCTAGGACCCTCCATGCAAAATTTGATGTTCATCCAAGGTGTTTAGGACTCATGCCCTTCACAAGGCAAAAAGGTCCTTCCTTAGGGTTTGGCTCAGGAACTTAGGGCAAATCAATTCCACACTACCCCACATTCCATGGGGAGGTGATAAATGCCAAAGAAAGTAAGTGTCCCAAATTTCAGCCTCTGTTGAGGTGATTTTGTCACTCAAAATCAAAAGTGCACTTTTTGAACATAAATACCACCTTAGGGCCACACTAGGGTTTGGTGATTCCCTAACCAAAACATATCCAAATGAGTCCAAATTTTGTACAAGACTAGGTCTTGAAGCCAGGGACCACTGCCTAAAATTTGGGAGGGTTTGGAGGTCATTTGACTACTTAATTAAATTACCCTAGCTTTAATAAATAAATCAAAAACTTTAGGAAAAGTGTGTCCAAAAATTTTGAGTTTTGGGCAAGCCCTAGGTATAGCTAGGTTAGGCTCCCTGCCAAAATTTCAATTGATTTGGGCTAGGGATGAAGTGTGGGCACTCAGTTTAATGACTGCCTAGCCCTAAGGGTATGTCCCACCAAAATGGGTGCCCTGGTCAGACCATGCACCCAAATTGGTTCAAACAAATTGTAAAATAAAGTAGACTCCGAGGGCTACAACTTTTGTGTTGGTGACTTTTTCTGCAGAGGGGCCTAAGTATTTTTAAAAATTAAAACCATTTAGTGTATATAGTGTGACAGAAATGAAATAATCAAGAAATTGATTCCTATAGTTTAATTTCTGATGGAGCACGAATCTTGGCGCAGATGAACGGGATCCGTTCATCTCCTTCGTTGAGCCGACGGCCAGGATGCATTTTTCCTGGGCCGACTTCAAGCGGCTGCCGCCGGCCATCCAGCCCCTTCCCCGGCCAGCCACCGCCACCACCACCTCCGTTGAGGTGGGGGCTATCGCCAGGCGGTGGCTCTGCCGCCGGAGAGGCGTTTTCCGGCGGTTCTAGCAAGTTCATTTTATCCGAAAACCATGAAAATTCCTGGTTTGGATCGGGCTCAATTGAGCCCGAAACTTCAACCTAAGTAGTCCTATGATCTACCCGTGAGTTAAAGAGAGGGAGTGGACCTTCCTGGCGGCCTGAATGCGATTCGATCTTCGGGTTGCCATGGTGGTGGTGCAGCCAGCCGGATTTCTGCAACAGTGCAGTCAAGTTGCCTGAATTCCTACGGTAAATGATGGGAAGGGATCCTCTCATGTCACTGATGGTGTATAAATCATCAGTTGGGGGAGGGGAGAGGCCAGCCTTCAATGGCCATTAATGCCCTTGAAGGCTTGGCTCGGGTTGAGTGGGGGGGGGGGGGGGGGGGGGGCTGAATCTTCCTCTTGGTGGCCAGGAAATGGCTGGAATCAACTCCTCTTCCCTAGAGGAGTTGATTGCAGCCATAAATGGTGGCTGTTGATCTCCTTGGCCTGCTTTCCACTCTCCCCTCCCTCTCCCCCATCTTCTCTCTCCTCCATTAACATGGAGGGAAGCTTACTTCTCTCTCCTAGTCACCCCTGGTTGACTGGTCAACCCCATAAGCTAAATGCATCCCACTTGGTTATGATGAACATGGAAATGGGGTTAGCCTAAGGAAGAAGTGGCTTGGGCTTGGGTTAGCCCTTTTGGGCTAGGTTTGACTTGGCTTAAATGAGGGTTGACCTGGGCCAATTTGACCATCTGGGTTGACCCCATTGGGTTTTTAGTGGCCCATTGGACTCCCTTAAGGTCTAGGATTACTTGAATAGGGTTGGTTGGGCATCTTGGTGGTCACATGTCCCTTGGTAAGGGCACTTTGACCATTTTAGGGCTAGAGTTGACTTGGGTCAACATGACCAATTGGGTTGACCCCTATGGGTCCTTGGTGACCTATTGGCTTCCCCTAAGGTCTAGGTAGGGTTATGTAGGGTTACCCTGCACTTTGGAGGTCACTTACCCTTAGTAAGGGTACTTTGACCAGATTAGGAGCTTGAGTTGACTTGGGTCAACCTGACTTCTAGGGCTGGCCCCAATGTGTCCTTAGTGACCCATTGACCTCACTTTAGGGTTAGGAGGGCATAGGTGGGGTCCTCTAGGCTAGGAGTAGGTCAATTGACCCTCAGTAGGCTAGTTTGACCCCTTAAGGGCTACAGTTGACCTTGGTCAACTGAGCCTCTTTGGTTGACCCTAATGGGTCCTTATGGCTCTAAAGGGCCTCCCAAGGTATTAGGGGGTGTTGTGGTAGGGTCTTGGGGTCAAGGTGTAGCCCATGGTCATCCTAAACCATTGCTCAGAGTTCTACTATTGGCAGACCATGATGAGTTTCCCCACTTTGTCTCCTACCTCTTGGCCCATTCCTGGCTTCCTAGGGTTTGTCATGACCTAGCCATGGACAAAACCACACCTAAGGGTCTAGCTGGAAATGGGATGTTACAACACACCTAGCAACAAGTTTTGGTTATTGGTGCTTAGGCACCGTGATAGTTGGCGGGAAGACGGCCTATGCGCTGTTCGATACCGGTGCCTCACACTCCTTTGTGTCTGAGGACTTCATTAAGGACATGGAGGGCGTACAATAATTCACTGGTATAGCCAGACGAGTGCGCCTACCGGACGGCTCGGAGATGACTGCAACCGCTAAGTGCGAGTTCGAGAGATTTATTGAAGGAAAGGCCTTTGATACGCCTACCACGGTCTTGAGAATGCCGGAGTTTGACATCATTTTAGGCATGGTGTGGTTGGACTGGCACTGTGCAAGGATTGATTGTGTAGAGAAACGAATCTACTTGAGACATGGAGACTCCGATGTCATCTTCCAAGGTATTAGCTTCGCACCTCGTATGATGTTATCTTCAGTTCAGACAGTAAAAACCCATATGAAGGGGGATGAAGTCTTCATGATATGGTTCGAGTTGAAGGAGTTAGCATTGGATATAAAAGGCGTACGGGTAGTGCGGTGTTGAAGTATCAGACCGGGCGGCTTAGCGGTCTGATCCAGCGGTTTGTTGACCGAGCGGTCTGGCGGTCTCTCTGGTGCCTGGAGACCGGGCGGTCTATCGGTCTACCTCTGCGGCCTGTTCTATCCTGCTGGAGTTGCCGAGCGGTTAGCCCATCTGTCTAACCGCGCGGCCTTTTCGGTCTCCATTATTCTAGCCGCCCAGTACTGTAAATGTTTAGTCCCACATTGTTTGTATTCTCTCTTTCTTATCTCCTCCATTCTATATAAGGGAGGCCATACCTTTGTATATGATATCTTTTTTGGATAATAAAATTTCAATTATTCAAAAGTTTATTCGCTTGTCTTCTACTTTTCGCTTCTTTTCTCTACTTTCTAACATGGTATCAGAGCATACGGTCATTTCCCTCTGATTCTGTGCGCTCTCTGTTGTTCGCGGCTTGTTTTCCGCACTCTGCGACTTGCTTCGCGACTTGGCTTCTCTCTGTCCGCGCGGCTTGTTTCTATCCGCACGGCTTGTTTCTGTCCTCTGTCCTGTTCGCGCGGCTTGCTTCTTCTTCTCTTCTCCTACTGCTCTTTGTCGCAGCGACCTGTTTCCTTGTCGCCGCGCTCCTTGTTCTTTCCTCCCGCTCCGACTTCCTAGTCGTTGCGGTCTGTCCCTATCCGCGTGTGTTGTCTCTCTACTCGCGGCTTGCTGCTGTGATCTGCCTGACCGTGCGGGTTGTTCCTTTCTCACCCGCATCTTGGTCGCGGTCATCTGCTCTTCTCCTCTCTGCTGTTCGCTCGGCCTTTTCAGTCCGCGCGACCTCTTCCCCCTGTGCCTTTGCCTGTTTCAAGCCGCTACTGTTCGCGCTGCTTCGTCTGTTTTCTAACCGCTTCAGTTCGCGCGGCTTCTTCTGCTTGCCGGGTTCTATGACTACCTCCGGTCTCACCACTACTCCTGCAGCTCCTTCTCCTCCTCCTCCTTCGGGCAACCTTGGCACTCTGTCCAAGCTTGTTGGCTCCAACTATCCCGATTGGAGTGTTTCTTTCACCTTTCTCCTTCGTTCTCAACGCAAGCGTCATCACCTCACCGATGACCCTCCTCCTCGCACCTCTCCTGAGTTTGATGACTGGGATGCGAGTGATGCTCTTGTTCGCACCTGGCTGGCCAACAGCCTTTCTGATGAGTGCCTTCCCGTCATTCGCCATGATGAGACGGTCAAGGCCGCATGGCTTCACCTCGCTGCTCTCTATTCTAAGGGGGGCCAGACGTCCCGCATTTATACTCTCTATGCGGACCTCTTTGCCCGCCCTTCCATGTCCCCAGCTGCGGCTTATCAGCAGGTTCAGGCTCTTGGGGCTGAAATCCTCCAGAATCGCCCCTTCTCCGCAGACTTGGCCGACCAGCACAAACACTTCCAGGAACTCCTGGTTGTTTGTTATCTTCTTCGTCTTCCCGACTCTTATGATATGATCCGCCAGCAGATCTTGGGTGAGGCGGAATCTCCTACTTTGGATACCACTGCGGCTCGCATTGCCGCCGTTACTTCGCTCCTCCAGCGGCCTCTGTTGGCCTCCCCCCCTTCCCAGGACTCCTTTGCTCACCAAGCTCAGCGGGGGGGCCCTAGTGGCCGTGGCTCCTCTGGCGGACGGGGTTCCTCCCGGTTCTTCTGCTCTCACTGTGGTCGTACTGGCCATTCTGTTGACCGCTGCTGGCAGAAACATCCTCATCTTCGCCCTTCCGGTGATGCTCCTTCTTCGGCCTCCGCCTCTTCTAGGCCGTCTGCCTCTGTGGCCACGACGTCAGGTAGTGCCCACGTCGTTACCCAAGGTAAATGGCTGATTGACTCCGGTGCCACCAATCATATGACGGGCAACCCTCATTGCTTCTCCCGTCTTGAGACCCATGACCGCTTACCCCCGGTTCGTGTGGCGGATGGTTCCCCTTCTCCGGTTCATGGGACGGGCATGGTTCAACTCACTCCTTCGCTTTGCTTGGAGGATACCCTCTATGTCCCGAAGTTCCCGTGCAATTTGTTATCAGTTACTACTTTATGCCGGCAACTTCAGTGCTCCGTTTTATTCACTCCCACTACTTGTTCTTTTCAGGACCCGAGGACCCAGCGGACGATTGCTACTGGGACTGAGAGCGGCGGTCTCTACTTCCTCGACGATGTTTCAGCTCTTTCTGCCTACTCCTCCTCCACTGATCTCCTTCAGTGGCATCTTCGTCTTGGACATCCTCCTCGTCGGCTCATTCGTCAGCTTCTGCCCCACTTACCTCCCACCAGTTCTCCGCTCAACTGTGATGCGTGTCAGCTTGGCAAACATCATCGCTCCTCCTTCCCACCGAAGCAAGGCCGTGGCTCCTCTCGCATTTTTGATCTTATTCATTCTGATGTATGGGGTCCTGCTCCTACCCTCACAGTTGGTAGGGGCAGTTCCTATTTTGTCACTTTTATCGATGATTTTACTCGATGTACCTGGGTGTATCTATTAAAGGATCGCTCTGAGCTATTTTCTGTTTGGCAATCTTTTTACTTTATGATTAAGACTCAATTTGCTATTTCTATTAAAGTCTTACGTTCTGATAATGCCAAAGAGTATCTGTCTCATGAGTTCTCTGCGTTCTTTCACCAACACGGCCTCATTCATCAAACGACTTGTGTTTACACCTCCCAACAGAATGGGGCGGCGGAGCGTAAAAACCGTCACCTGCTTGATGTTGCGCGTACTCTCATGACGCAGATGCACGTCCCTCGCTCCTACTGGGGCTACGCTGTGCTTCTCGCTTGCTATCTCATCAATCGCATTCCCTCCACGGTCCTCCACGGCCGGACTCCCTTCTCCCTTCTCTACCCCCACCAGGAACCTTTTCCTCTTCCTCTCCGTGTCTTTGGCTGTACGGCCTTTGTTCACGCTCCCTCCTCTACCCGCGACAAGCTTTCCCCCCGTTCCACCAAGTGTGTCTTTTTGGGGTACTCTACCACTCAAAAAGGCTATTGCTGCTTTGACCCCCTTCTCCGCAAGCAGTTTGTCTCCGCAGATGTGACCTTTTTCGAAAATGCTTCCTATTTCTCTCCTTCCTCTTCTTTTCCTTCTCTTCCTTCTGATATCTCCGTTTCTTCCACACCTCTTCACGTTTTCCCACCTTCGTCTCCTCCTCCACCCACTCCTTCCCAGTCCGTCTCCCCACCCACCCCTCCACCCTCCTCTCCGCTACCGTCTCTCTCTAGTCCCGGGCCAGCCTTCTCCGCCACGGACGCTCCGGTCGCTGACGCTCCTGTCGCCGACGCTCCCGATGATCTGGATGTTCCCATTGCCCTTCGCAAAGGGGTGCGGGCGTGTACTCAACACCCGCTCACGGCTGTTGTTTCTTATGATCAGCTTTCTCCTTCTCGCAGGTCGTTTGCCTTGGCTATCTCTGCTACTTCTACTCCCCGTACCTACCAGGAGGCTCTCGCTCTCCCTCATTGGAAGTCTGCCATGGATGAGGAGATGGCTACTCTTACTGAACGGGGTACCTGTACACTGGTTCCTCCTCCCGTGGGCACTGATGTGGTTGGCTGTCGCTGGGTCTTTGTTGTGAAGTTTCGCCCCGATGGCACTGTGGATCGCTACAAAGCCCGGCTGGTGGCCAAGGGATTTACTCAGACTTATGGCGTTGATTACTTTGATACCTTCTCTCCGGTTGCTCGCCTCAGCACCATCCGGGTTCTCTTTTCTGTGGCCGTTAACCGGGCTTGGGCTATTTCCCAGCTTGATGTGAAGAATGCCTTTCTCTATGGCGATCTTCAGGAGGACGTCTATATGGAGCAACCTCCTGGGTATGTTGCTCAGGGGGAGACACGTGTCTGTCATTTGAGGAAGGCCATTTATGGCCTAAAGCAGAGCCCTCGGGCATGGTTCGAAAAATTCAGTGGTATTGTGGCAACCATCGGCTTTCAAAGGAGTTCGGCCGATCACTCCTTGTTCATTCGCAAAACGGCCTCGGGACTGGTGGTTTTAGCCGTATATGTGGATGATATTCTCCTTACTGGTGATGACCAAGATGGGGTGGACTTGACGAAGAAGCACCTCCGTCAGCACTTGGTCACGAAGGATATGGGCTCTCCAAAATACTTTTTGGGGATAGAAATCTCTCGGAAGCCTGACTCCTTGGTTCTCTCTCAACGGAAGTATGCCCTTGATCTTCTTCAAGAAGCAGGCTTGACAGGTGCCAAACCAGCTCATCTTCCCATGGCTGTTGGAGAGGACAAAACGTGGACGGATGAATCGCCTCCTCTATCTGATGTCACACGGTACAGACGTTTGGTAGGCAAACTCATCTATCTCACGGTGACTAGACCCGACATCGCCTACGCTGTAGGAAAGGTCAGTCAGTTTATGCAAGCTCCCAGGGAGTGTCATCTTCAGTCCGCCCTGAAGATTTTAGAGTATATCAAAGCAGCACCGGGCAGAGGGTTACTCTTCCAGAAGAATGGCCATCTGAGGGTTGAGGCCTACTCAGATTCCAGTTACGCAGATGACAAAGGAGATCGTAAATCCACGTCAGGTTTTTGTACCTTTGTTGGAGGTAATCTCGTAAGTTGGAAGAGCAAGAAACAGTCTGTTGTTTCCAGATCCAGTGCCGAAGCGGAATACCGGAGTATGGCGTCAACTACGTGTGAGTTAAAGTGGTTGCGGGCTCTCATGCTTGACCTGGGCGAGGTATATGATTGTCCTCTCCCTATGTTCTGTGACAACAAGGCCGCTATACACATATCCAGGAATCCGGTCTTTCATGAGAGAACGAAGCATATAGAGGTTGACTGTCACTTCATTCGGGAGGAGATTTTGAAGAAACAGATTTGTACTCCTTTTGTCACCTCTGACAAGGAGTTGGCAGATATCTTCACCAAGCCGGTTTCTACTTCCTTCTTCCGCATTTGTGACAAGCTGGGCATGATTGATATCTATGCTCCAGCTTGAGGGGGAGTGTTGAAGTATCAGACCGGGCGGCTTAGCGGTCTGATCCAGCGGTTTGTTGACCGAGCGGTCTGGCGGTCTCTCTGGTGCCTGGAGACCGGGCGGTCTATCGGTCTACCTCTGCGGCCTGTTCTATCCTGCTGGAGTTGCCGAGCGGTTAGCCCATCTGTCTAACCGCGCGGCCTTTTCGGTCTCCATTATTCTAGCCGCCCAGTACTGTAAATGTTTAGTCCCACATTGTTTGTATTCTCTCTTTCTTATCTCCTCCATTCTATATAAGGGAGGCCATACCTTTGTATATGATATCTTTTTTGGATAATAAAATTTCAATTATTCAAAAGTTTATTCGCTTGTCTTCTACTTTTCGCTTCTTTTCTCTACTTTCTAACATGCGGGATTTCCCCGAGGTATTTCCTGAGAAACTGCCAGGATTACCCCCACATAGAGAGGTTGACTTCCAGATTAATCTAGTACCGGGCACCAAGCCGGTATCCAAGGCCCCTTACCGAATGGCCCCGAAGGAACTCGCGGAGTTTAGAGTTCAACTGCAAGAACTGGTGGAGTCAGGGTTTGTTCTCCCCAGTTCGTCACCTTGGGGAGCCCCTGTATTGTTCGTGAAGAAGAAGGATGGAACCCTGTGTTTGTGCATAGACTATCGGGAACTCAATCGGCTGACGGTGCGGAACACTTATCCGCTACCTCAGATCGACGAGTTGTTCAATCAACTAGTGGGAGCGCATTGGTTTTCTAAGCTGGACTTGCACTTAGGGTATTATCAGTTGAGAATATAAGAAGGTGACAACCAAAAAACGGCCTTTAGTTCAAGATATGTGTTGTACGAGTTCACTATAATGCCGTTTGGGCTCACAAATGCCCCTTCGGCCTTCATGAGCCTGATGAACAAGGTGTTTGAACCTTATTTGGATATCTTCGTCATTATTTTCATCGAAGACATCTTGGTCTACTCAAAGACGGAGGAGGAGCATGTTGAGAACTTGACCTTGGTATTGAAGAAATTAAAAGAGCACGCCTTGTTCGCCAAGTTCAGCAAGTGCGAATTCTGGCTTAAAGAGGTTGCTTTCTTGGGTCATTTGATCAGTGGAGCAGGACTAGCGGTGGATTTGGACAAGGTGCGTGCCGTGAAGGAGTGGTCACCTTTGAAGTCGGCGACTGATGTGAGGAGTTTCCTTGGACTTGCCGGGTACTACCGCAAGTTCGTAAAAGGATTTTCAAAGATTGCTCTTCCTCTTACTTCATTGACGAAGAATGGTATGCCATTTGAGTGGACACCCAAATGTGTAGCGGCGTTCCATGAGCTGAAGGATAGACTTACCTCCGCCCCCATCCTTGCATTTTCGTCTGGGAAGGAAGGATTTCAAGTCTACACTGACGCATCATATCAAGGGATGGGAGCGGTGTTGATGCAACATGGACACGTGATTACTTATGCTTTAAGACAACTGAAGAAACATGAAATCAATTACCCGGTTGATGATTTGGAGCTTGAAGCAGTGGTGTTCTCCTTGAATGTTTGGAGGCATTATCTATACGGCGTCCACTGTGAGATCTTTTCAAATCACAAAAACTTGAAGTACGTTCATACTCAGAAGGAGTTGAACTTGAGACAACGGCGGTGGTTAGAATTTCTATGCGACTATGAGTTCACCATGAACTACCACCCCAGAAAGGCGGACTCGGTGGCCGATGCATTGAGTAGGAAGGTACCAGGCTCTAGCCCAGAGGCTCGATTGATGAGTATGGAGTTGGCTCGGATGATTGAGGAGATGGATATTACTTTGGTGTTTAAGGCTCCTTCGGCAGAGTATACTGAGTACTCGACAAGCATGAGCATAGTTTGTGATATCCGGGACCGAATTAGAGTGGAGCAAGGAGTGGATGCGGCCCTGGCCCCGACAATCAAGTTAATCGAAGATGGGACTACGGATGAGTATACGCTAAAAGACGGCCTCGTTTATTTTCGAGGCCGGCTCTACATTCCCAAAGGCGGTAAAATCCGAGAGGATATCTTGAGAGAGGCTCATTGCACTCAATATTCAATGCACCCAGGCATTGCTAAGATGTACGCCGGCTTACGGAAGACCATGTGTTGGCCGGGAATGAAAAAGGATGTCCGATATTTTGTTATACATTGCGAAGCTTGTCAAAGGGTGAAGGCAGAATGTAAGAGTCCCGGTGGTTTGCTACAATCATTGCCCATCCCCCAGTGGAAGTTTGTGGATATCTCCATGGACTTTGTCCATGAGTTACCTCGCTCACGCTCAAGAAATGATTCGGTGTGGGTGATAGTTGATCGCATGACGAAAGTAGCCTAGGTTATCCCAATGAAGAAAGAAGCTCATGTGGATGTCTTAGTACGCCTCTTTGTGGAGCAGTTCGTACGGTATCATGGCATGCCTAAGACAATTGTTTCGGACCGGGATGGTCATTTTACCTCCAAGGAGTGGAAGGCGGTACAGGCGTATTTGGGCTCGCGCCTTACCTTCAGCACCGCATTTCACCCTTAGACGGACGGGCAATCTGAAAGGACCATCCGGACATTGGAAGATTTGTTGAGATTGTGTGTTGGATATATGAGAGCCGTGGGAAAGACTCTTACCGTTGGTAGAATTATCCTACAATAACAGCCACCAGGCTAGTATCAACATGGCTCCTAATGAAGCTCTTTATAAAAGAAGGTGTAGAACCCCCGTGTCTTGGGTGCAAGATGAAGACCCGAAGGCTTCGAGTGTTAAATATATTGATGATACCAATGCGGTAGTTAGACTGATACGGGATTGCATGTTGCAGGCTCAAAGTCGGTAGGCGAAGTATTATAATGCAAGGCCCCGGATGGTGGAGTTCCAAGTGGGTGATAAGGTGTTCCTAAAAATCCGACCGATGCATGGAGTGTCACGTGTGCGTGGTGCGAAAAAGCTCAGCCCAAGGTATGTTGGGCCTTATACTATATTGGAAAGGATTGGCCCGTTGGCCTATCGGTTGGAGTTACCGCCCGAGCTAGAGAACCTCCACGACGTGTTCCATGTGTCGTCGCTTCGAAAGGTGCTGCTGCGGCCCGATCAATACATCCCCATAACTGATGGTGCTGTGGCGTCCGATAGCTCTGTGCGACTAGAGCCGATGCGGATCGTAGATAACGAGACAAGGACATTGCGCCGCAAAAAGTGTTCCTTTAGTGAAAGTGCTATGGTTTAATCATGGGAAGGAGGAATATACATGGGAGCCAATGAATTTGATGCAAAAACACTATCCGCAGTTGTTTTCTCAGGGTAATTTTATTTAAAAAGCATATTATATTTCTGTTATGCTTTTCTCTCCATAGCCTAAGCCTGATTTCAGGGACGAAATCTTTTATTTTGTTTATCGGATTTATAATGTCCTGAATCGCACTAGGAACCTCGTACGTGTTTTTGAGTCAGGAGAGCTGACTCGGGTTCAGGGGGAGTGCTGACAACAGGGCAGCACATGTGAAAAGGAGGAGAAATCAATCAAACAAGGGACACGGGTAGAGACACGGGCGTGTCCCTACCCGTGTGCGTGTGTGTCGAGTTGAACTTGACATAGCGTGTTGAGATCGACGAACTTCGTGTCGAGATCGACGAATTGTACGATACGGGTAGATACACGGGCGTGTCCCCACCCGTGTGTCGACGTGTCGAGTTGAGCTCAACGAGTCGTGTCGAGATCGACAAAAATGGGTTCGATGAAGTGTTCTGGTGAGACACACCCCATGTCACGGGCATGTCTAGGGCGTGACCTAGGGCGTGTCCTCCTTTGTGTCGACACTCGAGACTTTGGTAGACGAAAATGGTCAACAGAGAAAACACGCCCAGTGTCACGGGCGTGTCCCATCCGACATGGGCGTGTCGGAGGGCGTGCGTTTCCTCTGTTCGATGACCAGCGCTCGACAAACGTCGAGTGTCAAGTATGGGGTACACGGCCTGTGACACGGGCGTGTCACAGGGCATGTCCTGCTCATCCTCGAGTAGTTCTGATGTAGGTCGAAATATACTCTAGTAGGTGGAAAAGTACTCGAGTAAGAGGGGGTGACACGGGCGTGTCCTATCCGGGTACTCGAGTAGTTGGTTTTCTCTCAAGTAAGTCCTCTCGAGTAGGTCTCGAGTGGGTTACATGCCCCATATCACGGGTGTGACTGGGCCGACACGGGCGTGTCCCACCTATGTGTCGTGTTGAGTATTGAACCGACGCATTAAAACCGTCGTAACGCTTCGCCTAAGCAGGACACTGGTAAGGACACGGGCGTGTCCTTACCCGTGTCACTTTATATAAAATGGGAAGTGATAACCCTAGCCGTTTTCACTCCTCATTCCAGCTGTTTTTCTGAGATAAACTCCTATTGAGAGAAGGAAGTCGCTGGATCTAGTTCTAGAGGAGAAGATCCGCCGCCGCAGTGGAAAAGAGGATCCTGCCAAGAAGAGTCACGAGATCCATGGCCGGAAATGGTGGAAACGCCGGAAATGAGGTGAGCTTCCTACCCTCTCCCTTGGTGCTAGATCTTTAGTTATTTTCTTAGGAGAGATATCGACTCAAGAGAGTCTTGATGGAGAGGAGGAGTTTTCTAGGGATGGCCATGCTAGGACATGTGTTATAGGTTTTAGATCTTTTCAACCACCCCTTTCTTCTATATGATGATGGGTGTATGGTTTCGTGAAGAATCATGACCCTTTGAGGGTGAATAAGGGAGGAGGAATTTCTGGAGTGTTTTTGGAAGATCGACTTGAAGAGGAAGATGAACCGATGCCGTTCATTCCTCTTTATGGAGCGTGCAGAATCTGTATTCTGCGCGCAACGATCTTCTTGGCCATTTTAATGTAGGATGTGGCCAGATTTGGGCTTTTGACTAAACACGAAAGTTGAAGCCATGAAAATATCTTTCCAACCAGTAGTTTCACGTCTTCATGTGAAGTCTGTATCCACGGGAAAGTCTGAACGAGCATGACGTCCGATAAATCCTGCATGCAGAAATTGTGTTCTGTACGCAGCGGACTTCAAGGCTTATTTCAAATAGGATACACTCAAATCTGTGTTGTGGGCTGAATACGAAATTTGTGACCCATGGAAAGACCTTTCCATCGAGTGGTTACACGTCCTCACCGGATCCCTGTAGCTTTGGGAATATTTGGTTGAAGTTGCTATCCAGATTTATTCTACACTTAAATTCTGGGGTTTATATAATATGAATTTGAATTCGGTGGAATCAATGTTGATAATTAACTCTACATTTTGATGAACTATTTTATGCTGACCACCGTAGTGTTATGAATGATAAATCTTATTAATTGGATTTCATATAACTGAATTGTGAAGCAAGCTTACTTAAATGAAATGACTAGATACAAATTGGTAGATTATTATTTATGCGCATCATGCTTGTAATATGTTGAAATCATTTGGAATGACAAATAGAAGGATGAACCATGGTCATGAGTATGAATGATGGTTAGAATGAAATATAGTAGTCCAATACTTAGAGCGTAGTCTCCATACGGATAGTATTGTGGAGGGATGTAAGTGCGGCGTTGGCCGTCAGTAGTTGAGTAAATGTTGAAATAAGGTATAGATGGATGGTTGGGCTTGGTCCTCGGTATCTACGTCCCGGGGCTCCTTCCGTGCCGAGTGGATGGTTGGGCTGTGTCCTCATGCTTACTTCCGAGGCCCCTTCCATGCCACAGTTTTGTGGAGTTTGCATGTGGTGTGAGTCGACACGCGGTGTCATAATCCTGGGTTAAGGATAGTGTGGCAGGTCTACGGGCTCGCCGATCGTCACACCGATGGGAGTTGACAATTAGACTTTGGGCGGTTGAGCTTGGTCCTCGGCGTCTACATCCCGGGGCTCCTTCCGTGCCAGGTGAACGGTTGGGCCTGCTCCTCGTGCTTACTTCCGAGGCTCCTTCCGGGTCACACAAGGTCAGTTCGGGGCTTGGTCCTCGGTGCACATCTACCCGAGGCTCCCGCTGGACCATAGTACGCATGGGCTCCGTTGTTGTGTTCTTAGCATTGAGGCGTATGGAGGCCTAGGTGAAGTATTGTGGATACCCACTTAGTAGTAGAGATGCCCATTCTACTGTCACCGCCTGGCCACGACGGCTGATGCCTGAGAGGTTAGCTACCTGCTCGAATAGTGGGAACTATAGTCTATGTTAACATAGCGTTTGCATGGTGTGATCATGGGTGAGTCATTGCATAGCATACATATCATTACATAGCATTGCACAAACAAGATCCTCATCGTTTAAGTTTGTATGGGCACTCTTATACGATGAGTTACTTTTATGTAACCGATCCTTAACTTATAAGTTTATATGGGCATTCTTATAAGTTAAGTTAATTTCCTGCTGTAGTTACTTGTACATGTTGATTTACTAATTGCTCAAGTAGAACTGCTAGCTATAATATTATTATTCAAGTAGAACTGCTAGTTTGTAATATGGTTATTCATGTACTATTACCACCTGCTTGTACCTGCCTTACTACTTGTATATATATTACCCTTGTTCCTTTCTCCGCCCTGTGCCGAGGAGTTGCCGGGGGAGTGCATGTGAAGCCACTTAGTATTTTCGACTAACTGTTGCTACGTCTTCCTTTTTAGGAGGTCATCCCGCATGTAGAGCAACCGCAGACTTTGCAGCAGGACAGCCAAGCCAGGACGACAGGGCCTGAGGTGACGGTGCCGCCGCTACCGTCGGTTACGGATGTGAGTGTTGTGAGATTTTGATGTAGCCCGTTTGGGCAATTTACTAGCTGTACTCTGATATTTGTGGAAGCATGTTTTAGCTTCTCTCTTATTTGATGTATTTGGACACATATGCTTAGTGTGGATTTGACTTCTTCTTGCTTATATTATGGTTGGGTTGGCATGTTCATATTGATATTGATTGTAGCCGGCAGAATAGGCGTCTTGTGTTACAGGTTAGCCCGCGTGCTAATACTACTGCAAGGCGGCTGTTCTGGGCATAAGACCCCCCCTTCGTGTCGTGTTTTGGGATCCGGGAGGGGGGGTATTACAAATTCAGTGCTAGTAATTTCTATCTCATCTTACCCATTAACAAATCCAAAAATTTCAAAAAGATTTTCTGGTGTAAGAGTAACCTGATTGCCAATGATTGATCCAATGATGGTTGTCTAATCAGGAACCTTAGCAGTATGAACCCATTCCTTAATTTCAGTGACTGGAAGTTTTATTCTTGTTGTCATGAATTTCTTCAGATTTTGACCCTCAAACAATGTCAGAATATCCACGAATATCTTATCAGAATGTCGGAATGAATCCATGTCAATATCAAAATCGGCATCAAGCTTCATTGCCGCAAGAGTTCCTCGTGAAATCGTCATGTTCCTGCAAGACAAAGAGATCAAGTGCAATGTAAGATAGAAAAGCGCGGTATAGAGTTCAATGAAAAGACCTAGATATAAGTTTTCCGAAGTCGAAACGGCGAACTCTGTCCAACGAAAAGAAAAACTTCGAACTCTTGTTCGACGAAAAATTTCAAAAGAAATGTGTTTCGTCGATCTCAGGTCGACAAAAGTTTTGCGAAGGAAATATATTTCATCGAGCTCCGTTTGATGAAAGATACTTGAAACAAATTCGTTGATCTCCATTCGACGAAGGTTTCTAAAGGAAAGTTCATCGATCTCCGTTCGACAAAAATTTCCCGAATAGCTCATAGTTCGTCGATCTCCGTTCGACGAAAGGTGGACACTTCATCGAGCATAAACAAAAATCAAATTAATGATTCTTCATTAATCATGCCTAACTGATTTTAAAAGAAAATATGTTTCTTTTCATCCAAGGGTTTAGTGAAAATATCTGCTCTTTGTAAATTAGTAGAAATGAATACAAGATTAATTTTATTTTTGCCTACATTATCTCTAAGAAAATGATGTCTATTCTCTATATGCTTGGTCCTACTATGCAGAACTGGATTTTGTGCATTAGAAATTGCATTGGTATTATCATAAAATATTGTTGTATTATTTAAGTTGTATGTGAAAAATGTTTAAGTTGTCTACCTAAATCACCTAGAGGGGGGTGAATAGGTGAGTTCTGCATCTTTTTGCGGAATAAAAATTGAACGAGCAATGCATAGAAAAATAAGCAAGAATACACAGACGACACCAAGAATTAAAGTGGTTCCCCAACATTGGGTACATCCACTTTCCACCTCACCGATCTAGCAACCCACTAGACTCGACTACTCCACTATTCTCGGATTGAAAATAATCCTACCACTCGAAACAAAGTTCCTACAACTCGATCCCTCAAAATAGGATCTACACTCAGAAGAGAAACTTCCTACAAATTACTCGGAGGGCAAAGGTCTTACACTTGGATAATAATCTCCTACAAGAATAAAATGAAATACAAAGAAATACAAACAATATTTATCTCCGATCTGAAAACTTCAGCCCTTCTTCTTCCTTGAACTTCGAAGCTCTGTCAGAAATAGATTGAAGAAGACACGACTTAATCTCTGGATCTGAAAATTCTGGACTCAGCACGATTAAGAAAAGAATCTATCGATGTAGAAGTTCTTGATCTGTTGAATTTCTTGCTCTAAATCTCTGGATCGAAAGCAGATCAGTGATGAAGATGATGAATAGTGGCGGCTTCCGATTTTGGAAAGAGAATACGCGATTCAGAATACATAGGTATTCTTCTTAGGGTTGGTCGATTATGATAAGACCATTTAAAGGACTTACCTAATAGTCATAATCATATTAAATACATGACACGTGGACCAATCATGTGCTAATCACATTTGAAATCACGTCTGTCCAAACTTAGAAAGAATTCAGAAAATAATACAGCATTTCTGGAGAAGAATAATAGTACTCGAGAAAAGGTTTTCTAATTCTCGAGAAGAATGATGAGGATCTCGAGAAAAATACTTAGTAAAAATGTGGAGGTGGAAATCAATAATTTTGAGAATGAAGGAAAGTACTCGAGAAGAATAAAGTTTTTTTCTCGAGAACAATCATTCTAGTACTCGAAAATAAAGAAGTATCTCTAGAACATATGTCTAGCTCTCGAGAAAATATTCTAGGTCTTGAGAAAAATTTCCTGCTTCTCGAGAACTAAACATTGTCTTCTTGAAAAAAAAATCTTTGGCATCTTGAGAAAAAGATTTAGAAAATATTTTGTTTGGAAAAGAAGTAACACGAGAAAAATGAACATCTGTTCTCGAGAAAATTATTTTATTACTCGAGAAAAAAATCTATTACTCGAGAAATGACTTCTGGTTCTCAAGAAGTAATACTGACCTTCTCGAAAAATAACATGTGGCTTCTCGAGAAAAATACTTAGAAAAATTATTCTGGACTGGAAATGAGATAACTCGAGAAGGAAAGTCATGGAGTTCTTGAGAACACATGGCTTTCTTAAGAACAGCACTAAGCTTTCTTGAGAACTGCTTCTGCAACTCGAGTTTATGACAAGTGTCACTTGAGAATAAGCTTAAGTTCTACTCGAGTATAAAGTTTCCTACTCGAGAAAAAGGCTTAAGAGTTTTTCTGAAAATCTATAAACTTAATTTCTTCAAGATATACAGCTGCCAACTTTTCTCCTATGCCTTTAGTGCTTGAAAAAGAAGTGTGTCCCAATAGAGAGGCTACACATGAGTCAACACCATGGATCACATAATAAGAGATTACATTGTATGGTCCTGTGTTTGGTTACTCATTATAGACTGACATTGGTCTACACTTGACAATTGTATCCTGCAAACACTCAACTAAAAATAACATCAAATACAAACTTAATTCATCTTAGTTCAAGGGTGACTTCATACAAATCTGGGTTATTGTGGATGCAATACCCAACAATCTCCCCTTATTTGTAGAAGTCAGAACCTTCTACACTAAGGTGAATTGTATCACGATAAACAAGTAAAGGAACTAATAACCATGATAAATAGAAGAAAAGCTGTAATATAGAAAAATCAGATCAGCAAAACTAAGGTTTATATTTATAGAAATTATCCAAGAGAAATTCAATTCCACAAGATTTCAAAAATTGAATTTTCTGATTATCAATAATATCTACTGGTTCTATTGTTGTTGCTGTCTTTCTTGCTTTTCTTGTTATCTCTTCCGGTAGCTGTAAGGTTTTGGAAAATATTTTGGAGGTCTGGGTGGAGCCTTGGGATTATTCCTTCCATATTCTCTATAATACAACCTTCTCTTGGTAAGAGATTTTTCATATAAATCCCATTCATAGGAGCTATAATGTATGTTCCTGTCTTCATTAAAGTCAACCACAAGTTTCAGAGTATAAAAAATCATAGCTTTGGAGGTTGGACTCCAAACTTTAGAGAATTCTTGAGGTCTTCTACTTTTAGCTTCAGGATGAGGAGTTGATCTGCTGGCTGATGCATCATCACCATATTTTCTTTTTTTGGCTTTCTAAATCTCTGGAGGTGCTGAGGAGGCATATTTACTTTTTTTGATTCCCAAACTTCCTCATAGTTTTCAGGAGGTGGTCCTTCAAAATATTCAGGAGGTGGTCCTTCAAAATATCCAAGAGGAGGAGAGAATGTTGGCCTATTCACATCCAAGTGTGCAGGAGGGGGTGCAGAAGGATCAATTACCAGATCAGGGAAAAGTTGATTATGCATCCAAATGGTAGTATCATAAGTGTATAACTTTGTGCTTTTAACTTCTTTGAGCACTGAAGGCTGGATCTCTTTTAGTTGATCATCCCACTGATTTTTTATTTTTTGCACTTATTTCTCAAGCTGTTCTTTAACCTTATCCTCCCCCTTTCTGACTTCTAGAGATAGGGTGCTAATTACATCTTCTTTGAATTGCCTAACTTCTTCACAAGTTTTGAAGTTGCGTTCTTGGGCTTTCTTTTTGAGTTGAATCTGATTATTTGCAAGGGTAACTGATTGTTCCATTACTTCGCCAATGCTGGTAATGGTATGATCAATTGGTTTCCCTCCAATTTGTAAAAGCCTTTTAAATTCATCAGTATTATTCTAGATTTCAGCAAATCTACGGCTCGTTTCTTTTTCCAAAGCAGTTACTTTGTCAGTTATAATTTTAAGAGAAGAATCAAAATAAGCTCTCTGAGCAGCTAGCATAGCTTCAATCTTACTTAAGATAGAACCTTCAGGAAATATTTCAGTTTGAGTAGATGGTGGAGGTAGAACTGAGACTATCCATGGAGCAATATCTTCAATGATGACAGTGTAGGTAGAGGTTTGCTTTCGGCTGATTGTGCTTTCTTCATCTTCAGCATCTATGAGCAGTATGGAGGGAATCTTAAAGTGAAGACTGGGAAGTGGTAGTTCAGCAGGTTCAACAGGAGTGTCATCTTTTGAATCATGAATAAAAATAACTTCTGCATCATGTGCATCTTCAAATGGAGATTGTGCTGGTTCTGGTACAAGAGATTTTCCTTTAGGAGACTGTACTGGAGAATAATGATGGTTTGGATGTTCCGGATACTTTGTAGGAGAAGAGGGATATTCTTCAGGAGCAGTGAAAAGAGGCTCTTTAGAAGAGAGTCCTCTATCATCTGCTTGATATCTTCATTAGTAAACAAAATCTGTTCTTGAACCTGGGCATCAGTCAGGTTTTCTCCATCTGTTATATCTACAGCAGTAAACTCTGTATGTTCTTTATGAAATAAGGTGGAAGTGGCAGCATCAGGAGAATAAACTGGGGCTGGAATTGTTGTAGCAGCTGGAGCAGGAGCTGGAGTTGGAGAGGGCTGAGCTTGATCAGATGGGGCAGGCTCCCCTCAATAACTGGATCAGTTATTTGATGAGAAGGGGAGATGGTGTCCTGTCCACGTCGTTAATTTCCTTTGTAGTTTTGTCAGACTTCTAAAGTTTAACTTCCCATCTCTGGATGGAAGTGATGGAAACTTTCTTCATATGGTGGAGGGCCATGCCCTTTTTCATGGAAAATACTTCAGGGTCCATTTAGTTCAGGTACAGAGAAATGATCCTGCCATAATTAGGGATCTTTATAAGCCTTAATTTTGTCAAATATCATCATACCCCACTGATATTTATTTCTACAGATAACTGCTGTCATCATATCAAAGAATTCTAGTGTGATATATCTTATAGAGCTTGTCCTACAGAGGAGGACGTTTCCTAGAATATCTATCAGTAGCTTACTTTCAACATTCATGAATTGTCTGCGAACAGTGTGAGATGATTGGGGAATCCCACAGAAACTATATGCCCTTTCATAATCTATTCCTACTAGATTGTCTTCTTCATCTATCATAGGTAGTTGTAGAAATTTGGAAACAAAGAGAGTGGTCATTTTTACCTTGACATTTCGAACCCTTGATTTGAGCACCTTGCCATTGTGCTTGAATTTGGCATGTTGAAAGAATTCTTCGACATCAAAAATTAAAACACAACATGGGTGTTCCAAAACAAAGGATAAACCAGCGGTATTGAGTAAGATTAGAACGTTCTTGAAGTCATCTGAAATTTTGCCAATCCCAATTGAGACTAGTTCGCTGCCGATTCCGAGCTTGGAAGATGATGACATTGATGTGGAGAAAGAGATGTTGGCTGGCCGACGAATGGAGAAAGGAGCTTGATTGCGGAAATCGGCGAAGGCAGAGAAGGTGAAGCGTCTTTTCTCGAGAGAAAGGGTTTTGAAACCGGGAATAGAAAATTCTTGGACAATAATCTATTTATATTTTTCTTTAATTTTGATGATAAAAGATATAAATAACGTTAAAAAACACCTGAAATATGGCGGTGAAGTGCCTGGGTGCCATTATGAAAAATTTGAACTTGATGAAAAATTTCCAATCTGATTTCTTGAGTGGATTATTGTTCTCGAGAAGAGTACTATATTTTGATCGACAAAATAGGATAGACGAAAACCGATCGACGAACATCAAACTCTGATCGACGAAATTAATCTTCACATGCTGCAACTGCGTTCTCCAGTGGATTTTCCAAGTTCTCGAGTAGAGCGATCCTTGTTCTCGAGTAGAGCTTTTGTTCTCGAGAACTAATTCTGTCGTTCTCGAGTAGAGCTTTTGTTCTCGAGAAATAATTCCGCCGTTCTCGAGTACAAGTGATGTACTCAAGAAATGAAGTCCATGCTTTGAAATTTTCTTGATTTTGAAGAATAACCAGATCTTGAACTTGCTTGAGACCTTTTTCTCCATACTTATTCTTCCTTGTTGAGCATGCCTAGTTCTATTTTGAAGAACGAGAACTTGGCCTCATCTAGCAGCTTCGTGATTATATCTGCAATCTGCCTGTCAGTTGGGACATATTGGAGATTTATGTCACCATTCTCCATATACTCTCAGATGAAGTGGTATCATAGCTCTATGTGCTTTGTCCGTCTGTGAGAGACTAGGTTGTTGGCTATTGAAATTTCACTGAAGGAGTCGCAAAAAAAGGAATATCCTTGACCTTCAAGTTGTAGTCTTTAAGTTGGTTATTTATCCATAGCAATTGTGCACAACAATTGCCGACAGAAATGTATTCTGACTCAGTAGTTGAGATTGCGACACAATTTTGCTTTTTGATACTCCATGAAATGAGCCTCCTTCCAAGGAATTGGCAAGTCCCGGAGTGCTCTTTCTATCATCTTTGCTTCCTACAAAATCTGCGTCGAAAAACCAATTACTTCACTATCATTACTTCTTGGGTACCATAAGCCAAGATTTGGTGTACCTTTAATGTATCACAAAATCTGTTTTGCAGCAGCGTAGTGAGATTACTTAGACTTCACTTGAAATCTAGCACACATGCATGTTGAAAAAATTATGTCCGGTCTACTAGCAGTAAGTTAGAGCAAGGTTCCAATTATGCTTCTATACTTGGTTTCATCAAAAGGTTTTCCTTTCTCATCCTTGTCTAGAGACATAGTTGAACCCATTGGAGTCCTCATAGAGGTTGCATTCTCCATTCCAAATTTCTTGATTAACTCCTTGGAGAATTTCGTCTGAGATATGAAAATTCCATCTTCAGCAGCTCTCTCATACTGCTCATTTCGAACTTGCCTTGTATAAGTTTGGAAAACATTTTGCAAAGGTTGTCATCAATAGAGCCAAATATGATGTCATCGATATAGATTTGCACTAGCAAAATCTTGCCTTTTATTTCCCTAAGAAATAATGTCTTATCTATCGTTCCTCTTGTGAACTTGTTTTCAAGAAGAAAGTTAGACAACGTCTCATACCAAGCTCGAGAAGCTTATTTCAAACCATATAAAGCTTTAAATAAAAGATATACATGCTCATGAAAGATAGAATCAATGAAACCTAGATGTTGTTCCACATACACCTCTTCCTTTATGTCACCATTAAGGAAGGCCGACTTCACGTCCATCTGATAGACAGTGAAGCCCTTAAGTGTTGTATATGCTAGGAACAACTTGATTACCTCCAGCCTTGCCAATGGTGCATACGTTTGATCAAAGTCGATTCCTTCTTCTTGTCTGTATCCATTGGCGATGAGTCTGGCCTTGTTCTTTATGATTGTCCCATCCTCGTCCATCTTATTCCTGTAGAACCACTTTGTTCCGATAACGTTCTTACCTTTGGTCTTGGAACAAGCTTCCATACTTGGCAACACTTGAATTGATTCAGTTCTTCTTCCATTGACATTATCGAAGATGCTTCTGATTTTACATTCTCAAACCTATTTGGTTCAACCTGCGAGAGGAAACTTACATATAAATTTTCATTAACTATACCTCTACGAGTTTTGACACCATCCCGGGGATCTCCTATGATTTAATCCATTGGGTGATCCTTCAAGTGTCTGAGCTCTAGAGTCCTTGCATCTGGAGCTTCTTCAACCACAGGAGTGACTTCATCAACTTGAATGATGTCTTCATAATGGTCATCAACCTCTCCAATTGGGGTTGGAGTGGTGATCTTGATGAACTTTTGATCTCTTTCTTCAGTCGGCTCATCCAAGTTTAATTCTTTTGTTCTTGAACCTGTATCCTCAATAAACTCACTAGAAGAGATGCCTTGCAGCAGACTCATCTCATCAAATACAACATGAATAGATTCTTCTACAACCAGGGTTTACTTATTAAAAATCTTATATGCCTTACTATGGCTACTATAACCTACAAAAATACCTTCAAAGCTCTTTTCACTAAATTTAGTGGTGTGATACTTACCATTGTTAAGGACAAAGCATTTACAAACAAAGATTCTAAAATATGAAATAGTCAATTTCCTGTCCTTTAGTAGTTTGTAAGGTGTTTTATTATGGTTCTTGTTTATGAGTGCTCGATTTTGCACGTGGCATGCAGTGTTGATAGTTTAAGCCTAGAAATATTCTGGTAGTGAGGCATCACTTAACAAGGTCCTGCAGGCCTCTATTAGTGTTCTATTCCTTCTCTCAGCTACTTCGTTCTGTTGAGGAGTACGAGGAGAGGAAAACTCATGAAAGATACCTAGGCTTTCACAGAATTCTATCATGGTCCCAGACTTGAACTCTGTTCCATTGTCACTTCTGATTTTGACTAAGGAATAATTGTATTCATTCTGGATCTGCCTGACAAAATTTGTAAAGATATCAAAAGTATCTGACTTATGTTTCAGAAAGAACACCCACACAAAGCGAGAGTATTCATCAACAATAACCAATGCATAATCCTTACCTCCCAAACTTCTAACTTGCAGTGGACCGAACAAGTCCATATGAAGTAGGTGTAAACACCTATTAGAGTCTTTGCCAATAATGCTTTTAAAGGTAGCCCTTGTTTGCTTGCTTTTACACATGCGTGACAATGTCTATCTTTAGTTGACTTCACATTTGGGGCATCACGTACTAAACTAAGAGGAAATAATTTATTAATAGTTTTGAAATTAATATGTGCTAATATCTTGTGTCATTGGTCACCAAGAGACGCACTATCTTTAGCAAAAAAACGTACTGAAATAGAAGAGACTATGCAAATAACATTTAAGGAAAATATATTTCTACTACGAGTGCCTGATAGAATCGTTTCCAAATTGTCTACCGATTTTATCAAGCACTTGTCCGCATGAGATTCTACTATGTATCCTTTATCGCAGAGTTGGATTATGCTTATAAGATTGTGTTACAATCCTTCAACATAAGCCACATCTGAGAAGGATACACTACCATTATTAATCATACCGTAGTCTTTAGTAATTCCTCTGTTCAGAACCTCCAAAGATGACCTTTGGCCCATCATGAATGGAGAATAATTCTGGAGTAGGCTTCTAGCCCCGGTCATATGCCGAGAGCATCCACTGTCCAAATACCAGATAGGATTTTTGGTGCCCTTTGGACATACCTGCATTCACAAATCAGTTTGCCTTAGGAACCCAAAATCGTTTGGGTCCTTGGTCTCTGGTTAGCATACTCCCCCTATGTGTGTTAACATTGTGAGTGGTCGTTCTCACATTATTAACTTGAGGAGTTACATAATTTCTGGAGTTAAACCAACAATCTATAACAAAGTGACCAACTTTGTCGTAGCACTAACAATCAAACATATTGTATCTTTGCATAAATTTCTCCTGCTTGACCTTTCAAGAGTGTGGTCTAGCAGGGGCAGCAGACTTAGAGGTAGAAGCATCATGGTGATGGTACTCACATGACTTCTTCTTCTAAAGAGTCTTTTCCACAACATGGTTTACTTTGGGGGATTTCTTGATGTTGTGACCATGACTATAACGGACATAGCTCTGAAGAGTGATCTCCTCATAAGGTGCCTTGAAGACACTTTCACCAAAGTTTCGAGGACGGGTCCATCATTGGTACTGAGACTTGGGCTCTACATAAGTAGGCCTAGAAAAGTGGCCATAGGAGGAATCAAGATCAAACTCGTTAGTTGGAAAGATAACCTTTTTGAATGAAGTCTGATCTTGAGCCGCTTTTCCCTTCACCTTGGCCAAAACTTTCTTGGCAGCCTTATTCTTCCGTTGGACCTTATTTCTCCTAGATGATTTACTAGGAGCATCCATATGGCCTAAGCCAGCACCTTTGGCCTGAGCTGAGAATTCAGCAATAAACAAAAAGACAGTCTTGGGCTTGGAGAAACTTTCAACAAGTTTATTTTCAGCTACAAGTTGTTCTTCCAATTCTTTGATGATTTTTTCCTTCAGATCTAGGTGCTTGAGGGCTTTATTATACTCTTCAATTGCAGGATTGAAATTTTCTCCAAGTGATTCTATCTTGGCGACTTCCTCTCTCATAATGCTCTCTTCAGCCTTGAGAGATTTAATCTCCTTGGCCTGAGTTTTCACAACTTTTTGACATTTGTCGTAAGCCTTGATTAACTCTTTATATTGAGCCATGAGTTCAGACTCATTGTCAGAAGAGTAATCCTCATGATCATGGTCAGAAGCATCTGATTCAGAGAGAGGAGTATGAGAGTTTACCTTCCCAGTGTACTGGGGTTCTTCTTCCTCATCTGTTTGTACCATTAGCCCAAAGTAGGCTTCCTCTTCTTCACTTGTCTCAGATGTGTAAGATTCACTGAGAGTCTTGCCCTTCTTGGCTATTAGGCTTCTTTCAGTTCTCTTCTTGTTGTAAGAAGATTTCTTCTCCTCTCTTTTTTCACCCTCTTTCTTGTGAGGGCAATCAGTAATGACGTGTACTGGCTTGTTGCAACAATAACAAACAATGTTAGAAGAAATATGTTTGTTCTGTTTAGAGTAATACCTGTCATGGCTACTTGAGCCTTTCTTGTGATGATAACCATCATGACGTGATCTTCTGGACGAGGCATCTTTGACTCTCCACTATTTCTTCTTGTTCAAGAACTTCTTGAAATGCCTCGAAAGAAGAGAAAACTCTCCTTCTGATAGATTTGAGCCTGATGTACTTGGCTCTGAAGCTTCTTCTTCACTCTCTTCCTATGCAGGAGTAGGTGATGCAGCTTTGAATTTCCTTGAGCTGTCTGCCTTCAGTGCGACAGATTTCTCCTTGAATGAAGACCTATACTTCTCTTCTTCAGCTTTTCTTGAATTGATTTGCAGCTCATATGACATAAGCTTTCCGAAGAGATTTTGAGGGTCAGTCTCTGCCAGCTTGCCAAACTCCCGAATTGCACAGACTTTGTTGTCCCATTCCTTAGTTAGGGACTTCAGAAATTTATCATTCAATTCTCCATTAGTGAAGACCCGGCCATATAATCTTAGGCCGTTAACAATCTTGAAGAAGCTTTCAAAGGTATCTGCAATTGAATAATTGGGATCTTGTCTAAATGCTTCATATCTTTGATTCAGGAGGGATCTTCTGTCATCCCTAACTTCTTCAGTACCTTCCATCAAGATGATGAGAGACAAACACATTTCCTTGGTAGATTGGCAGTGAATCAGGTTCTGTAGCATAGAATCATCGACTGCACTTGCGATGATATTTTTGGCTTTCTTGTCTAAGGAGACAAGTGCAATCTCATCCTTATCAAGATCCATCAACTTCTTTGGAACTTTCTTGTTGGGATCAATAATGGAGACCGTCATAGGAATATAAGGTCCTTCTTCCACAATCATGAAGATTTTTGGGTCCACGGTTTGCATGGAAAATTTAATTCTTTCTTTCCACATGGGAAAGTTTGTCTTTGTGCATAAAGGAAGCATTGCAAAATCCTTTGCTCTGTCCATGATTGAATCACTCAAAATACAACTTAGGGCAGATCTGTTCAAGGTGTTAGCCTTTTGATGAACAACCTCCCTCTGATACCAATTGAAAAATGTTTAAGTTTTCTACCTAAATCACCTAGATGGGGGTGAATAGGTGAGTTCTGCATCTTTTTGAGGAATAAAAAATTGAACGAGCGATGCATAGAAAAATAAGCAAGCATACACAGATGACACCAAGAATTATAGTGGTTCCCAAACCTTTGGGTATATCCACTTTCCACCTCCCCGATCTAGCAACATACTAGACTCGGCTACTCCACTATTCTCGGATTGAAAACAATCCTACCACTCGGAACAAAGTTCCTACAACTTGATCCCTCAAAATAGGATCTACACTCGGAAGAGAAACATCCTACAAATAACTCGGAGAACAAAGCTCCTACACTCGGAGAATAATCTACTATAAGAATAAAACGAAATACAAAGAAATACAAATAGTATTTATCTCAAATCTGAAAACTTCAGCCCTTCTTCTTCCTTGAACTTTGAAGATCTGTCAGAAATAGATTGAAGAAGACATGGCTAAATCTCTGGATCTGAAAATTCTAGACTCAGCACGATCAAGAAAAGAATCTGTCGATGTAGAAGATCTTGATCTGTTGAATCACTTGCTCTGAATCTCTGGATCGAAAGCAGATCGGAGATGAAGACAATGAATAGCTGCGTCTTTTGATTTTGGAAAGAGAATACGCGATTCAGAGTACTTAGGGATTCTTCTTAGGGTTGGTCGATTATGATAAGACCTTTTATATGACTTACCTAATGATCATAATCATATTAAATGCATAACATGTGGAACAATCATGTGCTAATCACATTTGAAATCACGTCTGTCGAAACTTAGAAAAATTCAGAAAACAGTACAACATTTCTCGAGAAGAATAATAGTGCTCGAGAAAAGGTTTTCTGATTCTCGAGAAGAATGATGAGGATCTCAAGAAAAACACTTAGTAAGAATGTGGAGGTGGAAATCAACAATTTCGAGAATGAAGGAAAGTACTCAAGAAGAATAAAGTTTTGTACTCGAGAACAATCTGAAAGTTATTTAACTTTAGTTTAGCTTATCACCTAAAGGGTGGGGGGTGAATAGGTCTTTGAGCTTTTAAGATATCTTTTGTTGTTTTCAATTTATGCTAACTAGAACTTGTCCTTAAGTCATGCAATAAAAGAGAAAAATAAGCAAACACAACAAATAACCGAATTTATTGTGGTTCCCCAATTGGGTACATTCACTTTCCCTCTCCACCTATCCAAACTTATTTATTTGACTCGGCACAACTTCTCCAAACTGCTCCTAAGAGCTTACACCTCAGATCCCGCAGGATCTTCAAGTCTCCTCCAAGACTAACTACTCAGCCACAAGGGCCTACACTCAGTGGTCAGCAGACCACCTACCTAGGTCTGTTAAGCCGTACACTCAGGCTAGGAGGACAACCCTACCTCAGATCCCAAAGGTCCTACCTTAGAGCTCTGCAGTGCTCCTACACTCAGTGACCCGCAAGCCACCTACCTCAGCCTTATCTCTAAGGCCTACAACTCAGGCTTTTCATCCCTACAACTTCAGGCACAAGGCCCTACTCTCAGAGTGCTGCAATACTCCTACAGCTCAGTACCCCTCCAGGAACCTACCTTAGTGCCCCTCCAGATACCTACAGCTCAGTGACAAGCTTGTCACCCACCTCAGGCACAAAGGACCTACACTCAGAGAGCAGCACTCTCCTACCTCAGGCACTTAAGCCCTACAGCTCAGATCCTCACTTGGATTATACCTCAGTGCCCATCCAGGCACCTACCTCAGTGATAAATTTATCACCTACAGCTAAGGCATAAAGTGCCCTACACTCAGATTCAGGAAACCTAAATCCTACAAGAATTAAATACAAAGTTGACGAAAATAAATTACTGACTTAGAGAAATAACTCTGAGTCAACTTTGCTGGACTGAGCAGATTTTAGTCCATCTCACCTGCTGTAGAAGGAATCGGCCTTCTTCTACAACTATCACTTATTAATGTTGCACTGGTGAGTAGCTTCTACCTTGTTGAGAGATGAATCAGCTAAACTGTTTTGTAGAGAACACCCTTGCTGAGCTTGAAGAGCTTCAGCTATCCATTCTTGCCTACAGGCTGTCTTGGCTGGACTACTGCTTTCAAGATTTATCAGAAGTAAATGTCCAGCCGCCTCTTTCTATTATTATTTCTATTTCTCAGATTTGTTAACCCTAATCGTTTGCTGTTTCTCCTTTTATATGCGTTGATTTGAATCAACGACATCATAGTATGTGGGCCCACCAAGGATTGGTGAGCGCCAACTCCATCAGAAAGGGACAAAACATCTTTCAGCGCTGGAGCAGCTTTCCCGCAATGACTTCCTACAGTTTTGACTTTGATGATGTCAGCAATAGTCATCAACATCTGGACTTAGAAAATTTTCCTGAATCCCATCAAGCATTGAGTGATGTTTAGACACACAACACCATCAGCCTTGACTCTCAGCGTTTCTGGACTTAGAAAATTTCCTAGCTTTATCTCAGTGATTTTGTCTCAGCTGTCTCAGCGGTTTTCCATTATTAGCTGAGACAAGCCTTTATCTCAGCGCTTTCCTCTTATCTGATGTCTCAGCAGTTTTTGCACTTTAAGTATCTCAGCGGATTTATCTCAGCGGTCTCAGCGATTTTCAATTATCAGCTGAGACAATTCTTTGTTTCAGCGCTTTCCTCTTTATTAGAAGCATTGAGTGAACCTGCTTCACTCAACGCTCCTAGACTTACAAACATTCCAGCTAATTTTGTTCTCAACTGTTTGCCTCTTAACTGTCTCGGCGCTTCCTGCTTTATTTAGAAGCGTTGAGTGAACTTGCTTCACTCAACGCTTCTGGACTTAGAAAGTTTCCAGCTCACTTTTGTCTCTGCTGTATCAGCTATCTCAATGCCATCTTCTTAGCTGTCTCAGCTATCTCAACGCCATCTTCTCAGCTGTCTCAGCTATCTGAATGCCATCTTCTCAGTTGTCTTCAACTGTCTCAATGCTATCTTCCCAGCTGTCTCAGCTATCTCAGTGGTCTCAACGCCTTCTTCTCAGCGGACTCAGCACTTATGCCTTAGACAAATTTTCTGGCTTTAACTTGACAAGCTTTGAGCTAAGCTCGACAAACCGCGAACTGAGCTTGACGAACTTTGATCTTCTCAGCGCTCTCAATGCTTTTTGCCTTGGACACTTTTTCTCTTGCTTCAGCTTGACAAGCGTTGGGCTGAGCTCAACAAACTGTAACCTGAGCTCGACGAACTTCGAGCTAAGTTCGACGAATTTTGTATCCTGATTTCTTAAGCTTATGCTGAATTGAGCTCGACGATCAGCAAGCTGATTTCGACGAACTCTGAGCTGAGTTCGACGAAATTTGAGTTTACTACCCAACTCATTTTTGTATACTTATCCAATCATGGACTACCTGCATGCATGAACTAAAGCACACATCAAATACATTATGCCCCTTAGCATGAATGGTGATGCAACTTCAAATATTGAGGAACATTATAGGTCACAATTGCCAACACAATCATTCTGGTACTCAAAAATAATGAAGTATCTCGAGAACAGATGCCTGACTCTCGAGAAAATATTCTAGGTCTCGAGAAAAAATTCCTGCTTCTCGAGAACTAAACATTGTCTTCTCGAGAAAAAATCCTTGGCATCTCGAGAAAAAGACTTAGAAAATATTCTGTCTGGAAAAGAAGTAACTCGAGAAAAATGAACTTTTGTTCTCGAGAAAATTATTCTGTTACACGAGAAAAGAACCTGTTACTTGAAAAATGACTTCTGGTTCTCAAGAAGTAATATGACCTTCTTGAGAAATAACATATGGCTTCTCGAGAAAAAGACTTGGAAAAATTATTTTGGATTGGAAATGAGATAACTCGAGAATGAAAGTCATGGAGTACTCGAGAACACATGGCTTTCTCGAGAACGACACTAAGCTTTCTCGAGAACTGCTTCTGCAACTCGAGTTCATGACAAGTCTCACTCGAGAATAAGCTTAAGTTCTACTCGAGTATAAAGTTTCCTACTCGAGAAAAAGACTTAGA
Source organism: Platanthera guangdongensis (assembly GCA_039583875.1). Lineage (NCBI taxonomy): Eukaryota > Viridiplantae > Streptophyta > Magnoliopsida > Asparagales > Orchidaceae > Platanthera > Platanthera guangdongensis. Next base: position 231,762,976 of record CM077151.1, on the reverse strand, counting down.
GTTTTTCTAAAAATCTGTAAACTTAATTTCTTCAAGATATACAGCTGTCAAATTTTCTCAAATGCCTTTAGTGCCTGAAAAAGAAGTGTGTCCCAATAGAGAGGCTACACATGAGTCAACACCATGGATCACATAATGAGAGATTATATTGTATTGTCCTGTGTTTGGTGACTCATTGTAGACTAATATTGGTCTACACTTGGCAATTGTATCCTACAAACACTCAACTAAAAATAACATCAAATACAAACTTAATTCATTTTAGTTCAAGGGTGACTTCATACAAATTTGGATGATTGTGGATGCAATACCCAACAATATCCATAATCCAGTAATTGATTTTGAATCCACAAGATCTGTGAACAACAACTACCAGCTGACATATATTCAGTTTTAGCAGTTGAGGTAGACACAGATGTTTGCTTCTTGCAAAACCATGACACAAGCCTATCACTAAGAAACTGACAAGTTCTTGATGTGTTTTTCCTGTCAACTCTGCATCCAGCATAGTCAGCATCTGAGAATCCAGATAATTCAAATTCTGACTCTGTAGGATACCGAAGTCCTGGATTGGGACAACCCTTTATATATCTCAATTTTTTTTTTTACTAAAATTAGATGAGAATCTTTGGGATTTATATGGAATCTAGCACAAATATAGGTAGCAAACATAATGTCTGTTCTACTTACTGTTAAATATAATATAGGCCCAATTATGGATCTATATATTTTTTTGATCAACAGGTTTGCCCCGTTCATCATTATCAACTACAGCATTTGAGGGCATGGGTGTTTTCATACCTGAGGCATCTGACTTCCCAAATCTTTTAATAAGTTCTATAATATATTTAGATTGGGATATGAAAATACCATCAGGGGATTGCTTCACTTGGAGACCAAGGAAGTAGGATAGTTCACCCATGCTACTCATTTCAAACTTTGAATGCATCAGGTCAGAAAACCTTTTGCAAAGTTTGGAATCAGTAGAACTAAATATTATATCATCTACATATATTTGAACTAGCAAGATTTTATATTTATGATGTCTAACAAATAAAGTCCGATCTACAACGCTTCTACTAAACTTATTCTCTAAAAGAAAACTAGCAAGAGTCTTATACCAAGCTCTTGGAGCTTGTTTAAGACAATAAAAAGCTTCGTTAAGTCTAAAAACATAGGTAGAGTGAGTTGGAGAGATAAAACCTGGAGGTTGTTCAACATAAACTTCCTCTTTGAGTTATCCATTTAGAAAAGCACTCCTGACATCCATCTGATATACTGTAAATTTCTTGAATGTTGTATATGCATGAAATATTCTGATAGCCTCTAACCTTGCAACAGGGGCAAAAGTCTGGTCATAATCTATGTCTTTCTCTTGTGAGTATCCTTGAGCTACCAATCTTGCTTTATTCCTTACAATTAAACCTTGAGCATCCAACTTGTAACTAAAGACTCATTTGGTTCCAATGACTGGATGGTCTTTGGGTCTTGAAACTAAATCCCAAACTCTACATCTCTCAAATTGATTGAGTTCATCTTGCATATCAATGATCCAGTGGGGATATTGTTCTGCATCTTTGATGGATTGAGGCTCAATCTAAGAAATAAAATAAAAATGCATCTTATCTTGATTCAATTGATGCCTTGTTTGAACACCAGCTGATATGTCTCCAATCACTTGAGATCTAGGGTGATCTCTAAGTGTGACAAAATTAACAGGTAGAGTTGGTTGTTCAACACTTTGCGGTGCTAATTCCTCTGGTGGAATTTCATTTGCCACAATGTCTTCAGCAAAATTCTCATGAATTTCTTCAACACTGTCTTCATCAGCAACCTGTGGAGAATCATGTACTATAACCTCTTGTGTTAGGATTAATTCATCCAATTTCGCACACATATTAGGTACATGAAAAGAATCTATGAAAGACTTATTTCTATCATTGTAAAACCCGTTAGTCTCATAAAAAGTTACATATATAGATTCTTTCATTTTAAGGGTTGATTTGTTAAAAACTCTATAAGCCTTTCTGACTTGGAATATCCATTTAAAATTCCCTCTACAGATTTGGCTTCAAATTGTCTTAGGTGTTTCTTATCATTATTATGAATGTAACACTTGTAACCAAAAGACTTTAAAATAATTTACTTTAGGTTTCTTAGATTTAAGTAATTCGTAGGGAGTCTTATCCTTAAGTTTATGTATTAAGCTTCTATTAAGGACATAGTTTGCTGTGCTTACTGCCTCTACCCAAAAGGATAGTGACAAGTGAGCATTTGCATGTAATGTGCCAGCAGATTCAATTAGGGTTCTATTTTTTCTTTCAGCTATCTCATTTTATTGAGGAGTTCTAGGAGCAGAAAAACAATGCTTGATACCTTCCTTCTCACGGAATTCTTGCATCAGAAGAGATTCAAAATCAGTGCCATGATCACTTCTGATCAATGCAATTTGAGTAGAGTACTCAATCTTGATGCTCTTATGAAAGTCTGTAAGAACTTTGAAGTTATCTGACTTGTTTCTCAAAAAGAAAACCCACGTGAATCTTGAGAAGTCATCTACAATAATTAAGGTATATGACTTTCCTCCCAAGCTTTGTACTGCAATAGGTCCAAAAGGTCCATATGTTGCAAATACAAAACTCTAGGTGAATCACTCTTAGAAATGGATTTGAAACTATTTTGGGTTTGTTTGCCTAGTTGACAAGCCCTGAAGAGTCTTTCCTTCTTTTAAGAACCAGAAAGTAGTCCCCTACAAGGTTGTCCTTAGAAAGTTTAGCAATAGTCCTAAGGTTTACATGTCCTAACCTTTTATGCCATAGTTCACTGATTTTACTAAACTGATTAAATAAAAAAATTTCAGTTTTGGCAGATTTAAAATTAACTAAGTAGATATTGACTTGTCTGATACCAGTTAAAACTATTTCATTTAAGCTAGATGTAATATAATATAAGGACTTGTTAAAAGTTACCTGATAACTTTCATCGCATAATTGACTTATGGAGATGAGGTTATGCTTGAGACCACTAACATAGGCTACCTTTTTGAAGGTAACTGCTCCAATATTGACATTTCCATAGCCTTTTGTCTGGCCATAGTTGGAGTCTCCAAAGATGACTTTTGGTCCAAGCTTAGCCTTGAAGTCCATTAGGTTTGCCTTGTTTCCTGTCATGCACTTTGAGCAACCACTATCCAAATACCACTGTTCCTCTGTGGTAGGATAGTTCTTTTCCTGCATAAAATAAAATTAGTTGTTCTTGACTCAGGTTACCTTGTGTCCTATTTTTCTTTCATGATCATAACTGGATATATAAGAATATTCTGGTTGGATTTATAACCAAGTGGATGATATCTCCGAGGAGGGATGATCCACTGAGTAAAGGGGTTTCTAAATTTTGGTTTCTGATTAGTGTTTTGAAAATAATTAATTTTTTTTTTCAAAAACATGGTTCGACGAGTTGAAATTATTTTGTCGTGCTTCGTTCGACGAATAGTATTGATTTCATCGAGCTCAGCTCACAGAATGATAGTATTCAATTTCTGTGTTCCACATTCATTGATCTCTGTTCGATGATTCATGTTGATTTCTTCGAGCACCAACTGTTGAGTAATTGTACCCAAATTCTTGGTTCAGAGTTCGTCGATCGACATTTGATGAATAATACTGATTTTGTCGAGCTTGGTTCGATGAATTTTGTTGAACATGATTTTTATAAAAGTTTTTGGTGTGTTTGGGCTTGCTCTTTTGTAAAATCTCAGTACCTTTTTCCAAATTTTCTAACTTCTCCATTCCTTTTGCTGATATGAAGTTTATGGGAGTTGACAGAATGTTTTTCTAAAGCAAGTGAGGCTGATTGGATGAAGCCCCCAAGCCCAGTTTGCCATTAAGCCTGACATTGACTGTGCTTGTGATATCCACCAGTTTGATACTTCTCCCATTAAGGGATTCTTCAAACTTCTTAGCTTCACTTAGCTTGTTTTCTAAAGAATTTATTTGTTCATTAGCAGTTTTTAAATTCTCTTTAAGTTCTAGATTTTCTACAGAGAGATTGTTTAATTGAGTTAGTTTCTCTCTAAAAAATCTTATTTCTTTCTCAGATTTAATTATGTATTTACATAGTAATTTGAAATCCAGTTTGAACTGATCTGAAGTAAAATTAAAAGTGGATATTACCTGATCTTCTTCAGATTCTTACTCAGGCTCAGAATTGCTGCATGATGCATTTATTGCCATCAAACAGATTTCTCTTGCATTAGCTTCTTCTTCATCTTCACATGTGCTAGATGAAGATCTAGATTCTGTATCACTCCAAGTTTCAGCAACAAAGCCTCTCTCCTTCTTGTGTTTGTTGGAAGAAGACTTGTTGAAGTGCTCCTTGGAGTCCTTCTCTTTCTTCTTTTCTTTCTTCTTGTTCTCAGGACATTCTGGAAGGATATGTCCGGGTTTCCTGTAACCATAACAGACTATTTCCTTAGTAGGAGTTTTATCAAACTTTGGTTTGTCATGGTCTTTGTTAGCTCTTCTTCTGAAGTCCTTCTTGGCCATCTTGTAGAATCTTTTGGCCAACAGACTCATGAGTTGTTCATTCCCTGGAAGTTGTTCTCCCTCCTCGGTAGCTTGGACCTGCTTGTCATCTACGCAGGAATCAGAGATCCCTTCTTCAATGTTAAAGGAATTCTCATAGACAACGGGAGCTCCATCAATGTCTTGTTATTATCCACTCTCTACAGTATGAAACTCACACAGCAGCATCTCAATCCCATCACGGGACCCGTATATGGCTTCATCAACCACCCAGTTCCCGTATAAGGAACAATCACCTTACCTGTGACCATGGTAGAATTTTTGAGGCAGGTTACTCACGATATCCAGTTTGTCATCATCGACTTAAGTTCACCCTACAACACCATCTTTGGAAGGCCTGTCCAGTCTATTTTTTAGCAATTTTTTCAATTCCTCACTGAAAGTGAGGGATAGATCTCCTTTACACTAGAGGGTGGGGGTGAATAGTGTATTTTAAAATTTTAATTTGTTTTTACAACGGAGTTAAAGTAGATGATAAATAAATATATAAGAAAAGAAAATAATCATAGCACACAAATAAAAGAGAACAACAATCACAGACGACACAAGAAAATTATAGTGGTTCCCCAAAATTCTGTGTACATCCACTCTTCTACCACCCTGATAGGAATCTACTACAGGTTTTTGACCAGGTGCCCTGCCACCAGAATATCTATTTTACTAAGGGAGATATAGCAACCCTTTGAGCTTTTGATCAGGTGCCCAAAAACCAAACTAAGTGTTTTGATCAGGTGACTTAAAAACCAAGGGGGTTAACTTTTGAAGGGAGTTATAACCCTGTACACAGTTAGAAAAATAAAACTAAAAGTGATGTTGTCTTCTCTTTCAAATTTCTCTGAGAATACTGAGTGCATGATGAAGCTAAAAAGCTCCCCCTGATTTGTGTAGAGATTGTAATCAGGTGAGGGAGACTTCTCTACAGGGTGTAGGCCTTCAACAGTTGTATTTCTCTCCAGTAAAGCTTTTAGATAGATGAAAGATTGATTGTCTCTTGGAGAGTAGAAGATATTCAAGAACTCTGTGTGTTGATTTTTTTGATGTCCCACTTGTCTGTTTATCTGTTATTTAGAAGAGCAAAATTTCTGAGTATATATTCCTGAGAAGAAATCCAAGTATTTGAATTTTGAAAACATTCCTTGAATAGCCTGAGGAGTCTCTGAGAATTTGTAACGGCTGTATTTGAATATTTGATATAAATTTATTCCTTAACTGCCATGGTGAATAATTAGAATGAATTCTCTGCGATCAATCCACATTTAATTCTGTCAGAAATGGCCATATTCATTAAGAATATATTGCATTAAATATTAGAGATATAGCTGTCTGCAATCAAGAATTAGAATATTCTGCATATAAATCGTCCTGAATTATAGCCTGAAAATTTGCTCTGCCTTCTGCAAATAGAACTGCAAGAAATTAGTCGAACTCAGCAAACACTTCGTCAACCTGAGCCTGGAGTTCGTCGAACTAAGTCTGCTAATTCGTCGTCCTGAGCTCAAAGTTCGTCGAGCTGAGCTTGACTTTCGTCGTGCTGAGTTTTTGAGTAGAGATCAGAATTCGTTGACCGAAGCTCAAAGTTTGTCATGCTAAACTTGGAGTTGAAACTCTGAGTTCGTCAAACTGAGATCGCTGTTCGTCGAATGCAGCTCTACTTTCGTCGAGCTTAATTATGTTATCGTCGAACTACCTCTCTGGTGGAAATCTTCTGAGAAAATAACCCTGAAAGTAATCTTATGACCCTAGACTATACATGTTGGTTCAATCTAAACATCTGAATAGTAATCCTAGCCCAAATCAAAACTGGGGTTCCAACACTCACTTATCCCTGAAGTTCCCAACCCCAGGAATCATAAGGGTCGTTTGTGGGAATAAGGAGGCAGCCCGTGCCTATTACTTAATGTGAAAATTTATGAAAGCGAAAAAGGGAAACAAAGTCGCAGGAACACTCAATCAAACCAATCCAAATTAATTAGATGCTGGTAGAAGATCAAACAAATCTTGTACTATTAAACTACTTTATAATGTGAGACATATATGGTGAGACATAATGTGCCAATATACCCGATGGAAGCAAAAAATATACAAGGCAAAAATAAGTCGGTGGGATAGATCTTGTAACCACCGTTACTACCGAACTGCACAACAAAATCCGCTGAGACCCCTTAGTCACCAGACCATAACTTAACCATGCGGACACCCCATTATTCCAAGCTAAAGAAACTCTGTCTGCCATCTGCAAGCTGCCTGACAGCAAGGTCGCCTAGCCGACAGTGTCCGCTAATAACTGCTGTCAAATAGAACAAAAAGTCTGCCAACTAGAGGACAACCTTATTGAACTAGGAAAGATTGCCGATGAGAAGACCTCCTGGTCGCAAGCTGCGACCTGCTGCAAACTGCCGATTGTATCCACAAAACCCGCATTGATCCCTGACAAAGTCAGAACCAAGTCCTTGTCTTCTCAGATCTACCCTCACAATCTGCATAGCAAAACCGTTTACTTCTCAAACCACGCGGATACAAAACATGTCCGGTGCAAACAACCCAAGCTCACTAACTATTCATTAGTTCATTAAGATGTGAATGTGGGTCCTATTTATAGGCACAAAAAGGAGTGTGGTCACTGCACTAACTGATAGAATCACCACCCTTCTCGCAGCTGGCACAAACGTATCCACACAGTGCGGATACAAAAATAGTCTGCCTTTGTCACCCTAATAAGGTCAGAAAGAAAACATATCCACCTTAAACACCTTCGTCAAGGCCAGAACTAGGACCTCTCTGCCACAACTGCGGACACTGCGAATACAACAACCAATCCACAGCACCCTGCAGACACTACTCCAGTTTGTACACGTCAAGCTCGCGACTACAACACAAATTAGGCTCAGTCAAGCATCCAAACTCGGCATATAGAGAAGCAGTCTGCGCTACTCATGTGAACTCATGGACTTAGCACAACTATACTTGATACAAATCATGACGAAGTCCATACCTCCAACAATCCCTCATGCGAACACAACACCAGCGGATACAAAATCCAGACCGCACTACTCGGCAATCTCTGCAGTCTCCACCAAACCGCTCCACCATAGAACAAGACCAAAGGTACAAGACTATGCTGATCTCGCGAGCTCCTGAAGAGTTCGCAACAAGTCTGTCTTAACGAACACCACATGAGTCTACAACTCGTATGGATAGAAAACCAATCCGCGTGGTTACATCCATGGAAAACTGCCTGAACCCACAAAGCAATACCCATGCTGGCTAGACATGACACCAGTCCATACAGTTTGACCAACCAGGCCGCTACACCAGTCCACGTGATCTGTCTGCACAGTCCTCCACTTTTGCTTCAAAAATTTCAACACTCCCCCTTAAAGTGAGCAGTGGAAACCCACCCAAGCAGCCCTCATAACCGTTTAAATGGCCCCTTCGACAATGACTTTGTGAAAATATCGACGACATTATCCTCGCTTCGCACATGCTCAACCATAGGAGACCCCTCCAACACCTCCCGAATGAAATGCTGCTTAATCTCAATATGATTGGTCTGTGCATGATAAACTGAACTGTTAACCATTTTAAGAGCACTTTTGTTGTCACCGCAAAATTAAGTGGGACCCTGCACTTTTTCATGCACATCCTCTACTAGCCTCCTGAGCTACATTGTAACGCCCCCGGTTTTTCGGTGTTCTGTTTGACCTTTGGCTGGCGTTACGATGACGTGATTCCGGCTCTTTGCCGTTGTAGAGCGTGGTCTTAGATCTTAGGGTTCCCTGTGTAGCCTGTTTGTAGCCTGTTAGCAAGATTCCCCAGCTAGCTGGTGTCCGTTTGATGACTCGGTTGGGCCTCTTAGGGAATGCTTGTGTTTTGGCTTCGGGTGGTGATATTCCGGAGTTTGTTCGTCGAATGCTAATTTCGACTTCGCAGTTGTGTTCGTAGCGTGGGTTTTTAGCTGCGACGTAAATTTCGTCATTTTTCGAGATGTTTTGGGTCTCGTGTTGTTTTGATATTGCGTGTAAGTAATTAATATGTATTGATTGTTTATTATTAAACTGCTGTATATATATATAGTCTTGGGTTAGAAATTAGGGCTCAATTCTTTGTCTTTTCCTTTTTCTCTTTCTGGAAGAAGCCGCCGCCTGTGCGAGAGGAAGAGAACCACCGGACTACCCTAGCCTTCGGACGCCGATTCTTGGAGATTTAGTGGTCGAAATTCGATTTCGAGAGTGGATCTGGACTGCCCTCGCCTGGATCTGCATTCTTTCTGCTCCTCAGATTGCTGCTCTGCGGCTAGATCCGAGAGTGGGGGAAGCCGCCGATCAAGTTTTTCTGGTATTGAGGCAAGTGATGTTCCCTCATCCTTGCCATAATTGATCCTTATCTTCTCTTTGATTAAATTTTATCTCTTTCCTTCTTAGATCTTAGGTGTACGTTAGGGTTCGTTCCCGATCATACCGTGGTTAGTGTAGAATAGTTCCCGTTAAATCTCAGGTTTCCTGAGGGATTGTGTTTATTAGGGAAAGTTTTGGTTCGGTTCAGGTCGAGTAGTTGCTATTGCCGATGGATGATGGAACTCTAGGGAGAGAGGATTCGTTCCCGTTTTGGTTGTTTGCTGGGTTTGGCGCCGCTGGCCAGTCGGGGTGTCGACACCTTTGTGTCGACACCGGCCAGCAGTGGTGTCGACACTTGGTGTCGACACCAGCAGCTGTGGTTTCGACACTTGGTGTCGACACCAGCATCAGGGGTGTCGACACTTGGTGTCGACACCAGCAGCTGTGGTGTCGACACTTGGTGCCGACACCAGCAGCTGTGGTGTCGACACTTGGTGCCGACACCAGCAGCTGTGGTGTCGACACTTGGTGTCGACACCAGCAGCTGTGGTTTCGACACTTGGTCTTGACACCAGCAGCCCAGGTGTCGACACTTGGTGTCGATACCAGTAGCTGAGGTGTCGACACATGGTGTCGACACCAGCAGCTGTGGTTTCGACACTTGGTGCCGACACCAGCAGCTGTGGTGTCGATACTTGGTGCCAACACCAGCAGCCGAGGTGTCGACACTTGGTGTCGACACCAGCAGCCGTGGTGTCGACACTTGGTGCCGACACCAGCAGCCGAGGTGTCGACACTTGGTGTCGACACCAGCAGCAGAGGTGTCGACACTTGGTTATGTATTCAGATCCATGTTTTGACCACTGCCACTTGCCCACGTGTTAGGACTGTTAGTTCCTTTCCTGCTTATGCTTTCTTTTCTTTTGGCAGATATGTTTATGTCTTGTTGCTGTTGCAGACTCTTTTGGTAGGGCATAATGGTTTTATTGCTCGCACTTGGTGTGCTCTGCTGTACTCTAGGCAGTACTCTCTTCTTACTGTCACCCCTTTTATTTTGCTTATAACCATTTGTTGTCGGGTTGGTAAACCCTTCTTCATGTTTGCTCATTAGTCTATTACTCTATTTACCCTTTTGACTATTTTCTTGCTGAGGTGTTCTTTTCTTGGATGCCTCAGGTTCAGGTTGTAGCCAGTTCAGCGGTTAGTTCTTTTGGAGGGGCTTGTTGGGGGCCACTGGGGTAGCCTGAGATAACTGATCCCTGTTTTTGTGAGGCAGTTCTTTACTTTTTCTGTATGGATTTTCATACTCGACAGTGGCTTCGTGTCAGGTTGTTGACGCCCACTGGTGGCTTCTTGCGATGCTGGGTATGACTTAAACTGCTGTTTTTGCCTATTTTATGGTTGGTTACTTGCTTCTGGGAAGGATTTATGCTAGGTTGCATGTTAGATATTTTTAAAACCTAAAAGTATTGGTATATGTACCTCATGCATAACATGTCTTCTAAAACAAAGACACTATTTTCCCTCAGCGTCAAACACTATCTTTCATACCTACTATATTCACCTTAGAGTCGTGCATACCATGAGTCGTCCCCCGGGGACACTCATGCTCATTTAGGGTGTCAACTTAATTGAACCAAAGTATTTTCTGTTGCGTATAAATATAATCTTAACTGTGGACTAGCTGATCCACTGTGCCGAGGGATACGGCCATTCAACATAACTGATTTTCTTTCACATTTAATCAACGATTTTCCTTAAAACCTAAGGTCTAGAGTTTTGCCTGAGCGTGTGCAGTTATCCCCTGCACGACATGGCATCACGGCACGTATTTTCTCTTGCTCTGATACGATTTCTTCGTTGAGAAAATGCGGGTCGTGACAGTTGGTATCAGAGGGAGGTTGCTTGACAAATGGTTGGGCAACCTTTCCCTTGTCTGCATTAGTGGTTAGCGTCATACCATACACACACCGATATGTCATCAACACGTCTTGGCCGAAGCACGAACACTACACTCATGAGCATAAAGAAGTATAGAGGGCATAATATGTGTTTGTATATGGATCCACCATAAGATGCAACATGTGAGGGTTATGTAGTATGGGATGCATAACCTCACCACATGAATGTGGCTAGCACGTTTTCTTTTTTCGTTGCATGGGAATGTTATGTAGTATGGGATGCATAACATTTTCATGTGTACGCCGCCCATGACATGCACTAAGGCCTTTATAGAATGTATAACACATCATGCATAACATAACATTTCGTAAGCACAACGTGCCAAGCTAAAGATTTGCAAGATGACATATGTACACACATGGTTTTTGAGTCAAAAAAAGAATACAAATACATACATTCATGGTTTAGGCACCTGAGTTAGCATGATGGTGGTGAACCATCTTAGGTTAAGCATAACATCCTCATGGTAAAAACAACTCCCAGAGCATGTTTTTGCAGTTGAAGTTCATATTTAAGTGTGTTTGTCTATACCGGGTAGTTTTGTTCTAGCTGATGGGCTAGGTCTTGTCTAAAGCTTGTGCGATTTTAGGATGGCGAGATGTCCTGCGACGAGATCGACCCCCCAATCCGAGGGTGAGACGTCAGGAGCGCAGAGCGAGGCATTGGTAGAAAACCTGCGGCAGAGTAACGAGGCCTTATCGAGGCTGGTAGTGGCTATGCAGGCTCAGATTCAGTCTCTTGTGGCAGCGGTGGCGGGACAGACTCCGAGAGTTCAGGACCCCGCTGAGGGGGTAGCTGTTCCTGCCCCTCCTGCTCCTCCCGTGCCTTTAGTCGTGGTGCCCCCGAAGATGACGTTCATATCCCAGTTTCAGCGGCTGAGACCCCCTACCTATGATGGGCAGGCAGATTTCATGATTTTGGATGACTGGATGATTACTATTGAGGAGATGTTATCTTACTCAGGGATTACGGACGATCAGAGGGTGATGCTCGCTGCCTACCAGCTCAAGGGCTTAGCAAAGAATTGGTGGCTGAGGGAGAAAGAGAGCTTAGTGGCAGGTTGCACTTAGGAGTCATTTAAGGTGATGTTGTTAAGTAAGTTTCTACCTTCAGTCGAGCGGGACCGACTAATGAATGACTTTCTTCATTTAAAGCAGAGGAAACTCACGGTTAGTAAGTATGAGATTGAGTTTAGTAAGTTGAGTCGGTTTGCTCCGGGTCTGGTGAGTGTTGAGGCGGACCGAGTTAAGCGATTTCTGGGTGGACTAAGAAGCGACATTCAACAGTTAGCGAATGCCTATGGAGCAGTCAGTTATGCCAGCGTGGTTGAAGCTGCCTTAAGAGTTGAGGCCATTGAGAATGCCAAGAATAGAGGCCAGCAGTTAAGGAAGGATAAGCGGAAGTCCGATGGAGGGAAGAGCCCTCAGGAACCTGATGCTATCTCGAGAAAGAAGATCAAAGAGATTTGTAGCTTTTGTGGCCGGCCAGGCCACCCCTTTGAGAAGTGTTTCAAAAGGTTGGGAGCGCAGAAGAAGGAACAGGTGCACCCGATTCAGGGTGTTTCCAGGGGAGACTTGGTGTGTGCCTTGTGTGGAAGGAAGGGGCATGAGGCTGCCCGTTGTTGGTTAAAAGATAAGGTCTGTTTTCAGTGCGGCCAAAAGGGTCATCTCAAGACAAGGTGCCCTCAGACCCAGCCTATTCTGCATCCAGTTCTCCTCCAGGCTTTGCCACCGCCTCTGCAAATGGATAAAGGAAAGGGGAAGCTGAATGTGCTTTCGGCAGACGAAGCGAAGACCTCGACCCAGGTTATCTCAGGTTCGACTCCTCCCCAGTCGTCTCGTTGCGTTCCCTTTTTGGTTGTAGTTTTCGTTTTAGCGCTTGTTGCCTTAGATGCGTGTGCAATTCATAGGACGATTTAAGGTAAAGAACCGCTGGGCGCGCGTTCTCTTCGATTCCGGTGCTAACCACTTGTTTGTGGCTAGAGCCTTCGTGGAGCGGTTCAGTTTGGGCCTAGATCGTCTTGGTGGTGCCTTCTGCGTTAAGTTCTCCTCTGGTGACTTTGTGGTTACGGACCTGGGTGTCCTCGATTGTCCGATTTTGTTGGGAGATTTTCTAGCCAAGGCAGATCTGAAGGTGATTTACCTGGAGGACTTCGATGTTATTTTGGGCATGGACTGGTTGTCAAGGTACGATGCTGTGATTCAGTGCAAGGGTAAGAGCTTGGACTTCGTCAAAGACAACGGTCAGCCAGGGAGCGTTTATGGGTATTCCCTCCAGGAGTCTCCAATCATTTCTGCGGTATGTGCTCGGAAGTTGCTTGATTCTGGCTGTTTTGCCTGTGTGGTCTCTCTGGTAGGGACGATTGTTAGTGTGCCCCGCTTGGAAGAGATTCCTATGGTGTGTGACTTCTCTGATATGTTTCCTGACGATCTCCCCGGTCTTCCACCCGATCGAGATGTTGAGTTTGCCATAGATTTGGAGCCAGGCACGCGTCCTATTGTAAAGCTGCCGTATAGGATGGCCCCACGAGAGCTGGAAGTGTTGCGAATTCAGCTGGATGAGTTTTTGGCAAAAGGCTTTATAAGGCCGAGTGCTTCGCCTTGGGGTGCGCCAGTGCTGTTCGTTAAAAAGAAGGATGGGTCGATGAGGTTATGCATCGACTATAGAGAGCTGAACAAGGTTACTATTAAGAACAGGTACCCTTTGCCGCGAATCGATGATTTGTTTGACCAACTACGTGGTAGTGCCGTGTTTTCCAAGATAGATCTCCGTTCGGGCTACCACCAGTTGAGGATTCGGGAGTCAGATGTTCCGCGGACGGCGTTCCGCTCTTGTCATGGGCATTTTGTAACACCCCCTGTCCGTCGCATAGCATATAGCAGTAGGTCCGGCCGGGGCCCGACGCCATATACCACAGACAGACCGGGTGGTTACTTATGGAAACCATCCAACCAATCTCAACGTCCTACACAGAGCATTCTAGCGGAAGCAATTTATAAGAGTTACAAATCAAGAACCCAGCACAAGCATGAATGTCCACTAAAACCAAAGGAATGTCATTACAAAATACTCAAAAGTCGGCCTTAAGGCCTTACAAGATGTTTCATTTGTCTATTACATGATTTACCAACCTCGGCACGCAGGCCGGCCATACATGAATAAAATAGAAAACATTTCCACTTGGGCCTTCGAGGGCCAGCTTCGCAAAAAGGGCTTTAGCCCGCTATTGACCGCTTGGTCCAGCTGCACCTGCAAGCAAACAAACCACCGCACGGTGGCAAACAAAGCAACGGTCAGCAATGCTGACCAAATTATAACGATCCCGCCCCCAACTCGGGGCGGCGATGCTCCTTCCCTGCATTTCATTAGCACAAGCGAGCAATGCATATTAACATAGCCATTTCATCACAGACGTTGGCTCATACGGCCACACGTCCCGTGCACTCAGGGCACATTCTCGGTGAACCGGTCGATGTCACGTCAATTAAAGCCATTAACATTCCGGACTCACCACCGCCACTTAGACGGCCATTCCTATGAGCAATTCGTCTTCATGGTATTGGTCACGTCAATTTAAGCCATCGACCACCGAAGACTCACATCTATGCCAACGGAGAGTGCCATGTACTTTAGGTCTCTCTAACCCGAACGACATAGAGCGGGTACGGCTCCATCTAATCCGTGCTCACATCGCAACGGCAATTTAAGCCATATGCGCGGGTCAAACTTTCACCGAGTCCCATTCTAACACAAGTCACATAACCCCGTTATGTTCAAGTTGGCTCTCAGGCCACCAAGTTGGCAAGACCTCGTGTCCGCCCAGTTTTCCGGGTGCACCTTTGGGTTAGTCCCCAAGGCTCCCTGCTGCAATCTACCGCGTAGAAAACCCGAAAAACACCAAATAGCACAGAGTCTTCTCCGGCCTTATGAAATGCAACATCACCGATCCGAACTACATGTCCGGGTAGGCTTCAACCAAAATGCCTATGTCCGTTCTCGCATACGGACGCTAAACAACGGGGACTTTACATATCTACCCGAAGGAACGCCTCCAACTCTTCGCCAACTCGCGAGAGAGGGCTTCCTATGCTAAGAAAGAGAGCTATCATGCTCAAAAGTGAGGATCGTTACCCTTGCGGTCCTCTTTGGCGCCATCGAAAAGTAATCGGATGGAAATCACCGCACTTGCGTTGCCTCCGTGGATCCGGAGTCGGCTTGCGATTCGGAGCTCCGAAGCTCCTCCAATGGCGGATCTAGCTCCTCTTCTTCTTGCCTTAGCTTTTCTTTCTCCAAGGGTTTGGAGAGATAACAAGTGGAAAAAGTGAGGGTTTTCTAAGTCAAAACCCGGGTATATCCCTTCAGGAACAACCCCCAGCCATTGGATCCTCAGTCAAAGAAATGAACGGCTTCGATTCGGGACTGAAATGCCCAAACTGGGCCGAACACGGCCTGGCACACGCCCGTGTCCAGGGCCGTGTGCCTCATTCGCCGTCAAAATCGAATCACCTGGAACCTCACACGGGTCTCGAACACGCCCGTGTTCGAGCTGACACGCCCGTGTTCCACCTGACACGGCCGTGTAGCTGGCCGTGTACCCCATGATTTTCTCCCGTTTTCAACCCGAGCACTGCACGGGTTATAGGACACGCCCGTTTCCTTGCCCGTGTCACCTTGACACGCCTGGGCTCCAGGCCGTGTACAAGGTCTCGGCACTTCGCGGCTAAGTGTCGACACGGGTCGACACGCCCTGCGACACGCCCGTGTCGCAGGCCGTGTGCCATGTCTCGACACACTGTCGACACCAAAGTGTCGACTTCGCGGGACGAGTGTCGACACGGGTTGACACGCCCTGCGACACGCCCGTGTCGCAGGCCGTGTGCCGTGTCTCGACACAACGTCGAAGCACTGTGTCGACTTCACGGCTAAGTGTCGACACGGGTCGACACGCCCTGCGACACGCCCGTGTCGCAGGCCGTGTGCCCAGTCTCGACACAATGTCGAGACCAAAGTGTCGACTTCACGCCTTAGTGTCGACACAGGCTTGACATGCCCTGGGACACGCCCGTGTCCCAGGCCGTGTGCCTGCAGCCAGAACTCAAACTGGCCCAAATTATTCCCCTCTGCTCCTTTGAGTTTCGGGGCGTTACAACTCTACCCCTCTTAAAAGAATTTCGCCCACGAAATTACATAAAGGGAAAAACATGTACAAACTTAAATTTGTACCTGAGCGGAACAACTCCGGATATTCGTCAAGCATCGTCTGCTCTCGCTCCCAAGAGAGCTCCTCACGACCGCAATTGTCCCACCGGACTTTGACCATCCTGATCTCTTTATTGCGTAGCCGCTTGACCTCCGAGTCCTCAATCCGCACGGGCTTGACTTTTGTCGTTAGCCCACTATCCACCGGCACTTGATTGGCCGCGATCACTTGCGTTGGCTCTTGCACCGCCTTCCGAAGCACCGAAATATGGAATACATCATGTAATCCACTTAGCTCCACTGAAAGCTTCAGCCGATAGGCCGCTTCTCCTACTCGCTCCAGAACCTCGAACGGTCCAAGGTACCTCGGGCTTAGTTTTTTTTTTTCAATCGCCGCACCCGCGAGACACCCTTGAACGGCTTGATCTTCAAGTATACATAATCGCCCACAGCGAACTCCACGTTCCTGTGCTTGGCATTATAGTACTTTGCTTGCCGGTCCTGAGCGATAAGCAACCTCTCCCGAATGGTTCTTACCAAGGAAGTAGCATCCTCCACTTCCGATCGCTTATACAACTTTGACTCGCCCGTTTCTAACCAAGACAACGGCGTGCGACATCTTCTACCATAAAGGGCCTCGAAAGGCGCCATCTGAATACTTGCTTGGTAGCTGTTGTTGTATGCGAACTCCACCAAATAAAGATGGTCCTCACATTGCTTTCCAAAGTCCAAGACACACATACGAAGCATGTCTTCCATGGTTCTATTGACCCTCTCGGTCTGCCCATCTGTTTGCGGATGGAAGGCTGTGCTAAACTTCAGCTTTGTTCCCAACATTTGCTGCACCAGCCTCCAATCATTAGACGTGAACCGCCCATTACGGTACATCTTCGTGCTCCCCGGGTGAATCGAGTACTTGGTATGGTGCGCCTCGTACAACAACTCCGCCCGTAAACTGCCCACACTTGGGACGCACAAACGACCGTCTTTCCACAACAATCCGTCCTCCACAACGAATTGGGAATTTGACCCATCCAGAGCCTCTATCATGAACTGCTTCATATGAGCATCCATATCCAAAGCCTGCCGAATCCGATCAGCCAGGTCATATTGGACTTCAGTCCAATTTAGCACTGCTTCAGCACTAGATTGTCTATCCACACAAACAATCTCCAACGCCTCCAGCTCCTGCACCAACCGCTCATCATGCACTGATAGCCAATTCGCTTGAGCTGGGGCTCGGCGACTCAACGCGTCCGCAACCGCATTCCCTTTGCCAGGCACGTAGTGGATCTTAAAAGTATAGTCCCCCAGGAACTCCATCCACCTACGCTGCCGCATATTCAGATCTTTCTGATCAATCAGGTACTTTAGGCTCTTGTGATCGGTGTAGATATCAATCTTCACACCGTACAAATAGTGTCTCCACAGCTTCAAGGCAAAAATCACGGCTGCTAACTCCAAGTCATGGACCGGATAATTCCTCTCGTGCACTTTTAGCTGTCTCGAGCCATAAGCTATCACGCTTCCGTGCTGCAGTAGCACACAGCCCAAACCGCTGCCTGAAGCATCGCTATATATCTCATAGCCTTCGGTTCCAACCGGCGAACTCAGCACAGGCGCCGTGGTCAACCGACACTTCAATTCCTCAAAAGCTCGCGCGCACTCCGGCGTCCAAACGAACTTATGCTCCTTCCTCGTCAAAGTAGTGAGAGGTAGCGCTATCCGCGAGAAGTTCTCTACGAAGCGCCTATAATAACCGGCAAGCCCCAAAAAGCTCCGGACTTCTGCTACCGTAGCAAGCTCAGGCCACTCCCGTATCGCAACAATCTTCGCCGGATCCACCGCAATACCCTCTCCACTCACTATATGCCCAAGGAACGCCACTGAGGATAGCCAAAACTCGCACTTCGAGAACTTGGCATACAACTGGTTTCTCCTGAGTGTCTCCAACACCAAATGGAGATGCTTGAAGTGATCTTCCTCACTTTGCGAGTACACCAAAATATCGTCGATGAAGACGATCACGAAATGGTCTAGGTACTCCCTGAACGTCCTGTTCATCAAATCCATAAATACTGACGGCGCATTAGTCAGCCCAAACGGCATGACCGTAAACTCATAATGCCCGTATCTCGTACTAAACGCTGTCTTTGGGATATCACTCTCCCTTATCCGCAGCTGATAGTACCCAGACTTGAGGTCTAACTTCGAGTACACCGTCGACCCGACTAACTGATCAAAGAGATCATCAATCCGGGGATCGGGTACTTGTTCTTCTCAGTCAGCTTATTTAGCTCCCGATAATCAATACATAATCTCAAGCTTCCGTCCTTCTTCTTAACAAAGAGGACCGGTGCGCTCCAAGGCGAAGAACTCGGGCGCACACACCCTTGCTCCAACAACTCTTGTAGTTGAACTTTCAGCTCCGCCATTTCCTTAGGCGCTAGCCGATACGGAGATCGTGACACAGGCTTTGCACCTGGCACTAGCTCGATCGTAAAATCGATCTCCCGCTGAGGCGGGGCTCCAGGAAGATCTGCGGGGAACACATCAGGGTATTCCGATACCACTGAAATACAATCCATCGCGGGCTTCGGCTTTGCAACCTCCACTAGTGTAAAGAACAGTTCTGCTCCAGCACGAACCGCCTTCACCACCTGAAGAGCAGACATCAACGTCTTGCTCGACCCCTTTAAGCCCGTAAACGTCGTCTCACGACTTGCTCCCAGCTTTACTTCCTTGCTACCGCAATCTATATGGGCCTGCTGCTCCGAGAGCCAGTCCATGCCAAATATGACGTCGAACTCCGCCAACGGAAGTAAAGACGCCTGCAGGTCGAACTCCTGCTCCCCAATACGAACTTTAACATCGCAGATCCTAACCGCTCGCATCGAACACCCATTGGGCAACAACACATCCAACTTATCCTTCGCCATCGAAGAAGGGACTCCGATGCGTGATATAAATCCTTCGGACAAGAAGGAGTGTGAAGCTCCCGTATCAAAGAGTGCTCGTGCCGGGTTTTCACAAATCAACACAAATCCTAACAAGCAGTGGTAAGGTAACATATACATAACAAGCATATAAAGGAATTGACTTGCTATAAATTAAACCGTACCTGTCACCACGTCAGCTTGTTTAATGGCCTCCTGTTGGCCAAGATTGTAAACCCTGGGTTGGGCCGGAGCATAGTGGGATGCGGTCGACTCCACCGCCTTTCCCTTCTCTTCATAAGTGGCTCCCGGCCTCCTCTCGGACTTAGGACGTCCACTCCAACAATCACGGGCGAAATGCCCCGTCTTGCCACAAGTAAAGCACGCGCCCGGGGTCCGACTCGTAGTCGCCCCAGAAGCGCCAGAAGGAGCTGGACCCGAAGTCCTAGGCTTCTTGAAAGACTTCCGATAGCCGGACTTTGAGGTAGTCGGCACTTTAAACTCAGATTTTCTATCAACCAAGCCTTTCTTCGCCTGCACGTTCTTCATGTCCTTCTCCAAGGACCGGGCAGTATTGACCAAGGTTAAGAAACCCTGCGTCATCGGCCCCGACAGTAATAGTCTCAGCTCATCCCTCAAGCCTTCATAAAAATGATTAGTCTTGCGCTCCTCATCCATGATGGTAGAGCTCGCATAACGACTCAACCGCGTAAACTCGTGGAGATATTCATCCACGCTCCTCTCACCCTGTACCAACCTCAGGAACTCATTCTCCATTGAAATCCTCTGAGTAGAAGGGAGGTATCTTGCTAAGAACAATTCCGAGAACTCTTCCATCGGAACGTCTATCAGTTGTCTACCTCGCAGATGATGCAGCTCCAAACCTTCCCACCACATCCTCGCTTCACCGTCCAGCAGGAACGTAGCAATGGTGGTCAACTGCCACTCCTCCGTCTCCGTCGCTGTCATGACTCTCTTCACCCTAGAGAGCCAGTCTTCAGCCTGAGATGGGGTTCCCAACCCCGAGAATAACGGAGGGTTAAAGCTCATTACATGCTTCAACTGCCTCTCAGTCGCCCTCCTTGGCACTATTGGTTCTACAACCACTTGCTCCATCCTTCTCGGCTCAGCCTCTTGAAGAGGTACTTGCTCCATCACAGGAGCGGGCTGCTGCGCTTGCCTCCCATGCTGCGCATTGATCACGGCCAACACCGCTTCAGCCACCAATCTTATATTTTCAGCCGACAAAGGTGTTGCGGGAGCAACTTCTGGTGCACTACTAGCCTCAGAACCTCGGCGTTCTGACGGCCCAACACCACTTCGGGTCACCTATAGTGGTACAAAACACCGTTAAGCGACCAAATAACATTGCAAACAGCAATTATAGGAACACGCAGGTTCCTCAAACACGAGTATTTTCATTCCTAAGTGGACATTCATGGGTTCTTTTTACTGTTATAACGATGACGCACACAATGTGCTCACCACCCCTTAAAAAGAATTCGCCCACGAATTCACTTTAAGCCCGACCAAAACCAGTAGTCTGATACCAAATTGTAACACCCCCTGTCCGTCGCATAGCATATAGCAGTAGGTCCGGCCGGGGCCCGACGCCATATACCACAGACAGACCGGGTGGTTACTTATGGAAACCATCCAACCAATCTCAACGTCCTACACAGAGCATTCTAGCGGAAGCAATTTATAAGAGTTACAAATCAAGAACCCAGCACAAGCATGAATGTCCACTAAAACCAAAGGAATGTCATTACAAAATACTCAAAAGTCGGCCTTAAGGCCTTACAAGATGTTTCATTTGTCTATTACATGATTTACCAACCTCGGCACGCAGGCCGGCCATACATGAATAAAATAGAAAACATTTCCACTTGGGCCTTCGAGGGCCAGCTTCGCAAAAAGGGCTTTAGCCCGCTATTGACCGCTTGGTCCAGCTGCACCTGCAAGCAAACAAACCACCGCACGGTGGCAAACAAAGCAACGGTCAGCAATGCTGACCAAATTATAACGATCCCGCCCCCAACTCGGGGCGGCGATGCTCCTTCCCTGCATTTCATTAGCACAATCGAGCAATGCATATTAACATAGCCATTTCATCACAGACGTTGGCTCATACGGCCACACGTCCCGTGCACTCAGGGCACATTCTCGGCGAACCGGTCGATGTCACGTCAATTAAAGCCATTAACATTCCGGACTCACCACCGCCACTTAGACGGCCATTCCTATGAGCAATTCGTCTTCATGGTATTGGTCACGTCAATTTAAGCCATCGACCACCGAAGACTCACATCTATGCCAACGGCGAGTGCCATGTACTTTAGGTCTCTCTAACCCGAACGACATAGAGCGGGTACGGCTCCATCTAACCCGTGCTCACATCACAACGGCAATTTAAGCCATATGCGCGGGTCAAACTTTCACCGAGTCCCATTCTAACACAAGTCACATAACCCCGTTATGTTCAAGTTGGCTCTCAGGCCACCAAGTTGGCAAGACCTCGTGTCCGCCCAGTTTTCCGGGTGCACCTTTGGGTTAGTCCCCAAGGCTCCCTGCTGCAATCTACCGCGTAGAAAACCCGAAAAACACCAAATAGCACGGAGTCTTCTCCGGCCTTATGCAATGCAACATCACCGATCCGAACTACATGTCCGGGTAGGCTTCAACCAAAATGCCTATGTCCGTTCTCGCATACGGACGCTAAACAACGAGGACTTTACATATCTACCCGAAGGAACGCCTCCAACTCTTCGCCAACTCGCGAGAGAGGGCTTCCTATGCTAAGAAAGAGAGCTATCATGCTCAAAAGTGAGGATCGTTACCCTTGCGGTCCTCTTTGGCGCCATCGAAAAGTAATCGGATGGAAATCACCGCACTTGCGTTGCCTCCGTGGATCCGGAGTCGGCTTGCGATTCGGAGCTCCGAAACTCCTCCAATGGCGGATCTAGCTCCTCTTCTTCTTGCCTTAGCTTTTCTTTCTCCAAGGGTTTGGAGAGATAACAAGTGGAAAAAGTGAGGGTTTTCTAAGTCAAAACCCGGGTATATCCCTTCAGGAACAACCCCCAGCCATTAGATCCTCAGTCAAAGAAATGAACGGCTTCGATTCGGGACTGAAATGCCCAAACTGGGCCGAACACGGCCTGGCACACGCCCGTGTCCAGGGCCGTGTGCCTCATTCGCCGTCAAAATCGAATCACCTGGAACCTCACACGGGTCTCGAACACGCCCGTGTTCGAGCTGACACGCCCGTGTTCCACCTGACACGGCCGTGTAGCTGGCCGTGTACCCCATGATTTTCTCCCGTTTTCAACCCGAGCACTGCACGGGTTATAGGACACGCCCGTGTCCTTGCCCGTGTCACCTTGACACGCCTGGGCTCCAGGCCGTGTACAAGGTCTCGGCACTTCGCGGCTAAGTGTCGACACGGGTCGACACGCCCTGCGACACGCCCGTGTCGCAGGCCGTGTGCCATGTCTCGACACACTGTCGACACCAAAGTGTCGACTTCGCGGGACGAGTGTCGACACGGGTTGACACGCCCTGCGACACGCCCGTGTCGCAGGCCGTGTGCCGTGTCTCGACACAACGTCGAAGTACTGTGTCGACTTCACGGCTAAGTGTCGACACGGGTCGACACGCCCTGCGACACGCCCGTGTCGCAGGCCGTGTGCCCAGTCTCGACACAATGTCGAGACCAAAGTGTCGACTTCACGCCTTAGTGTCGACACAGGCTTGACACGCCCTGGGACACGCCCGTGTCCCAGGCCGTGTGCCTGCAGCCAGAACTCAAACTGGCCCAAATTATTCCCCTCTGCTCCTTTGAGTTTCGGGGCGTTACACATTTTGAGTTTTTGGTTATGTCATTTGGTTTGACTAATGCGCCCTCAGCTTTTATGGATTTGATGAACAAAGTTTTCAAGGATTTTCTAGATAAGTTTGTGATTGTCTTTATAGACGATGTTTTGGTGTATTCTAAAGATGCGAAGGAGCATGATCGACATTTGCGGTTGGTCTTGGCGACTCTGAGAGACCATAAGCTATACGCCAAGCTGAGCAAATGTGAATTTTGGTTGCCTCCAGTTTCTTTTCTAGGCCACGTGATTAATAAGGATGGAATATCGGTGGACCCAGAAAAGATAGCTGCTGTTATGGAATGGGCGAGACCTGTTACTCCCAAAGAGATCAGAAGCTTCTTGGGTTTGGCTGGTTATTATAGAAGATTTGTAGAAGGCTTCTCTACCTTGTCCGTGCCGTTGACCAAGTTGACGCAGAAGAATGTAGCCTTTATATGGGATGGTAAGTGTGAGGAGGCTTTTGAGGAACTAAAAAGAAGGCTATGTTCGGCTCCAATTTTGTCTTTGCCTACAGAGGGTAGTGAGTATGATATATATGTGGATGCATCGCATGTCGGACTGGGCTGCGTTTTGATGTAGGCGGGAAGGTGATTGCATACGGGTCAAGACAGCTAAAAACGCACGAGAGGAATTACCCTACGCATGACCTGGAGTTTGCAGCCGTGATCTATGCGTTGAAGTTGTGGAGGCATTTTCTATACGGCGCACAGTGCAAGATTTTCACGGATCATAAGAGTTTGAAGTATGTCTTCACTAAGAAAGAATTGAATCTGCGCTAGTGGCGGTGGTTGGAGTACGTGGCCGACTATGATGTTGAAATTCAGTATCATCCGGGCAAGGCAAATATGGTGGCCGATGCCCTAAGTCGGAAGTCAGGTAAGATTTTTAATCTTTCTGCCGAGCGTCTAGTGGAAGAGTTTCTTTTGATGGACATTTCTGTGGGAAGCTGTGATTCGCAGAGTAGCTTGGCAGTGGCAGAACCTTCGTGGATTGCGCTCACGAGACTGCAACAGAAGGACGATCCCGATCTTCTGCATTTGTATCTTCGAGCTGAAAAAGGTGAATTACCAGATTTCTCTATAGATGGTGCGGGTACCTTGAAGTACCGTGGCCGATTTTGCATCCCGGTGGTTGGAGATGTTCGGGATATGGTGTGCAGAGAAGCCCACGGATCTAGTGTCGCCTACCATCCAGGGTCTACCAAGATGTATCATGATTTAAAACAGATTGCCTGGTGGTATGAGATGAAGAAGGACATAGCCAGATTTGTTTCAGAGTGTTTAACTTGTAGGTGTGTGAAAGCCGACCATGGGAGGCCTGGTGGCAAGCTGACTCCCTTGGAGATTCCGATGTGGAAGTGGGAGAGTATCTCGATGGATTTCATTACCGGCTTACCGAGATCTCCTAAGGGGCATGATTCAGTCTTGGTAATCGTAGACAGATTGACGAAGAGCGCTCATTTCATACCATTTAAGATCAATTATCCGATGAGGAAGATAGCCGAGCTGTATCTGGAAGAGGTTGTCAGATTGCATGGAGTACCCGTAAGTATCATATCAGATCGAGACTCTAGGTTCACGTCTCATTTTTGGAAGAGCCTTCAAGAGGGGTTGGGTACATATTTGAGATATTCCACGGCTTATCATCCGCAGACCAATGGTCAGACGGAGCGAGTAAATCAGATTGTGGAAGATATGATCCGATGCTATATTCTGGACCACGGAGGAGCGTGGGACGAGCGCTTGCGGCTTATGGAATTCGCATATAACAACAGTTATCAAGAAAGCCTACAAATGGCTCCTTTTGAAGCTTTGTATGGGAGGCGCTGTAGGACTCCCTTGTTTTGGGCTGAACTTGGTGAGGGACCTTTGTTGGGTCCAGAAGCGCTCGAGGAGATGGAAACCGCTGTGAAGCTTATTCGGGAAAAGCTTCGGATATCCCAGGAGAGATATGAGAAGAATGCCAATCGGCGTAGATCGGACTTGGAATTTTCTGTGGGGGACTCGGTGTTCTTAAAGGTCTCCCCGTTGATCGGAGTCAAGCGGTTTGGCAAGAATAGGAAGTTGGACCCGAGGTATGTGGGGCCGTTTCTGATTGTTGAGCGGATTGAGGTATCAGCCTACAGGCTGGCTTTGCCCGCAAATTTCCCTGGCGTGCATGATGTCTTTCACGTCAGTCAGTTGCGGAAATGTGTGGTAAATGGCAGGCAGGTGTTGGATTCTGTGCCTCAGTTGGAGCCGAATCTTTTTTATGTGGAGGTGCCTGTTCGCATTTTGGATTCTCAAGTTCGGGTGTTGCGAAAGAAGACTATTCCTATGGTTAAAGTTTTATGGAGGAATCAGGATGTGGAAAGCGCGACTTGGGAGTTGGATTCGGCTATGAGGGAGGATCACCCTCATCTGTTTCCCTGATCTTGTGCTTGGTATGCTCTGATTTATTATATAGCCCTTTCCTGGCTCTTTCTCTCTCCTTCTTTATAGGAGTGTTGTGAGAAAAGTTTCGGGGCGAAACTTTCTTTTAGGGGGAGTGGCTGTAACGCCCCCGGTTTTTCGGTGTTCTGTTTGACCTTTGGCTGGCGTTACGATGACGTGATTCCAGCTCTTTACCG
Organism: Platanthera guangdongensis; assembly: GCA_039583875.1. Lineage (NCBI taxonomy): Eukaryota > Viridiplantae > Streptophyta > Magnoliopsida > Asparagales > Orchidaceae > Platanthera > Platanthera guangdongensis. The sequence goes on along the minus strand of CM077151.1, from coordinate 231,737,482 downwards.
TTGTAGAGCGTGGTCTTAGCTCTTAGGGTTCCCTGTGTAGCCTGTTTGTAGCATGTTAGCAAGATTCCCCAGCTAGCTGGAGTCCGTTTGATGACTCGGTTGGGCTTCTTAGGGAATGCTTGTATTTTGGCTTCGGGTGCTGATATTCCGGGTTTTGTTCGTCGAATGCTAATTTCGACTTCGCAGTTGTGTTCGTAGCGTGGGTTTTTAGCTGCGACGTGAATTTCGTCATTTTCCGAGATGTTTCGGGTCTCGTGCTGTTTTGATATTGCGTGTAAGTAATTAATATGCATTGATTGTTTATTATTAAACTGCTATATATATATATAGTCTTGGGTTAGAAATTAGGGCTCAGTTCTTTGTCTTTTCCTTTTTCTCTTTCTGGAAGAAGCCGCTGCCCGTGCGAGAGGAAGAGAACCTCCGGACTACCCTAGCCTTCGGACGCCGATTCCTGGAGATTTAGTGGTCGAAATTCGATTTCAAGAGTGGATCTGGACTGCCCTCGCCTGGATCTGCATTCTTTCTGCTCCTCAGCTTGCTACTCTGCGGCTAGATCCGAGAGTGGGGGAGGCCGCCGACGAAGTTTTTATGGTATCGAGGCAAGTGATGTTCCCTCATCCTTGCCATAATTGATCCTTATCTTCTCTTTGATTAAATTTTATCTCTTTCCTGCTTAGATCTTAGGTGTACGTTAGGGTTCATTCCCGATCATACCGTGGTTAGTGTAGAAAAGTTCCTGTTAAATCTTAGGTTTCCTGAGGGATTGTGTTTATTAGGGACAGTTTTGGTTCGGTTCAGGTCGAGTAGTTGCTATTGCCGATGGATGATGGAACTCTAGGGAGAGAGGCTTCGTTCCCGTTTTGGTTGTTTGCTGGCCAGTCGGGGTGTCGACACCTTTGTGTCGACACCGGCCAGCAGTGGTGTCGACACTTGGTGTCGACACCAGCAGCTGTGGTGTCGACACTTGGTGTCGACACCAGCAGCAGGGGTGTCGACACTTGGTTTCGACACCAGCAGCTGAGGTGTCGACACTTGGTGTCGACACCAGCAGCTGTGGTATCGACACTTGGTGCCGACACCAGCAGCCGAGGTGTCGACACTTGGTGCCGACAGCAGCAGCCGAGGTGTCGACACTTGGTGTCGACACCAGCAGCTGAGGTGTCGACACTTGGTGTCGACACCAGCAGCTGTGGTGTCGACACTTGGTGCCGACACCAGCAGCCGAGGTGTCGACACTTGGTGTCGACACCAGCAGTCGAGGTGTCAACACTTGGTGTCGACACCAGCAGCAGAGGTGTCGACACTTGGTGTCGACACCGGCTTGTCGTGGTGTCGACATATCGTGTCGACACTGGGTGCTGCGCTTGTTTTGGGGTCAGGAAGACACGGGGTTGGTTCGGGTTAGGCGTGCAAGGCCGCGTCGGTTGGACCCGACATTTTTTCCTTGGGTTCGTGTGTTTCTTAGGATTGTTAGTGTGACTTTTACCCTAGGGGGGGGCACTGGGTGTTCGGCTAGTTTCTGCATGCCGACTCTTGGGTTGTGGCAGGTGGTGGAGTTTTGGTGGCCTCTGGAGGGGTGGTTTTATGTGGAGAGCTGTGGCCACCTCCTTTTGCCCCGGTTTGGGTTGGTGTGTGTGGGACCCTAAAGCTGCCACTGTTTGACCCCTTAGCCCTTTTTGGATCTGATTTTGGTTATGTATTCAGATCCATGTTTTGACCACTGCCACTTGCCCACGTGTTAGGACTGTTAGTTCCTTTCCTGCTTATGCTTTCTTTTCTTTTGGCAGATATGTTTATGTCTTGTTGCTATTGCAGACTCTTTTGGTAGGGCATAATGGTTTTATTGCTCGCACTTGGTGTGCTCTGCTGTGCTCTAGGCAGTACTCTCTTCTTACTGTCACCCCTTTTCTTTTGCTTATAACCATTTGTTGTCGGGTTGGTAAACCCTTCTTCTTGTTTGCTCATTAGTCTATTGCTCTATTTACCCTTTTGACTATTTTCTTGCTGAGGTGTTCTTTTCTTGAATGCCTCAGGTTCAGGTTGTAGCCAGTTTAGCGGCTAGTTCTTTTGGAGGGGCTTGTTGGTGGCCACTGGGGTAGCTTGAGATAGCTGATCCCCATTTTTGTGAGGTAGTTCTTTACTTTTTCAGTATGGACATTCATACTCGCCAGTGGGTTCGTGTCAGGTTGTTGACGCCCACTGGTGGCTTCTTGCGATGCTGGGTATGACTTAAACTGCTGTTTTTGCCTATTTTATGGTTGGTTACTTGCTTCTGGGAAGGATTTATGCTAGGTTGCATGTTAGATATTTTTAAAACCTAAAAGTATTGGTATATGTACCTCATGCATAACATGTCTTCTAAAACAAAGACACTATTTTCCCTCAGCGTCAAACACTATCTTTCATACCTACTATATTCACCTTAGAGTCGTGCATACCATGAGTCATCCCCCGGGGACACTCATGCTCATTTAGGGTGTCAACTTAATTGAACAAAAGTATTTTCTGCTGCGTATAAATATAATCTTAACTGTAGACTAGCTGATCCACTGTGCCGAGGGATACGACCATTCAACATAACTGATTTTCTTTCACATTTAATCAACGATTTTCCTTAAAACCTAAGGTCTAGAGTTTTGCCTGAGCGTGTGCAGTTATCCCCTGCACGACGTGGAATCACGACACGTGTTTTATCTTGCTCTGATACGATTTCTTCGTTGAGAAAATGCGGGTCGTGACATACATGGATTCCCAAGCTGCTAAGGCCGAAGCCATGTACTCCGCTTCTGTAGTAGAGACGGACACATAATCTTTTTTTTTACTGTACCACGAGATACCTGCTGATCTATATGTGAAAACTTAACCAGACGTCAACTTCCAGTTGTCTGAACTCCCCCATAATCAACATCTATGTAACCGAGCAGGTTGAAGCCCGCGTCTCTCCCATAAAGAAGAACCATATCAAAAGTAGTCTTTACGTACTTCAAGATATTCTTGGCCGCTACCAGATAAAGCTTCTGAGGCGCCGCCATGTATCGACTTACTTGGCCTACAACATAAGCAATATATGGCCTCGTAATAGTCAAGTATATAAGGCTCACAACGTGCCCGAATACCAAGGGATCTGGAAGAACCCTCCTCTCATCATGTCGAAGTTTGAGACCAACATCCAGTGGAGTAGAACAACTTTTTCCCTCCCACGTACCAAAGAGCTGAACGATCCGTTCTGCATAGCCTTTTTGGTGAACAAGTATACTGCTCTTTCTCCTTTCCATCTTGAGTCCAAGGAAGTGGTGGAGCTCGCCCAAATTCTTCATCTCGAAACGAATAGCTAGCTCTGCCTTGAGCCTAGCTAATTCCTCCTCAGAGTTCCCTGTGACAATCATGTCGTCAACGTACAACAGTACCAAGATATGATGCTCCCCCTTATTCTTTATGAACAGGCTTGAATCTGAGTCTGAGGAAAACTAACCGCAGAACTAGAGGTAATCTGTAATCTTTCCTTACCATGCTCGTGGTGCCTGCTTCAAGCCATAAAGAACCTTCTGGAGCTTGCAAATGTATCCTATATGATCTTCAGACATGTAACCTGGTAGTTGAACCATGAAGATGTCTTTATTAATTTCTCCATAAATAAAAACATTCTTTACGTCAAGCTGCCACAACTTTCATTCTCTGCAAGCAGCCAAGGCTATCACCAAACGTACTGAAGTCATTTTGGCAAGAGGACTAAGCGTCTCCTCATAGTCTTCTCCATATTGTTGAGAGAACCCGCGAGCTACAAGGTGATCCTTGTATCACTCGATGCTTCCATCCACCTTCTTTTTTAACTTGTACACCCACTTACAACACACAAGAGTAACGTCGTCGACCTTGGGCATAAGATCCCAAGTCTCATTTCTTTTGAGGGCAGTAATCTCCTCATCCATGTCATCATCCCACTCCTTCACTCTAGTGACATCTTCAAAGGTAGAAGGCTCTCGCTCGTCCAAAGGGGCTGCGAAGAAATAAGAGATGAAGCTCACCATGTTCCATTTGTTGTACTGAGCTAGTGGTTTCATGGTCCTCTTTGACCTTTGAAGGACCTGACCATAGCTCACCACCTCCGCTGCTTCTTCTAAAATAGCTTCTATCTTGGGCATACTCGCAGCATCTCTTGTAACGCCCCCACCTGTCACATGACATATAACGGTGGGTCCGGCCGGGGCCCCACGCCATATAGCACAGACAAGCAAAGGAATCACGTGTGGAAATCAAGATCTAGACGTATCCTTAACTCATTCCATTCTAGCGCAGAATTTTTCTTGTTAGCAATGAACTCAAACCAGAATGTCCACCAAATATAAATACCAGATTTATATATAACAACACCAGGAATGTCTACAACTCACACACCCTGGCCTTATGGCCTTACAAGTTCCTCTTTCACATCAATAGTTTCGTACATCGGCACGCAGGCCGGCCACACATGAAATCCAACCACGATTCTTCACATAGTCTTCAAGGACTAAGAACACCAGGCTAGCCAATCCACTTATTCTTTCCAAACCGCAGCACCTGCAAGTCATCATCCAAGCCAACACAGAAAACAAAGTAACGGTCAGCAGTGCTGACCCATTATAACGACCCCACCCCCTACCCGGGGTAGTGGTTCCTTCCCTGTATACAGTGCTTCCTTTTTCATCAAGCATCAGCAAACATCACCAAATCATATCATATGATCATTCTCTTTATGCCACTATCTAACAAACACACCACATCACAAACGCTGGAGTCCACCAACGCTCTGTGCACTCAGGGCACCTTCTTGGCGTACCGGAATCCACCGTCGTACACCGCTGTCTCTCGAGGCTTTAACTTGTTGGTTGACCGGCCCTAGTCCACCAGCTCGCAGGCTGGCGACATCCCGCCCAAGCCACTCAGAGGTCCATCCTCACAGCATCACAAACAGAGCAGACCGACCCACACTCCGTGGTGTAGCAAGTCGGGTTTATCTAAGCTCCCCAGGCAATGTCTACCCATCGGTCCCCCTCCTAATCCGATCGACCCACACCATGTGGTGCAGCAACCCGGGTTTAACTCGGCTCCCCTAGCATTGCCGCCCATCGATCCCTTCCTTAACTAGATCAATCCACCCTAGTGGTGTAACAGGCCGGGTTTATCACGAGCTCCCCAGGCATGCTACCAATTGATCATCTCATAACCAGGAGCATCACCAAAGCCTCCTCACAAGCAGTACATTCATACATTCATCACAACAAAATTCCATTTTTGCACATCATCAAAGTCACGGAGTCTTCTCCGGTTTACCCATGAACATCACCAATCCAGACTACCGGTCCAGATGGGCTTCACACAGCATGCCTACGCCGTACTTCATCATTCCGGCTCTAGATGCAGACTCAACAAAGGAATCACTTCCGCGATCCACCTCTTGGTGGAGGATTCCAAGCACATGTATAGAGAAAGGACTTCGATGTCCAAGAAGGAGATCGTTACCCTTGACGATCGCTTCGGCGCCATGAAGTATCCGGATGGAAATCACCGCCTCGGCTCTACCTTCACGAATCCGCTCTCGGATCTTCGTTCCGCACTCCGCAGCTCCTACAGCAGCTGGAAGACTCCTCCCTTCTCTCTCCCTTAGGCCTTTCCCCTTTCTTTCTTGGAATGAAGATGAAGAAGAAGAAGAAGAGAAGATAAGGGATTTATCTTCAAATTCTCGGCCTTCCCAACACCTGGACAAAGCCCAGCCACTGGATCCAGGAAGAGGGAAACAAACGGCTCAGATCTGGCCAGAAAACCCTGAACACGGCCTGACACGCCCTGTGACACGCCCGTGTCACAGGCCGTGTCCCCCTAAGCGGCAGACAACCGACTCAATCCAACCAGTACACGCCCGTGTGACACGCCCGTGTCACGTCCGTGTACCCGACACGCCCTCAGACACGCCCGTGTCTGAGGCCGTGTACCTCAACAGAAATAATCCCAAATCAACCCGAGACTTCACACGGCCTGGCACACGGCTTGGCACACGCCCGTGTTCATGGCCGTGTGCACCCGGACACGCCCGTGTCCCGCAAACACGCCCTAACCCGAGACGTCGAGCTGAATTTGACACCCACTGACACGCCCTATGACACGCCCGTGTCACAGGCCGTGTCCTCACTGGAACTCGATACTCGACGATCGTCGCGTAACACTCGTCGAGCATTCGACACGGCATCCGACACGGCCGTGTCCTGGGCCGTGTGCCCCCTCTCGACGATGTCGAGCGAAAATCATCGACACCAGGTCCAATCGTCGACACAACCTCGACACGCCCTGCGACACGCCCGTGTTGCAGGCCGTGTCAACTGACATGCCCTGGGACACGCCCGTGGCCCAGGCCGTGTCACCCATGCCTGAACCCAATTTTGCTCAAAATGATCCTCTTGACTTCGGGGTGTTACAATCCTTCCCCCCCTTCAAATAATTTCGTCCTCGAAATTTGACTCCACACAGCCAATTAGTCACAACATTCTCAAAGCTTACACCGCAAGCCTCCGCACACACTAACAAACAGACAACACAACAAACATCCCTAACTTCCACTTGTGCACATTCAACCACATAAGACCTCAAACAAAACGACAGAATTGATTGATTTCGGCACAATCACAAGTATCAACATCAGCCAAAAGTGATGTACATCAGCCAAAAGTGATGTACATCAGCTAAAACATAGTTTACAAAACATACATACCATCGACATGCTTCACATCAGTTCACTTCCTCTCAGCCTCCCGATTTTGAAATTCGCGATTTAATGATAAATGAACCGCTCGAGGCTGAATTTCACCAACTGAGCTTTGCGGCTCTTGCACTTCCATCGCATGCAAGCGAGGTTGCGTCCGGGGTGCAGATGATTCGGCCACTGCTTTCCCTTTTTCTTCATATGACGCACCTGTCTGTTTCTCACTCCCTGGAGGGACATTCCAACAGAATTTTGCTATGTGTCCTTGCTGCCCACATTTATAACATATACGTGTATCCACACGTCCTGGCCCATACATCGGGGGCGACGAAACAGTCAACGGCGCTGATTCCACCGGTCTAAATCTTTTCTTCTCTTGTCGTCGAAACTCCGATTCTTTCAACTCAGACTTTTCCCTTGCCAGTTTCTTATTCTCCTGTACTCGCTTCATATCCTTTTCCAAGGCACGAGTTGTATCAACCAACGCCTGAAAACCTTGGCTCACCGAACTCGGAAGCGCTAACCTCAATTCATCCCGCAATCCTCCATAAAATCGATTTGTCTTTCGCGCTTCCTCCGCAAAGGTCGATCCCGCATATCTCCCCAATCTTGTAAATTCATGCAGGTAGGTATCAATATCTCGCTCACCCTGCACCAAGCGGAGAAACTCATTTTCCATCGCAATCCTCTGCGACACTGGCACATACTTGGCTAAAAATATTTGGGAGAATTCCTCCATTGAAATCTCTGTTAAACCTCGACCTGCCAAGTGGTGCACTTCAATCTCATCCCACCATAATCTCGCATCTCCTTCCAACAGAAAAGTGGCCAACATCACTTTCTGTTCTTCTACCGTCCTGATTGCGGTGAGGATCCTTTTTACCCTTGCCAACCAATCTTCTGCCTGCGTTGGTGAAAGCGCTCCACCAAACGTAGGTGGGTGGAAGTGCATAAAACGTGACAAGGCATCGTCACTTGCTTGCGCTTCCACCACCTCGGCAGCATGCTCTTGCCTTCCACCAGATCTTGCCTGTCCAGTTGGTTGTGCTTGTAACACTGCAAGCACTGTCTCCGCGACCACCCGTATAGCCTCTGCCGAGGGAGGCATCGGCGCTTCCACGGGTGCTGCACTTTCATCCGACCGCTGGGGCTCAGACGGCCCAGCTCCATCCCTCGCCACCTATCAATGTACAGAACACCATTAAATACTTCCAAATCATAACGGTACTGGTACATTGACTACACACGCACGCACATCATGTGCATGACATACATTCCTAGTGGACATTCATGAGTTCAATTATGTTCTCTCCTCCCAAACAATCTCAACCTAGCTCTGATACCACTTTGTAACGCCCCCACCTGTCACATGACATATAACGGTGGGTCCGGCCGGGGCCCCACGCCATATAGCACAGACAAGCAAAGGAATCACGTGTGGAAATCAAGATCTAGACGTATCCTTAACTCATTCCATTCTAGCGTAGCATTTTTCTTATTAGCAATGAACTCAAACCAGAATGTCCACCAAATATAAATACCAGATTTATATATAACAACACCAGGAATGTCTACAACTCACACACCCTGGCCTTATGGCCTTACAAGTTCCTCTTTCACATCAATAGTTTCGTACATCGGCACGCAGGCCGGCCACACATGAAATCCAACCACGATTCTTCACATAGTCTTCAAGGACTAAGAACACCAGGCTAGCCAATCCACTTATTCTTTCCAAACCGCAGCACCTGCAAGTCATCATCCAAGCCAACACAGAAAACAAAGTAACGGTCAGCAGTGCTGACCCATTATAACGACCCCACCCCCTACCCGGGGCAGTGGTTCCTTCCCTGTATACAGTGCTTCCTTTTTCATCAAGCATCAGCAAACATCACCAAATCATATCATAGGATCATTCTCTTTATGACACTATCTAACAAACACACCACATCACAAACGCTGGAGTCCACCAACGTTCCGTGCACTCAGGGCACCTTCTTGGTGTACCGGAATCCACCGTCGTACACCGCTGTCTCTCGAGGCTTTAACTTGTTGGTTGACCGGCCCTAGTCCACCAGCTCGCAGGCTGGCGACATCCCGCCCAAGCCACTCAGAGGTCCATCCTCACAGCATCACAAACAGAGCAGACCGACCCACACTCCGTGGTGTAGCAAGCCGGGTTTATCTAAGCTCCCCAGGCAATGTCTACCCATCGGTCCCCCTCCTAATCCGATCGACCCACACCATGTGGTGCAGCAACCCGGGTTTAACTCGGCTCCCCTAGCATTGCCGCCCATCGATCCCTTCCTTAACTAGATCAACCCACCCTAGTGGTGTAATAGGCCGGGTTTATCACGAGCTCCCCAGGCATGCTACCAATTGATCATCTCATAACCAGGAGCATCACCAAAGCCTCCTCACAAGCAGTACATTCATACATTCATCACAACAAAATTCCATTTTTGCACATCATCAAAGTCACGGAGTCTTCTCCGGTTTACCCATGAACATCACCAATCCAGACTACCGGTCCAGATGGGCTTCACACAGCATGCCTACGCCGTACTTCATCATTCCGGCTCTAGATGCAGACTCAACAAAGGAATCACTTCCGCGATCCACCTCTTGGTGGAGGATTCCAAGCACATGTATAGAGAAAGGACTTCGATGTCCAAGAAGGAGATCGTTACCCTTGACGATCGCTTCGGCGCCATGAAGTATTCGGATGGAAATCACCGCCTCGGCTCTACCTTCACGAATCCGCTCTCGGATCTTCGTTCCGCACTCCGCAGCTCCTACAGCAGCTGGAAGACTCCTCCCTTCTCTCTCCCTTAGGCCTTTCCCCTTTCTTTCTTGGAATGAAGATGAAGAAGAAGAAGAAGAGAAGATAAGGGATTTATCTTCAAATTCTCGGCCTTCCCAACACCTGGACAAAGCCCAGCCACTGGATCCAGGAAGAGGGAAACAAACGGCTCAGATCTGGCCAGAAAACCCTGAACACGGCCTGACACGCCCTGTGACACGCCCGTGTCACAGGCCGTGTCCCCCTAAGCGGCAGACAACCGACTCAATCCAACCAGTACACGCCCGTGTGACACGCCCGTGTCACGACCGTGTACCCGACACGCCCTCAGACACGCCCGTGTCTGAGGCCGTGTACCTCAACAGAAATAATCCCAAATCAACCCGAGACTTCACACGGCCTGGCACACGGCTTGGCACACGCCCGTGTTCATGGCCGTGTGCACCCGGACACGCCCGTGTCCCGCAAACACGCCCTAACCCGAGACGTCGAGCTGAATTTGACGCCCACTGACACGCCCTGTGACACGCCCGTGTCACAGGCCGTGTCCTCACTGGAACTCGATACTCGACGATCGTCGAGCATTCGACACGGCATCCGACACGGCCGTGTCCTGGGCCGTGTGCCCCCTCTCGACGATGTCGAGCGAAAATCGTCGACACCAGGTCCAATCGTCGACACAACCTCGACACGCCCTGCGACACGCCCGTGTCGCAGGCCGTGTCAACTGACACGCCCTGGGACACGCCCGTGGCCCAGGCCGTGTCACCCATGCCTGAACCCAATTTTGCTCAAAATGATCCTCTTGACTTCGGGGTGTTACATCTCTCCCCCTGCTTCCTGAATCAGAAGCCTTCATCCCAGAGCTAGAAACACTTGGAGCTCCTGGTGACATAGGAAACTCTACTAGAATATCCCTACAATCCTCCTCTTGCCCGTCATATGCCCTGCTCTCCTATAGCTCCACATATGAGATACCTCCATACGATGTCAGTTTGCCAAAAACAACATCTCTTGAAATGACAAACTTCCTCATGGCAAGATCCATACATTTCTATCCCTTCTTCCTCTTACCATAGCCCACAAAAACAAACTTCCTCTCCTTCACATCCAGTTTAGTCTTGAGAGCATCTGGGACATTTACGTAGCAGGTCTATCCTGTGAAAAATGGACAAAGAGCTAAATAAACCACAAACTTTATTGCTCCAAAAATATAATTATTACATAGGTATGCCCCCTTATTTATAAAAACTAGGGGAGATGAGAGAATTATAACAAACGATGTGGGACTATATACAACCCGCGCAGCTTATTCAGTTTGACATGATCAAACCGTCAACTATACAAGTAATAAACTAGCTGGCTAAAAAGCCGCAATCTACCAGAGTAAGCCGCTCGAACTGACCGCCTGACCGCAACTACAGGTTGATACCAGACCACAGTTGTGGCTATCCACCAGACCGCATCTGCTGCAAGCTGTCGGAATGCAACCACGGCCACACCCAGACCGCTACGGCTTTTACTAGACTGATGTTGTGGCCCTCGGATTGACCGCTGTCGCTACTCTTTTCTAGTTCGCTGCGACAACTCTTTGCCAGACTGTTGCTGCTGCTGTCCACAAGAACACAAGCCAAGGTTTATCACCAGACAGCCAAACCAGACCACAAACACACTGGAACAATAAGACCGCTGCGGTTAGATACCAGGCCGCCCGATCTCTCCAATCTTTAACACTCCCCCTCAAGCTAGAGCATATATATCGACCATGCCCATCTTGCTACAGACCTCATCAGAAGGACTAACCAGCTTGGTGAAGAAATCAACTACTTCTCTTTCTGAGCTAACAAATGGAGTGCAAACCTGATTTTTCAAAATCTCCTCTCTAATGAAATGGCAATCAAGCTCAATATGTTTCGTTCTCTCATGAAAGACAGGATTCCTTGAAATGTAAATGACAGCTTTGTTATCACAGAACATAAGAAGAGGATGGTCATAGATTTCTCCCAAGTAAGGCATAAGCGCCCGTAGCTACTTTAACTCACAGGTAGTCGAGACCATGCCCCTATACTCTGCTTCAGCACTTGATCTTGAAACTACTTCTTGCTTCTTACTTTTCTATCTAACAAGGTTTCCTCCTACAAAAGTGCAAAAACCTGATGTAGACTCTCTATCTTCCTTTTTATCAACATAGCTGCCATCAAAATATGCTTCAATCTTCATATGGACCATTCTTCTGAAACAATAAGCCCTTTCTTGGAGACCCTTTCACATACTCCAGAATCTTCATGGCAGAGCAAAGATGAAACTCTCTAGGAATTCACATTAACTTACTGAACTTCACAACTGCATAACAGATATCTGGTCTTGTAACAGTCAGATATATAAGTTTGCCTACAAGTCGCCTGTACACAGTGAAATCTAGAAGAATAAGAGAATCATCAGTCCAGCCTTTATCATCACTAACAACCATCGGGCAACAAGCAGGTTTCGTGCCAAGAAGACCTGTCTCCTTTAGGAGGTCTAGCGCATAATTCTGATGTGAAAGAACCACTGAGGTCCTCTTTCGTGAAATCTCAATTCCCAGGAAGTACTTTGGCTGTCCCATATCCTTAGTAACAAAGTGTTGTCGAAGATGTCGTTTGGCTAGATCAAACCCTCCTTATCATCACCAGTTAAAATAATATCATCAATGTAGACAGCAAGACCTACAAGGCCTTTAGTAGTCTTGCATATAAATAGAGAATGATCAGCAGAGCTTCGACTGAACCCAATAAGAGAAATAATTAAACTAAACTTTTCAAACCAGGCTCGTGGACTCTGCTTCAAACCATAAATCACCTTCCGAAGTTTTCCCACTTGAGACTCCCCCTGAGCAACATACCCAGGAGGTTGCTCCATGTAGACCACCTCTTGCAAATCCCCATAAAAAAGGCATTCTTCACATCTAATTGAGACATTTCCCAATCTCTATTAATAGCCACAAAGAAGAGAATGCGGATAGTGCTGATGCGAGCAACAAAGAAAATGTATCAACGAAATCCACCCCATATGTCTGAGTAAACCATTTTACAACAAGTCGTGCCTTATACCATTCAATAGAGCCATCTGGAAGATACTTAACCACAAAGACCAACCGACATCCAACCACATCAATGCCCAGAGGCAGTGGGACAAGAGTCTATGTCCCTCTCTCAGTTAACTTGTTCATTTCTTCATCCATAGTAGCTTTCCACTAAGGAAAAGCCAGAGCCTCGTGATATGTTTTCGGAATGACAGTATAAGAAATAGCAAGAGCAAAATGTTTGGCAGTTAGGGAAAGCTGAGCATATGAGATAATAACATAAATCGGATGTTGAGTATATTGGCAAATGCCCTTTTGCGGGGCAATTAGAATATCGAGATCACTACTCTGTGGAGGAGGCAATGTACTGGCAGAAGAAAGAAGAGGCTCCGGAACAGGCACAGAGGGCTCCAAAGGCAACATAACAGGCTCCCGTGAAATTGACGGAGCAACAGGAGGAGATGTGAAAAGAACCGGCTCTGGTGGATGTGCCGTGAGAATAGGCAGGGAAGAATAAGTATCAGCAGGTATAAGAGAAGGAGTGGAGAAATATTGAGTATCTTAAAAGAACGAAACATTTGCGGAAACGTATTGTTTGCGCAGGAGAGGATCAATACATCGATACCCCTTTTGAGTAGGAAAATAGCCAAGGAATATACATTAAACCGAATGGGGAGAAAGTAGGTCACGTCTAGGAGAAGGGATGCGAACAAAGCTTCTACAACCAAAAGTTTTAAGTGGCAAAGGAAATGGTTCGGTCTCTGGATATAAGACTGAAAACAGAGTCATGCCCTGAATAACAGACGAGGGAATGCGGTTAATGAGATAGTAAGCAAGAAGAACTGCATGACCCCAATAAGACTGAGGGACATTCATTTGCAAAGAATGACGCTGAGCAAAATCCAGTAGATGACGATTCTTGCATTCAACGATGCCATTTTGTTGAGAGGTATATGGACAACTTGTTTGATGAATCAAACCCTTGCTCACACAGAAAGAAGAGAATTGATGGATAACATATTCTTTGGCATTATCAGTACGAATAACCTGAAAGGGCACATGAAACTTTGTGAAGACCTCATTATAAAATGCAGTGAATACAGAGGACAATTCAAAACGATCTTTCAAAAGATACGACCAAGTGCATCTGAAGAAATCATCAATGAATCTGACAAAGTATAATCTTCCACGACTAACAGTAGCAACAGGAGAAGGACCCCATATGTCAGAGTGAACAAGTTTAAAAGGACTTGAAGAACAACGACCCGTTCGAGCTGGGAAAGAAGAGCGATGATGTTTACCCAACTTACAGGCTTCATAGTTCAAAGGAAAATCTTCAGAAGGAAGTTCCTGAAAAAGTTGATGAATGAGGCGAAAAGGAGGATGACCAAGACGACAATGCCACAACTGAACAGAGGAAGAAGTCCAAAGAGCAATGTCTTGGTCAAGATAAAAAAGGCCACCATGAGCAGTACTAGTAGCAATTGTAGCCTTCGAGATAGAATCAGAGAAAAAAATAAGTGGTGCCAGTAAAAGTAACCGTGCAATTTAACACAGTACAAAGAGCATGAATAGAGAGTAAATTGTGCGGGAAAGTAGGGACATAGAGAGTGTCCTCTAGCAACAAAGGCGGAGAGGGATGCACAGTGCCAATACTAGGCATAGGAGCAGAAGTCTCATCAACAATAACAATAGGAGACAGCCTGGTCTGTTCAAGCAAAGAGGAGAACAATCGCGAATTGTCGGTCATATGACAAGTGACACCAGAGTCAATAAGACACTTATCAGAGGAGGTCACAAGATCACAAGTGGTGGAAGAGAAATGGGAAGCCATCCTCAAAAAGAAACCGGCAAGAACAAAAAACTAACTGCACGGTTAAAAATAAGCCACACAAAGACAAATCAGCAAAGAAGGCGCAGAGAAACCAACCAAAGGAAAGATCGCAGAAAAGAAGAAACCGCACGGTCACGGTGTCAACAAACCAGTGGCTTGAAAGAGGCTGTGACCAAATGCAGAGAGAGAGAGAAAAGATGGGGAAGAGCAGACGCACGGTCACGGTGTCAACACACCAGTGGCAAGGAACAAGCTGCGACCAAAATGCGGCACTTGCAGAAAAGAAGAAACAAGCCGCGGGGAGAAAGAAGAGAAGAAAGAAGCCGCGCGAACAATCAACAATATAGAGCGATAACCAAATGTGGCAAAACCAATAGAAGCCGCACAACCCGAAGAAAGAAGAGAATAAGAGAAGAAGAGCCCTCCGGGTCAAGGTGACAAACCACCAACAGCCAAGAAGAAGCCACGACCAAAAGGCGAAATGCACAACAGAGAAGAGAAATCACGCAACCAAGCTGCAAAGAAGCCGGTGAGCAGAGAAAGCCGGGTGAACAGAAAAGCCTGGAAGGAAGCAAGGAGCAAGCACAACGAGAAGCAAGGGAATGAAGGGAAGGGAAAGAAACTGGACAAGCTGGAAGAAGCCGGACGAAGCCATAAGAAGAGGCCACGCGGTTAAGGAAACAAACCGCGATCTCTTTGAAGCAAAGGATCGGTTCGCTCTGATACCACGTGAAAAATGGACAAAGAGCTAAATAAACCGCAAACTTTATTCCTCCAAAACAATAATTATTACATAGGTATGCCCCCTTATTTAGAGAAACTTGGGGAGATGAGAGAATTACATCAAATGATGTGGGACTATATACAACCCGCGCGGCTTATGCGGTTTGACATGATCAAACCGTCAACTATACAAGTAATAAACCAGCTGGCTATAAAGCCGCAATCTCCCAGAGTAAGCCGCTCGAACTGACCGCCTGACCGCAACCGCGGGTTGATACCAGACCGCAGTTGCGGCTATCCACCAGACCGCATCTGCTGCAAGTTGTCGGACTGCAATCGCGGCCACACCCAGACCGTTATGGCTTTTACTATACTACTATTGTGGCCCTCATATTGACCGCTACCACTACTCTTTACCAGACCGCTGTGACGACTCTTCGCCAAACTGCTGCTGTTGCTGCTGCTGTCCACCAGAACACAAGCCAAGGTTTATCACTAGACTGCCAGACCAGACCGCAAGCCCGTTAGAACAATAAGACCACTGCGGTTAGATACCATGCCGCCCAATCTATCCAATCTTTAACAGACCCAAACACCCAAAGGTGTTAAATGTTGGGCTTCTCCTTAAACATCAGCTCATAAGAAAACTTCATATTGATCTGACTCAAAGGCATCCGATTGATGACGTATGTCGCGCAAGCCATCCCTTCTTCCTAGAAGGACTTAGGAACGCCTTTTGGCGTGAAGACAACATTTGTCAGTCTCCATCAAATGACGGATCTTCCGCTCTATTACTTCATTTTGTTTTCGAGTATGTGCTCAAGCGAGTTCTCTCCAGTTTCTGTGCTTCCTACAGAAGTTAGAGAGCAAAATTTGAAACGAACTCACGTTCGTTGTCCGTTCTCAATTTCTTTTATCCGTAGTCCAAGCCAGCCCTCCACAGGCTCCTTGAACTCCACGAACATTTGGAATGCGTCTCACTTCTCCTTCATGAAATACACCCATGTGTACCTTGTATAGTCATCAATCAAGAGAAGCATGTACCTGTTGCCTCTAAGACTGGCGGTGACGGTGGGTCCCATCAGATCACCATGGATGAACTCCAATGTTGCTTTACATCTGGTTTGTGACTTGTCAAATGAAAGAAAATCTGCCTTAACATATTGACACCCCGCACAAATATGGCTGTCGCCGAAGGATGACAATTTTGGCAAACGTTTAACAAGGCTAATTACCGCCATAACTTTCAACTTGTCCATCCCGACATATCTCAGTCTCTCGTGCAGGATAACAACACTATCATTGGCTCTCATCCGATCAACATAAGAACATGTTGATAATACGAACAAGTCCTTTACTCTTCTCCCATCATGAGAAATGTCATCCTTCACCGTTGACACATTGCAGAGAAACTTCACTTCTGTCGGGCCGAACAGAAAGTGATTACGTGTATCCACCACATTGGTCACTGAGAAGAGGATCTTCTTCATGCCCGACATGTGAAAATCTCTCCACAAGGTGAGTGGACCCTTATCATTGCCAAAAAAAATGATACCCACCTTCTCAACTGTATGAACAATATCATCAGCAGTAATAATATCTTCATTACCTGAGTAGGCTTGTAGAGAAAAAAACATTGACTCATCCTTGATGAGATGGTGACAACACCTGAGTCCACGATCCAATCATCTTAGTTGTTGATGAAAGACACAGCATGGACACATGTGCCCGTCATGAAGGAATTTCCCCATCCTCCTTCCTCAGCACTAGAACCAGCTCCCTCTTTACATGCAACGTGCCCTGGACGAAGTTTGACTTTGTAGTCCTTCTTGAAGTGACTTGATAGATTGCATTTGTATCACCTTGTCCCCTCCTTTTTCTTCCAATCCCGCTTAGAGGACTGACTCTTCTCTTGCTGATATGAATTAGAAGAACCATCGTCACCCGACATCTTCCTCTCCCACCCCTTCTTCTTCCCTGAGAAGAGAGCCTCATTATCTCTTCTAGAGATAGTAACTCCAGCCCATCTATCTTGCTAGGCTTTCGTGTGTAGCCAATAGGTTCTCCAGCTCAAGCAATGACGGCTGAGTGACCATCCTTGAACATAAGTACCGAAGGCAACATACTTCTTCCACAATCTGGGGATTATATGCCTCTTAAGCTCGGCCTCTGAAATCAGCTCATCAACGTCCAATGCTGAAATTTCAGCACATAGGTTTTTCATATTCAAGAAGAATATAGAGATATACAGATCATCCTGAGTGGCTCTCGCCAACTCATTCTACAATAATTGTATCCACACTACATTCTTCTTATTGAACAACCCATCAAGGGAAGTCCAAATCTCAATAGCTGACCAACATCCAATGATGTGATCAAAGAGCTCCGGTGAGATAGCCCGCTTGAGAGTAAACTCTGCCCTACCATTTGTCCTTCTCTAAGCTCTCACGCTTCAGCACTGCTAGTGGGAACAGTAACCACCAACCTTTCGTTTCCACAAACGACCTCCCAAAGATCCTCGTCCAGAAGGTAACTCTCCATGCATGAACTCCACTCCTTGAAGTTGGTCGGCATTAAAAGTTCAATTCCAAGACCCCTTGTGAATCCTCCTTCCATTGCACAAACACTGGTCAACTTAATTCATAGAAGCAAAAAAAACAACTTTGATGGTTGATCACTGCTCAAACCTCTGTTCCCTCTGATACCAAGTGAAAATTTGTGAAAAGCGAAAAACGAAAACTAGGTCGCAGGAACACTCAACCAAACTAAGACAAATAAACCAGATGCAAGTAAAATAGCAAGCAAATCTTATACTATTAAACTTCTTTACAATGTGAGGCATATATGATGAGGCATGATTCGTCGATTTACCCGAAGAAAACAAAAACATACAAGGAAAAAACAAGCCAGGCGGACAGATTCTGTAACCACCGCTACTGCCGAACTGCACAACGAAGTCCGTTGAGACCGCTAAGTCTCCATACCATAACTTAACCACGCGGACACCCCGTTATTCCAAGATGAAGAAACTCTATCCGCTATCTACAAGCCGCCTGACCGCAAGGTCACCTAGCTATCAGAGTCTGCGAATAACTGCTACCGAACAGTGTTGGGTCCGGCGTTCCTCCACTTGACCCGTGGCGCTTTGCTACTTATTTAAGAAATTAAGTAGCGCCCTCTCCAACAGTCCGGGCTGTTGGTGCAGTTGGGTATGCGCTTGATCCTTCAATTGGTATCAGAGGAGGTCACGGGTTCAAGACCGGGGGGGGGGGGGGGGGCGCTATTAAATCCTGATTTTTCCCTTCTAACTGTGTTGGTCCGGCGGGTCAGGCAACCGTGGACATGTGGTAACCCCACCTCTGAGCCAGGTGGGCCATGTGGTAACTCCACCTCTGAGCCGACGGGTTGTGCTGGATGCCGTGGGGGAGGGGGGGGGGGGGGCAGATTGTTGGGTCCGGCGTTCCTTCACTTGACCCGTTGAGCTTTGCTACTTATTTAAGAAATTAAGTAGCGCCCTCTCCAACAGTCCGGGCTTTTGGTGCAGTTGGGTATGCGCTTGATCCTTCAAACAGAATAGATAGATGACCAACTACGAACAACATTATTGAACTAGGAAAGAGTATCGATGAGAAGACCTCCTGATTACAAGCTGCGTCCTACTACAAACCGTCGATTGTATTCGTAGAACCTGCACTGATCCATGACGTAGTCAGAACCAAGTCCATGGCTTCTCAGTGTTAGTCACACAATTTGCAACAGCAAAACTGGTTAACTTCTCAAACCGTGCGGATATAAAAACCTGTCTGCAACAAACAACCCTAGCTCACTATTGAAAGTGCAAGTTAGATCTGATATACTCTAGAGGGGGGTGAATAGAGTATGGTGCTTGCTAAAAACGTTTTACAACTGTTGTTGTATTTCTAAGTGAACATGGAAGCTAATAATAAACAGTAAATCTAAACACAGAATAATCACAGATATATCACAAAGCAATCACAATCCACAGCCAGAAACAAAAGAAAGATATGCAACCAGATGACACAAGGAGCTATAGTGGTTCCCCAATCAACCTGGGTACATCCACTCTTCTACCACCCTAGGTAGGAAACCACTGCAGGATGAGTTGATCAGGTGTCCTGGGAACCAATGAGCTTTTGATAAGGTGCTCAAAAACCAAACCAGATTTTTTGATCAGGTGTCTTGCCACCACTGAGTTTTGATAAGGTCTCAGAAAACAAACAAAAATGTTTGAAGGGAGTTTGAAAAACCCTTTACAGCAGAGAGAAAGAGAGAGAGAGAGAGAGGGATGAGAAGATCTTCTCTGTCAACAGTCAGAGAGAAGATAATGGATGTTGTCAAAGCTCCTCCTGAGATCTTGAGTTGTTCAGGAAGTGAAGCTTTGTTGTAGGATGATAGGCCTTTAGATGATTTGATCTCCAGCAATAGATGATTTCAGTAGCAACTGAAATGTGTGGTGTCTGGAGTCTTGAATGATGATGGCCTTTAAACACTTGAATGAAAAGAGATCTGAAGATTTCAGTTTGTTGATCTCCTTTGGTGATGTGTGTTCTTGTATGAATTTTTAGACTGAGAATGTCTGTAATTCTTTCTCTTTCTCTTGTGTAATTGTTGTTGATGTTGTAAGAGTTGTTACAGAAGTTGTAATTGTCTAACTCTTCTAGGAGAGGAGAATGAAAAACTAATCTTTTATTTTCTTGGTCTGAATAGAAACGATCCTTTGTCCAAGATAGTCGTTAGCCTGTCATTAATTACTTCCTTAATTACATTTGTCTTCTGGAGGAAAGTCCAACAAAACATTCCTTGAAAATTCCTTGAAACTTGCTCCAGATTAAATGAAAAGCGGCTACAAGATCTCTGAATTCAATGCTGACAATAATTCCACAGCTGCCAAATTTGAATCTTGAAAAACGTTGAACTCTTCAGAGAAAATGTCGATCTGAGCTCCAATATCGTTGAACTGAGCTCAAAGACTTGGACTTAGATAGAAACAGAGATCGTCGATCTGAGCTCAAAGATCGTCGAACTGAGCTCAGAGATAGAGAATCAAACTGGAGTCAAGATCGTCGATCTGAGCTCGAATATCGTCGAATGGAGTTCGACGACTTGATTAAGTTGAGCTCAGAGATCGTCGAATGGAGTTCGATGACTCGTTGAGGTGAGCTCAACGATCGTCGAATGGAGTTCGGCGATTCGTCGTACTGAGCTCGACGAAATGACTTGGTCTCCAAAACTGAAAAACCTGGTCTTGAGGGCAGCTTCCAAACCTAAGTACTAACCCTTAGACTCAATTCTAATTGACCTTTAGATCTATACAATGAGGTCAAAACAGGTTTCCTAAGAGACACAGTGATCCTTGCCCAAATCAGTAATAGGGTGTTCCAACAATCTCCCCCTATTTGGGTTAAGATTACTATTTACAGATATTGGAAAATTAAAAACATATACAAAGCAACAATATAACAAACAAGACATTGCAGAATCACAGACATAATCTCAAATAGATCAGAAATCAAAATCACTGTCACCTTACAGAATTACTCTTTTTTCCTTGCTCTTTATAAGTACTATTTCTCTATTTGGATTGAGAGCTTCTTTCTTAGATCTCCTGTCATCAGCTGCACCTAAAGAGGTTTGTTGCTTTGGCCTGGGCACTACAGCTTCAGGGTGCAGCTTCATGTAGCTTTCTGAATCAAAAAACTTGCTGGATGAATATCTTTCAAGTTCTTTTTTCCTTTGATCTGATAATGTAGTTATGTTGGAAGTATCCTTTCCTTGTTCTCTGGCTTTCTTAATCTGATCTAAAGCAGCCAATTCCTTCATCCTAGCTGTCTATGAAGTTGGATTGTTTTCAGGATCCTCAAATGGAACTGGAGGTTCATATCTATTGGAGGGATTGTCTGGAGAAGCTCTGGAGGAGACTAAGTCTTTCAGCTTGTAAGGAAATGGACCAGAGGTTGTATCAGATGGACCTTGTCCTTCCCTTGAGTATGGATGTTGCCTGGAATAGCCTTTGGAATAAACTTGAAATTCTCTGTAGTTTTCTCTGTAATTTCCTCTCCTTGACTGATAGCCTCTAGATTGGCTTCCTCTGTATTGGGATCTACCTTGAGGTTGATAAGAGGATTGGCTTCTGGCAGAAGGTTGAACAGCTAAACTACCACCTGCACCTGCATCAGGTGAGGGAGGAGGAGGAGGATGATTGAACTGAGAAGATCCATTCTCATACTTTCTCTTTTTCTTCATAGCCTTCAGTTAATTTTTGGAGTATTGCATCCAATGTTCTGTGATAGGGCAGTTATGCAGTATGTAGTAAGGAATATCATTTGTGTCTTTCACTTTGGCTGGAGGAACCCTTTTCATTGCTTTGCTTCTGGCTTTTCTTTTTCTTGCAATAGTAGCAGAGGAGTCATCTGAATCAGTCCTATACTGATCACTTTCTGAGCTTTGATTATCATATAGTGCATCAATCCTTTTGAGATAGTCTATCTGTTGTTGAGATTGAGAAGAAGTAACAGTAGTGACAGTAATAGTAACAGCAACATCATGAAGAGAAGTAGAAATAACACTGGCAGAAGAGGTCATGGCAACAGTAGTAGATACATCAGTTGCTGGGGCAGCAGATTCAGATATAACAGTTTCAGCAGTTTCAGATACAATACTTTCAGATACAACAGTTTCAGTAACAGAAATAACATCAGTAGTAACAGCAGGCTTAAAGTCAAATGCCTCTGTCATATGTATATCCTCAGATATTAGAACATCAGAATTAACAGCAATATCAACAATATCAGTACTTTTAACAGAAACTGAAGGAGCAGCAGCAGAAAGGGACTTTACAAAGGAATGTATTATACTATTGTCACAGCTTGAAATAGGGACAATGGACTTAGAGAGATCTTCAGATGGCTGGACTGCAGTATGCTCTGGAAGATAGCTGAAATATACAGAGTCAAAATCTGACAACAGTGACCTGAGGTCCACTGTGATAACTGCAACTGGAGGTGTTGAGGCTTGATCTTGGGCTAAAGATACAGCAGCAGCAGCAGCAGCAGCAGGCAATCTTTCAACTTCATGAGGCATCTCCCCTTGCCTAGATTCAGTCAGGACTGGATCAAGGCACCCAGATGAAGGGATTACCTGAGGAGGAATGAGAGAGGAGAGCCTGGCAGACAGTTCTGCAACTGACTGTAGAAGTGGAGCCAAGGAGGTCTCCAACAAGAGTGATAGCCTGGGAGCTATCAGCTCATAGAGTCTGTCTGCTAGAACTGGAAGATCTACATGCTCAAGAGGGACTTGAGCAGGGGTAGAAATTGAAGGTGGAGTAGCTGGAGGTGTGGATGGAGAGCTGGTGAATGGTGGAAATGAAGGCTGAGATATGGGGATTGTGGAAATAGAAGATAATGGAATTGAAATAGAAGGTGTGAAGGATGATTGTGCAATGATATCTTGCTGTAGTTGTTGATAAGATGTGGATGAAGATGGTGGCTCAGCTGGGGATGAGGGAGAATCATCCATAAAGGAATCATCTATAAGATTGAAGGATGGAATGTGAGATGATGAGTCAATCTCTAGGTGTGGGTATTGATATAGAGGATGGAAGACTTCTTCAGTTAGTGGAAGAGTTGGAGAATGGATAGAAGTTGGAGATGGGGTTGAAATTATGATGGTGGAGGAAACTATAATGGTGGATGTGACTGGTGTAGATGAAACAGGAGGTGGAGGAGGAGGAGAAGAAACATGCAAGTCTTCTGCAGGGGCGGAGACTTGAGGGGAAGTGACTGCAGCAGTCCTTGTGCCTGAAGTAGTAGATGCAGAGGGCCTGCTGGGCTTCACTATTTGCCTATCCCATTTGCCAAACAGGGCACAGGTGAGCCTCTTGGAGGCATTGATGTGCATCCCATTTGAAACAAGCAGGGCAGGGCATCTGTTTTGAAGAAACAACCCTAATATTCTTCCAAAATTAACAAAATTTTTGTTGATCTTCTTCTTAATCAAGTCAAAGAAAACTTCTCCCTAGTTCAATTGTTTCTTATCTACAAGAGCACCCATCAAACATAACTGATACCTCGCGATGGTATCGTGGGCTGAGTGTTTGGCCAATAACACCTTTCCTATAACATCAGCCAAAAATCTGTACTCTATAGATAGATTTTTCTTCAGGAGTTTGCTAGGGTTTGCATCTGAATAACCCATTCTATTAAGCATATCAGAAAATTCTTCTCCAGACAGTTCAGCAGAGTCTTCTCCAGAATTTAATTGAAAAATCTCTGTCAGGGCAGCAGGTGTTAGATATACCTGGGTTCCTGAAATTGTTCCAACAACTGTATTCTGATCCTGAGTGTGGGCAGTATACACCCATTCCTTGATTTCATCGGCAGCTAATTTGATCCTGGTAGTCATGATAGTAACTAGCTTTTGTTCCTTGAAAAAGGTTCAGAATATCTTGGAAAATTTGATCACTGTTGTTGAACGAATCCATGTCAATGTCAAATCCTGCATCAAATTTCATTGCGGCCAGGACTGCAACTGAGATGGCCATTTATTGCTGCAAAAATCAACAAACAAACGACCAAGTGTAGAGAGGTTTGGAGGGAAAGAGAAAAGTTGCAGAGAGAATGAAAGCGCAAAAGGAGAACGACAGCCGAAAAATGAATTTTATATTAGGGTTCGACGCAGAAAAGGAAAGATCGTTGAACTCAGTTCGACGATCGGGGCTTCTAAAGAAAACTAAAAGGTCATCAACATCGTCGATCTCCGTTCGACGATATTGGAGAGCGTTGAGCTCCGTTCGACGATAGTTCAGAAAACAAAATCGTCGAGCGCCGTTCGACAAATGCTGACCTGGAGAGATAGTTGAGCACTATCTGAGAAGCGCTGAACTCTGGTCGACGATTTCGGAAAGCGTCGATCTCCGTTCGACGATCGGGGGAAAATCGTCGAGCGTAGTTCAAAGATCAGAAACACTCTTATACACTAGAAAAATCAAGAAGTTTGCCTAGTCTTGGTCAATTTTTAGAGTTTTAAAATCTTGGACTTTATTTTAGACTTCCTCCATCTAACATTCCTAACTGATTCAGGAAGAAGGTGTGTTTCTTTTCATCCAAGGGTTTGGTGAAAATATCTCCCCTTTGCAAATCAGTTAGGATATATTGAAGTTCAATTTTATTTTTCTCAACATTATCCCTTAGAAAGTGATGCCTAATTTCTATGTGTTTTGTCCTACTATGGAGGACTGGATTTTGTGCTATAGAAATAGCACTGGTATTATCACAAAATATTTTTGACTTCTCTAAGTTGTAGCCATAGTCTAGGAGTTGGTTTTGAATCCACAAGATTTGTGAACAACAACTACCTGCAGCCATATATTCAGCTTCAGCAGTTGAAGTTGACACAGATGTTTGTTTTTTGCAAAACCAAGAGACAAGTCTGTCACCAAGAAACTGACAAGTTCTACTGGTGCTTTTCCTGTCTATCCTGCATCCAGCATAATCAGCATCAAAAAATCCAGTTAAGTCAAATGCTGAATCTTTTGGATACCAGAGACCTGGATTTGGACAACTTTTTACATACCTAAGAATCCTTTTTACTAATGTTAGGTGTGACTCTCTAGGGCTCACTTAGAATCTAGCACATATGCATGTAGCAAATATTATGTCAGGTCTACTAGCTGTAAGGTACAATAAGGAGCCAATCATTGCTCTATATGTTGTCTGATCAACAGGTTTCCCATGTTCATCAGCATCTAATACAGCATTAGTAGGCATAGGTGTTTTCATACATGATGCTTCAGACATACCAAATTTCTTAACCAATTCTTTTGCATACTTGGTTTGAGAAATAAATATGCCTTCAGCATGTTGCTTGATTTGCAATCCTAGAAAAAAAGATAGCTCACCCATGCTACTCATTTCAAATTTGGAATACATTAGATTGGAGAACCTTCTGCACAAATTTGAATCAGTAGAACCAAAAATAATATCATCTACATAGATTTGTACTAGTAGGGTATGGGACTTATGTGTTCTAACAAAAAGAGTTTGGTCTACACTACCCCTTATAAACTCATTTTTCAGAAGAAAGCATGCTAGGGTCTCATACCATGCTCTAGGAGCTTGCTTTAGACCATATAATGCTTTATGCAACTTGAAAACATAATCAGGATGAGTTGAAGAGATAAAACCTGGAGGTTGTCTGACATAAACTTCTTTGATATCTCCATTTAGAAAAGCACTCTTTACATCCATCTGGTATACTTTGAAACCTTTGTGTGCTGCATATGCTAAGAAGATTCTTATGGCCTCCAACCTTGCAACTGGTGCAAAAGTCTGGTCATAATCTATCCCTTCTTCTTGAGAGTATCCTTGAGCAACTAGCCTTGCCTTGTTCCTTGCAATTACTCCTTGATCATCCAATTTGTTTCTGAACACCCATTTTGTTCCAACAATGGAGTGATCCTTAAGCCTTGGTACTAGTTCCCAAACTTTGTTCCTTTCAAATTGATGTAACTCTTCTTGCATTGCAACGATCCAGTGTGGATCTTGCTCAGCATCTTGAATGGATTGAGGTTCAATTTGAGAAAGGAAGCAAGTGTGCATCAGGTTTTGGTTGACCTAATTTCTGGTTCACACAAGATGAGATGTCTCCAATTACTTGAGAAATTGGATGGTCTCTTGATGTTACTAAATCAACAGGAGGTGTTGATTGTTCACCAACCTGTGTTGTTGTTTCCTCTGGTGGTACAACACTGGCTCTTCAAGAAGTTTCTCTTCAAGATGTTGAATGTCTTCTTCATCTTCACTGCTTTCCTCTTTTTGAATGATTTGTAACCTATTCAAGTCTTCTGCAAGAGAGTGTACCTGCAAAGGTTCTATGGTAGAAGTATTCTTCTCCTTGAAAGACATGTTAGTTTCATCAAAAGATATATGAACAGATTCTTCAATTTTGAGAGTTGATTTATTATATACCCTATAAGCCTTACTGATCACGGAGTATCCCAGAAACACTCATTCATCAGCTTTAGCTTGAAATTTTGCTAAGTACTTCTTGTCATTATTGTTAATATAACAGATACAACCAAAAATTCTAAAATAGTCTACTTTAGGTTTCTTACCTTTGAGTAATTCATAGGGAGTCTTGCCCTTCAGTTTATGTATTAAACTTCTATTCAGCACATAGTTGGAGGTGTTCACTGCCTATGCCCAAAAGGATAGAGGAAGGTGAGCATCTGACAACAATGTAGTGGCAGATTCAATAAGGGTTCTATTTTTCCTTTCAGCTACCCCATTTTGTTGAGGAGTTCTAGGAGCTGAGAAAGTGTGCCCGATCCCTTCACTCTGACAGAACTCTTGCATAAGAGGAGAATCAAACTCTGTCCCATGATCACTTCTGATCAGGGCAATGTGAGTATTGAACTCAGTCTGTATGCATTTGAGAAACTCTGTCAAACACTTAAAGTTATCAGACTTCTTCCTCAGAAAGAACACCCATCACTAAAGTGTAAGATTTCCCTCCTAAGCTTTGTACTGTAATGGGTCCAAAAAGATTCATGTGTAACAGATACAAAATCCTAGGTGAATCACTTTTATTAAGTGACTTGAAACTATTTTTGGTTTGCTTGCCTAATTGACAAGCCCTGCAGAGTCCTTCCTTCTTGTAGGGGCCAGAAGGTAGTCCTCTAACAAGGTTGTCCTTGGATAGCCTAGCAATGATTCTAAGGTTTATATGCCCTAGTCTCTTATGCCATAACTCATTAGGTCTACAAATAGAATTAAACAGGCAAATATCTACTTCTATTGAAATAAAGTCTACTAAGTAGATGTTACCTTTCCTTTTACCTGTCAACACAGTTGTGTTGTCCTCTGATTTGATCTTGCATAAGGATTTGCTGAAAGTCACCTGGTAGCCTTCCTACTACAAACCGTCGATTGTATTCGTAGAACCTGCACTGATCCATGACGTAGTCAGAACCAAGTCCATGGCTTCTCAATGTTAGTCACATAATTTGTAACAGCAAAACCGGTTAACTTCTCAAACCGTGCGGATATAAAAACCTGTCTGCAACAAACAACCCTAGCTCACTTATTGTTTATTCGTTCGTAATAATGTGACAAGGGGTCCTATTTATAGGCGTACAGAGGAGTGTGGTCACCACCCTAACCAATAGAATCACCCCCCTTCTCGCAACTAGCACAAAAGTATCTACACTGCGCGGACAGAAAACCAATCATCCTTTGTCGCCCTGACAAGGCCGGACAAAAAACTTATCCTCCTTGAACACCACCGTCAAGGTCAGAACCAGGACCTGCCTGCCACACCTACGGACATTGCGGATACATTAAATAGTCTGCAACACCCTGCAGACACTACTATAGTTCGCACATTTCGAGCCCATGACTATAGCACAAACCAGGCTCAGTCAAGCTGCCAAACTCGGTGGATAGAGAAGTAGTCCGCGCTACTCATGCGAACTTACATACTGAGCACAAACAGACTTAGGAAAGATCATGATCAAGTCCACACCTCTAGCAATCCCTGGTATGAACACAACACTAGTGAATACAAGAGCCACACCGCACTAACCGACGATCTCCGTGGTATCCACCAAATAGCTCCACCAGAGAACAAGACAAAAGGCACAAGGCTATGTCGATCTCGCGAGCTCTAGAAGAGCCCACAAGAAGCCAGACTCATCGAAATCCACATGAGTCTGTGTTGGATCCCTAGTTGGACTTGGGCTAGGTTCACTAATTAGGATGTTTGGCCCACAATATATAGCCATGGTCATGTGTTTTGAATCCTAGAGTTTAGGCTAAGTCATTAGGTTCAACATTACATAGACCAGCCAACAGAAGACCTCAGATTGACTCAAGAATTAGAAGAAATCAAGTTCAGTATATAAGTTCGACGTTTGTAGAACTCAGCTCAATGATCGTCGATCACTGGTCGACGAACTCAGTGTTAATTCTTTGACTTGAGCTCGACAATATTCGAGCTCAGGTCGACGAAGTCTGGATTTAAACTTCCACACATTCTTTCCAGGATATTTTCTCTGAACTTAGCTCGACAAAGATAGATTATCAACTCGATGAACTTGGAGCGCAGAATTGGTAAGTTATTCACAGAATGCAGTTCGCTGTGCTCAGGTCAACGAACTTGGATCTCAGGTCAACAAATAAGTTTTCTTAGGTCGATTAACAAGATTTCTCAGCACAACAAACTTGGATCTCAGTTCGACGAAATCTGTTCTATGGTCGACAATTTTTGTTGCAGTTTCAGACTTAGAATTTTCTCCATTTTCTGTCCAAATTTCATATATTATTTAGCAATAATTTCTTGAGTAATTAATGCTTATATTATCTGAATATAGCCGTTATTGGCAGCATTAATTATGGTCTTCATCAGGTTAATTACTTTCTTAATTTATTGGGACAGTTGGGGAAACTACTTAAAGACAATATTCTCCAGCCGATTTTCATTCTCCAGGCAATCAGCATTTAATGCAGAGAATTCAAAATTCAAAGGAGTAATTTCGATAGAGAATATAAAAAGAGATTTTTCTTTTTTAGTAAACAAGAAGCACAACAAGTGAAACAGATACAGAGAAGTGAATACAAAAAATATATTCAGAAATTCTCTGTGCAGAAAACACTTTGTTTTCTCCTTGATCTTACTGAAGAAGAAGAACAACAACAATCACTATCAAGAGTCTTCTTCAACTTCAACTCCAGGAGCTTTCAAGGACAACAATCTCTGAATCAGTGAGAAGTTCCTGGATCATCTCAAGTCAAGGCAGAAGACCTACACCCTGTACAAGGATTCAAGTGATTTCTAAAGAAGCCTTGACAACAGCAATCCACTAGTCTTCTCAGTTGTTTGAGAAAGAGAAGACATCATCAAATATCTCCCCCCATCCTGTATAAAGGGTTTATTAATTCCCTTCAAAAGTTTATTTTGGTTTTTGGGCACCTGATCAAAAGCTCAAAGGGTTGTGAGATCTCCCTTGAAATAGATTTTGTGGTGACAGGGCACCTGAGCAAAAACCTGTTGGTCGCAGTCACCTGATCAAAAAACTGCTAGTGGATTCCTACCAGGATGCTAGAAGAGTGGATGTACCCAGGTTGGGGAACCACTATAAAATTCTTGTGTCGTCTGGTTGCCTATTCTCTTTGTGCTGTGACAGATTTCTGTGCTGTGTTAGAGTAGATTAACTTAGACTGTTTTTCCTTTCTGTTAATATTGGTTTCACTTATTCTTTACTCTGATAAAAATCTAAAACTGCCAAAAAATTTTATTACTCTATTCACCCCCCCCTCTAGAGTAAATCAGATCTAACCCTTTTTTTTCAATTGGTATCAGAGCGGGTTCCTTTGGTTGTACATGTAAACACTTGAACCAAACGATCCTTTGTTAGATCTTATCTTCATTTCTCCTAGTTTTGATTATTTCACAGCATGGCACGGAACAAAGATTATGCAAGCACCAGACCACTAGTCTGCAACTTGAATAAATTTGAAATCTGGAAGGTAAGAATCAGACTTTATATGAATTCAATTGATGAGGACATATATAATTCTATTTTGATAGGTCCTCCTCAACCTACAGCTACTACATCTACCACTACTTCAAGCACTCATGATGTTCCACCACCTAAGTGAACAGATGCTCTAAAAAGGCAAAGATTGCAGATGTAGAGGCCATGAATATATTGGTTCAGACTATGTCAGATGATATATTTCAGAAAGTGACTGAATGCACAACTGTAAAAGCCATCTGGGACTCTCTAAACCAGATGGTTGCAAGATCAGCTGATGAGAGGAAAGACAGAAGATAAACTCTCATCTCCCAGTATGAGAACTTTAAGAAGGAAGAATCAGGATCTGTTAGTGACATGTACAATAGATTAAGTTCAATTATCACTGAGCTGAAGACCTTGGACAAAGACATCTCTCTCAATGAGGTGAATGACAAAATCCTAATGTGCTTCTCTAGCACTTGGGATTCCAGGATATGGCCAATTAAGGAGGCCAGAAGTTTGAATGAGATTTCTATAGAATCTCTCCAAGGAAAGCTCAAATCTTATAAGCAGCTTATCAAGTTCAGGGAAGCTGCAGAATAGAAGACTCCTACAACATCAAGAAAGGAGCAGAACATAGCTTTTAAAGCTACAGAAGAAACTGAAGCTCCAACATCAAATGAAGAACTCCTGAGTCTCTTAGCCAATAGATTCTACAAAATGGCAAAGAAGGACTTCAGGAGAAAGTCATCCAGGTATGATGACAGACCAAGGTATGACAAGACACCCACTAAAGAAACTGTTTGTTTTGGGTGCAAGAAACCAGGACACTTCATTTCAGAATGTCCTGAGAATCAAAAGAAGGAAAGAAGAAGAGAAAAGGACTCCAAGAAGCATCACAACAGCAAGCCATCCTCCAGCAAGCACAAAAGAAAGGAGAAAGGCTTTGTGGCTGAAACCTGGAGTGATACTGAGGAAAAATCTTCATCATCTAGCTCCAGTGAAGAGGAAGAAGAAGCTAAGGCAAGGGAAGTTTGCCTTATGGCTATCAATGCCTCTTACAGCCCATCTGATGCCGAGGAACAAATAGAAGAATCAGATAATGAAGAATCTGAATCAGAGGGAGATCAAGTATTATCATCCTTTGATTATAATTCAGATAGCTTCAAAACTGAATTTAAGTCTTTATGCATAGATTTAATAAATTCTGAAAAAGAAATTAAAATACTTAGGGAAAAATTAACAAATCATGAAAACTTTGTTTCTGAAAATATTAAGTTAAAAGATGAATTGAATTTACCAAATGAACAGATTATATCACTAAAATCTGAGTTAGTTGAGGCCAGACAACTTGAAGAATCCCTAAATAGGAGAAGCATCAAGTTAATGGATATCACAAGCACAGTTAATGCCAGATTAAATTGCAAGCTGGGCTTAGGTGCTTCATCAAGTCAACCTCCTCTAATCCGAAAGAATATATTATCAACTCCAACTAAATTTGTTTTAGAGAAAAGAAAAGAAAAGATAGATAATAATGTTAAACAAACTAAGTTAAAACCAAAGTATAAGAAAGGGAAACAGAATAAGAAAAATCCTAACTACAACAATGTTCAACAGATTTCATCAAACTCAGATCGACGAAATGTGTACAGTTCGTCGAACTCAAGTCGACAAACTCCGAACGCAAAATTTCACTATAATTATTCGTTGAACTACGATCGACGAAACCGGTATGGTTCGTCGAGCAGAGATTGATAATTTTGTGGCCCAGAGAATGACTACTCTCTGAGTGGATTTTGACGTACTCATCCTCATTCGTCGAACTCAGATCGATGAACTCACTTGAATTCGTCAAACCCAGTTTAATAACAAAAACTTAAATTCTTCTAAAACTTATAATCAACCAAGATCTTCTTTTAATCAATTTAACCAATGGATTATACCACCTAGAAGATATTACCCTTTAGGTTATAAATGCCAGCCTGAATATTCTTATATCTCTAGTTTTAGTTATGTGAAGAAAGTAGTACCCAAGGCAACTTGGGTCAAGAATAACTAATCTGTTTCTTTGCAGGTGAAAGACAATCCCACCACAGAGCAACAGTGGTATCTAGATAGTGGCTGTTCTAAATGCATGATTGGAAACAATGACAACCTAATCAAATTCAAGTCAAAGTTAGGACCAAAAGTAATATTTGGTGACTCCAATTGTGGCCAGACTGAAGGCTATGGAAAGGTCAAGATTGGGGCAGTCACCTTCAGGAAGGTTGCATATATAAATGGATTGAAGCATAAACTAATTTCGATAAGTCAGTTATGTTATGAAAGGTTTCAGGTATCCTTTAATAAAACCTCTTGTATTATTACTTCTTTAGATAACTATGTAGTATTGATTGGCACTTTGATAGGAAACATTTACATAGTTAATTTCCAGTTAGCTAAATGTGAAATATGCTTATTTAATCAAACTAGCAATAATAATGACCTTTGACATAGGAGATTGTAAGAACCGAACAAAAATAAGCCGAAATGTTTTAAAGTGAAACTTTATTATCCGAAAAAGGTATCTATTACAAATGTATGCCCTCCCTTATATAGAATGGAGGAGGGATGAGAGAATACAAATAAGAGATGTGGGACTAAAAATTTATAGGACTAAGCGGACTATACAAAATAAACCGCACAAGCCGCGCGGTTAGACAGAAGGGATAACCGCACGGCTACCACAAGAGCAGAAGAGAGATCGCCAGGGAAGACCGCTAGACCGCCCGGTCTCCAAGCCGGCTGATACAAACTGCCAGACCGCGCGGTCTTCAACCCGCCAAGACAGACCGCCAGACCGCCCGGTCACCAACTTTAACACTCCCCCTCAAGCTGGAGCATATATATCGATCATGCCCAGCTTGTCGCAAACATGAAGAAACGAGGCAGAAACTGGCTTGGTGAAGATGTCAGCCAGCTCTTTATCAGAAGTAACAAAGGGAGTGCAATTTTGTTCCTTTAAGATCTCTTCACGAATGAAATGACAGTCGACCTCAATGTGCTTTGTTCTTTCATGGAAGACCGGATTTTTGGAGATGTATATGGCTGTCTTGTTATCGCAGAACATAGGTAGAGGATGGTTGTAGACCTCTCCTAAATCTAGCATGAGAGCCCGCAGCCATTATAACTCACAAGTGGTCGACGCCATACTGCGATACTCAGCTTCTGCACTGGACCTGGAGACAACAGACTGCTTCTTGCTCTTCCAGCTCACCAGATTTCCCCCAACAAAGGTGCAAAAGCCTGAGGTTGACTTGCGATCCCCTTTGTCATCAGCATAACTTGCATTTGAGTAGGCTTCAATCCTCAGATGACCATTCTTCTGAAAAAGTAATCCTTTCCCAGGCGCTGCTTTGACATACTCCAAGATCCGCAAGGCGGACTGTAGATGGCACTCCCTAGGAGCTTGCATGAATTGACTCACCTTGCCCACAGCATAGGAAATGTCGGTCCTGGTCACGGTGAGATATATGAGCTTACCAACCAGACTCCTATATCGCGAACTATCTGAAAGAGGAGGTGAATCATCTGTCCAGGTTTTGTCTTCTCCAGTTGCCATGGGGCATCGGGCAGGTTTTGCTCCAGTCAACCCTGCCTCTTTTAAAAGATCAAGGGCATACTTACGCTGAGAGAGAACTAAGGAGTCGGGCTTCTGAGAGATTTCGATCCCTAGAAAGTACTTTGGAGAGCCCATATCTTTCGTGATCAGATGTTGACGAAGATGTTGCTTTGTCAGGGCTACCCCTTCCTGGTCATCGCCAGTGAGAAGAATATTATCGACGTACACAGCAAGAACAACCAGCCCCGATGGAGTTTTGCGAATAAAGAGAGAGTGATCAGCAGAGCTTCGCGCAAAACCAACAGCCGCCACGATGCCGCTGAACTTGTCAAACCAAGCTCGAGGGCTTTGCTTGAGGCCATAAATTGCC
This sequence comes from Platanthera guangdongensis, assembly GCA_039583875.1. Classification (NCBI taxonomy): domain Eukaryota; kingdom Viridiplantae; phylum Streptophyta; class Magnoliopsida; order Asparagales; family Orchidaceae; genus Platanthera; species Platanthera guangdongensis. Next base: position 231,703,824 of record CM077151.1, on the reverse strand, counting down.
TTCTGCAGCCGGCATACTCGTGTCTCCCCCTGAGCAACATACCCAGGAGGTTGCTCCATGTAAACTGCCTCGTGAAGATCACCATAAAGGAAGGCATTCTTGACATCCAGCTGAGAAATCGGCCAATCCCTATTGACCACCATAGAGAGAAGGACCCGGATAGTGCTGAGACGAGCCATGGGGGAGAAGGTGTCAAAGTAATCAACCCCATAGGTCTGAGTAAAGCCCTTAGCAACAAGGCGTGCCTTATACCGATCCACAGTGCCGTCCGGGCCAAATTTGACCACAAAGACCCAGCGACAACCAACAACATCAGTACCGAAGGGAGGAGGAACAAGAGTCCATGTACCCCGCTCCGTGAGGGTCGCCATTTCCTCATCCATGGCCAGCTTCCAGTGGGGAATAGCAAGGGCCTCCTGATAGGAACGAGGAGTGGCAGTGGTAGAGATAGCCAGCGCAAAGGCCCTGCGAGAAGGGGTAAGACGATCATAGGAAACAACAGCAGCAAGGGGGTGTAGGGTACATGTCCGCACCCCTTTGCGAAGAGCCACAGGGAGATCCAGGTCGGCGGCCCCCTCGGGATCCGGAGCGTCCGTGGCAGAGAGAGCTGGCCCGGGAGAAGAGAGCGACGGCGGTGGAGAGGATGGAGACGGAGGTGGAGAAGTGGGAGAGAGAGTTGGAGCGAGAGGAGGGGACGAAGATGGCGGAGGTGTGGATATCTCGGTAGGAGACGAGGGAACGAAGGGAATAGCAGGAGAGTCAGAAGCCGGGGAAGGAGGAGAGGTAGCGGGGGAAAGAGAGGAGGAGTCAGCCGAGAAGTACGAGGCATTGTCGAAGAAGGTAACGTTAGCAGAGACGAACTGCTGACGAAGAACAGGGTTAAAGCAACAATAGCCTTTCTGAGTGGTGGAGTACCCCAGAAAGACCCATTTGGTGAAGCGAGGGGAGAGCTTGTCACGGGTGGCAGAGGGGGTATGCACAAAAGCAGTGCATCCAAAGATGCGGAGAGGGAGAGAAAAAGGCTCCTTGCCCGGATACAGAATGGAGAAGGGTGTTTTCCCGTGAAGAATGGTGGATGGAATGCGATTGATGAGGTAGCAGGCAAGGAGAACGACATAGCCCCAATACGAGCGAGGGACATGCATCTGGGTCATCAATGTGTGAGCCACATCGAGGAGGTGACGGTTTTTGCGTTCCGCCACCCCATTTTGTTGGGAGGTGTAAACACAGCTAGTCTGATGAATAATGCCATGTTGCACACAAAAAGAGGTAAAAGCATGACTCAGATACTCTTTAGCATTGTCAGAGCGAAATGTTTTAATACAAGCATTGAACTGAGTTTTAATCAACTGATAAAAAGATATCCATACATCTAAAAGTTCAGAGCAATCTCGGAGGAGATACACCCAAGTACATCGAGAAAAATCATCTATAAAAGTTACAAAATAAGAACTACCCCGGCCAATGGTGAGGGTAGGAGCAGGTCCCCAGATATCGGAGTGGACAAGATCAAAAGGACGATGTTGGAACACCCTATTACTAATTTGGGTCAGGATCACTATGTCTCTAGGAATCTGTGTTTTGACCTTCTGTATAGCTTAATAGGTCAATTAGAATTGAGTCTAAGGGTCAGGAGTCTAGGATTGGAAGCTGCCTTGAAGACCCAAGTTTTCCTGGAGACTAAGTCCAAATCGTCGAGCTCAGCACGACGTTTCGTCGAACTCCGGTCGACGATCGTCTAACTCAACTTTGACAGATCGTCGAGCTCCATTCGACGATCGCTGAGCTCAAACCTCATAATATCGTCGAGCTCTGGTCGACGATTGCTGAGCTCAACTTCTCAATATCGTCGAGCTCTGGTCGACGATCGCTGAGCTCAGGTTGACGATTTTGACTCTGCACTGGATCCTTATCTCTGAGCTCAGTTCGACGATCTTTGAGCTCAGATCGACGATTTCTTTGCTGCTTGCATCTTCCAGTTCGCTGAGCTCAGCTCGACGATAGCAGAGCTCAGTTCGACGTTTTCAGTTATCTTTCAGAATTCAAATTCAAATCAGATAGAAGTTATTCTGCATTTAATTCAGAAGATCTGCCAGCCATTTTCATTTACTTCTGGAGCAAGTTTCAAGGGATTTTTCAAGGAACAATTCAGTGGACTTTCCTTCAGAACAGATTATGCAATTAAGGCTGTAATCAATGCAGACCAACGACTATCTTTGACAGAGTAATATTCTATTCAGACTCAGAGAATAAAAGACAGAATGTTTTTTGAATAAAGAGAGAGAATAGACAAGAACAGAAAGAGATTGACAAGAATAGGACACCTCTCAATATACAGAGACTCTGAAAAATATTCACAAAACAAGAATTCAGAAGAACACTCATCATCAAGAGATCAAACTTTCAAACATTCTTCAGATCTCTTCAGCTCTCAAGTGTTCAAGGCCAACATCATTTCAAGACTCCAGACAATCAACATTTCAGCTTGCTGAAATCATCTTCTGCTGGAGATCTATTTTTGAAGGCCTATCACCCTCAGCAAAGCTCATCTTCCTGAAGATCAAGGACTCAGGGGGAGCTTTGAAATCAATCCACTTAGTCTTCTCAGTTGATTGAGAAAGAGAAGACTGCCATAACTCTCTCAACCCCCTCTCTGTAAAGGGTTTTTCAAACTCCCTTCAAAAGTTTGAATCTGGTTTTTGAGCACCTTGTCAAAAGCTCATTGGTGGCAAGACACCTGATCAAAAAATCTGATTTGGTTTTTGAGCACCTTATCAAAAGCTCATTGGTGCCCAGGACACCTGATCAACTCATCCTGCAGTGGATTCCTACCTAGGGTGGTAGAAGAGTGGATGTACCCAAGTTGGGGAACCACTATATTACCTTGTGTCATCTGGTTCTGCATGTTTTCTTTTTGTTTCTGGCCTAGATTTTCTTGTGTTTTATTTCTGCATAGCTTAGTTTTGTGTTTAGTTTTACTTCTGCTTCCCTGCTTACACCCATTACAACAAGTGTTGTAAAGCTTTGCAAAAGTTTTTCTTTGTGTTTTAAAAAGCACCATATACTCTATTCACCCCCCCTTTAGAGTATATCAGATCTAGTTTCCCCTTTCAATTGGTATCAGAGGGAGGTTGGTTAAACATACCATATCTGTTTGGTTGTACAGGCTAACACCTGAACCCCAAGATCCCAAACTAGATCCTTCCTTTGTATTTTATTATTAGATTTAGCCTGCACAAATCATGGCCCAAAACAAAGATTATGCTAGCACCAGACCTCCAGTGTGCAATCTATCGAAGTTTGCACTTTGGAAAGCAAGGATTAAACTCTACATGAATTCTATTGACGAAGATATTTTTAATTCTGTCTTGACAGTGTGTCCAAGACCTCCAGAGAGCACAAGCACAAATGCTGTTCCACCTCCATCAGGAACAGATGCTGACATCAAAAAGTGGAAAGTAGCTGATGCCAAGGCAATGAACATTCTAGCTCAGACAATGTCAGATGACATTTTTCAGAAGGTAGCTGAATGTAATTCAGCCAAGGAGATCTGGGACAAGCTCTCAGAAATAGTTTCAGGATCAGCTGATGAGAGAAAGGACAGAAGATCCCATCTCATCTCCCAATATGAGAACTTCAAGAAGGGAGAAACAGAGTCAGTGGGAGACATGTACAACAGACTGAGTCTAATTGTCAGTGAACTGAGGACATTAGACAAAGAGATCTCACTAACAGAACTTAATGACAAGATCCTAATGTGCTTCCCTAGCACTTGGGATTCAAGAATCTGGCCAATTAAAGATGCCAGAAGCCTGAATGAGATCACCACTGAAGCCTTGTTGGGTAAGCTCAAATCTTATGAGCTACTCATCAAGAACAGAGAAGAAGAACAGAAGGCTGCTTCACCAGCCACAAGAAAGGAGAAGACTATAGCATTCAAGGCAACTGAGGATCTGCCTGAAGAAAAAGGAACAACCAATGATGAACTTCTCAGCTTATTGGCCAAAAGATTCTATAAGATGGCCAGAAAGGACTTCAGAAGAAGATCATACAAGGAGCAGGATAAGCCAAGGTATGACAAGTCCATTGGCAATAGTAAAGACATCATTTGCTTTGGTTGCAGGAAACCAGGGCATATGGTTCCTGACTGTCCAGAGAACAAGAACAAGGACAGAAGGGACAGAAAAGAAAGAAGAAAGGAGAAGGACTCCAAAAGGAATGGAAGTAGCAAACCTTCCTCCAGCAGAAATAAGCACACAAGGAAAGGATTTGTTGCTGAATCCTGGAGTGAGACTGAAGAGGAGTCAGAAGCCTCTTCCAGCTCAAGTGATGATGAGGATGATGCAGAGGAAAAGGAGTTCTGCATGATGGCAATCAATGCCTCACAACACAACTCAGAGGAAGAGGAGTCAGAGTCAGACTCAGAGACTCAACCTGAAGAAGATCAGGTAATCAGCTCTTTTGATTTTACTTCAGAAGATTTCAAACTTGAATTTAAAGCACTATGTTTAGACCTGCTAAAGTCTGAGAAAGAGATCATCTCTCTCAGAAATCAATTATCTGAACAAAGTTGTTTAAAATCAGAAAACCTCAAACTCTCTCAGGAGTTGGAGAACCATAGGGAACAGATAGCTTCACTGAAGAGTGAACTCTCTGAGGCCAAGAAGCTTGAAGAATCCCTCAATGGGAGAAGCATCAAGCTGATGGACATCACAAGCACAGTGAACTCAAGATTCAACAGTACACTGGGCTTGGGTGCCTCATCCAGCCAACCTATTGTTCTAACAACCCCTATCAAGTTCATTTCTGACAAGGGAAAGGGAGTTGTAGAGGTTGCCAGGAAAAATTCTGATCTGCCTCAGAAAACTAAAGTCCAGCACAAATCGTCGAACGTAGATCGACGATCGCCGAATGAAGATCGACGATCGCCGAACGCAGCTCGACGATCTCAGGAAAAATCGTCGAACGCAGATCGATGATCTCAGCCAAGTTCGTCGAACGCTGGTCGACGATCCCATATACCTGACCTCAGCCATAGTCGACCGTCGAACGGAGCTCGACGATCTGACCCACGATCGTCGAACGCAGCTCCAAGATCGTCGAACAGAGGTCAGAGCTCTGGAAATTTTCTCAAGGGCAAGTCAAAATTGAATCCTAAGGGTTCTTCATCCCAAACCTTTAACCCTTATACTGAATGGATTATACCTCCAAGGAGATATCATCCTGAAGGATATAAGAGTCAGCCAGGGATGTCTTTCATTTCTGAATTTAGAGGTTATCAACCTAGGCCCAAGGTAAACTGGGTCAAAAACAAGTAAATTGTTTTATGTGCAGGTGAAGACCTATCCAACATCTAACCAGCAATGGTATTTGGATAGTGGATGCTCTAAGCACATGACAGGGAACAAGGACAACCTCAATTCCTTTAGAGCCAAGCTTGGACCCAAAGTTATCTTTGGTGATTCCAACTTTGGACAAACTAAAGGATATGGAGAAGTCCAGATTGGTTCTGTAACCTTCAAGAAGGTAGCATATGTGGAAGGACTGAAGCACAACCTAATCAGCATCAGTCAGCTATGTGATGAAGGCTACCAGGTGACCTTCAGCAAAACCTTATGCAAAATCAAGTCAGAGGACAACACAACTGTGTTGACAGGTAAAAGGAAAGGTAACATCTACCTAGTAGATTTTCTTTCAACTTCTATAGATATCTGTTTATTCAATTCAGTTTGTAGACCAAATGTTTTATGGCACAAGAGATTAGGACACCTAAACCTTAGAACTATTGCTAGGCTCTCCAAGGACAACCTTGTTAGAGGACTACCTTCTGGCCCTTACAAGAAGGAAGGACTCTGCAAGGCCTGTCAATTAGGCAAGCAAACTAAGAACAGTTTTAAGTCACTTAATAAGAGTGATTCACCTAGGATATTGTATCTGTTACACATGGATCTATTTGGACCCATCACAGTACAAAGCCTAGGAGGGAAATCCTACACTTTAGTGATTGTAGATGACTTCTCTAGATTCACTTGGGTGTTCTTTCTAAGGAAGAAGTCTGATAACTTTAAGTGTCTGACAGAGTTTCTCAAATGTATAAAGATTGAGTTCAATACTCACATTGCCCTGATCAGAAGTGATCATGGGACAGAGTTTGATTCTCTTCTTATGCAAGAGTTCTGTCAGAGTGAAGGGATCAGACATACTTTCTCAGCTCCTAGAACTCCTCAACAAAATGGGGTAGCTGAAAGGAAAAATAGAACCCTTATTGAATCTGCCACTACATTGTTGTCAGATGCTCATCTACCTCTATCCTTCTGGGCAGAGGCAGTGAACACCTCCAACTATGTGCTGAACAGAAGTCTGATACATAAACTGAAGGGAAAGACTCCCTATGAATTACTCAAAGGGAATAAACCTAAAGTTGACTATTTCAAAATTTTTGGTTGCATTTGCTATATTCACAATAATGATAAGAAATATCTAGCAAAATTTCAAGCCAAAGCTGATGAAGGAGTGTTTCTGGGATACTCCATGATCAGCAAGGCCTATAGGGTATATAATAAATCTTCATTAAAAATTGAGGAATCTGTTCATGTTTCTTTTGATGAAACTAACATGTCTTTCAAGGAGAAGATCTCTTCTACCATAGAACCTTTGCAGGAACATTCTCTAGTTGAAGATATGAACAAGCTACAGGTTGCTCAAGAAGAAGAAAGCAGTGAAGATGAAAGCAATGCTCAACATATTGAAGCACAACCTGAAGAGCCAGTTGTTGTACCACAAGAGGAAACAACAACACAGGTTGGTGAACAATCAACACCCCCTGTTGATTTAGTAACATCAAGAGACCATCCAATTACCCAAATAATTGGAGAAATCTCAGCTGGTGTGCAAACCAGAAATCAGGTCAACCAAAACCTGTTGCACACCTGCTTCCTTTCTCAAATTGAGCCTCAGTCCATTCAAGATGCAGAGCAAGATCCACACTGGATCATTGCCATGCAAGAGGAGTTGCATCAATTTGAGAGGAACAAAGTATGGGAACTAGTGCCAAAGCCTAAGGATCATTCCATTGTTGGAACAAAATGGGTATTCAGAAACAAACTGGATGATCAAGGAGTAATAATAAGGAACAAGGCAAGGCTAGTTGCCCAAGGATATTCTCAAGAAGAAGGAATTGACTACGACCAGACCTTTGCACCTGTTGCAAGATTAGAAGCCATCAGGATATTTTTAGCTTATGCAGCTCACAAAGGCTTCAAGGTTTATCAGATGGATGTCAAGAGTGCCTTCTTAAATGGAGACATCAAAGAGGAAGTCTATGTCAGACAACCTCCAGGTTTTATCTCTCCAACTCATCCTGATTTTGTTTTTAGACTACATAAAACATTATATGGTCTCAAGCAAGCTCCTAGAGCATGGTATGAGACCCTAGCATGCTTTCTCTTGAAAAATGGTTTTATAAGGGGTAGAGTAGACCAAACTCTTTTCATTAGAACCCATAAGTCCCATACCCTACTAGTACAAATCTATGTAGACGATATCATTTTTGGTTCTACTGACTCAAAATTGTGTAGAAGGTTTTCTAACCTAATGCATTCTAAATTTGAGATGAGTAGCATGGGTGAGCTATCCTTCTTCCTACGATTGCAAGTCAAACAACATGCTGAGGGCATCTTTCTTTCTCAAACCAAATATGCTAATGAGCTGGTTAAGAAATTTGGCATGTCTGAGGCATCTTGTATGAAAACACCCATGCCTACCAATGCTGTATTGGATGCTGATGAACATGGGAAACCTGTTGATCAGACAACATATAGAGCAATGATTGGCTCTTTACTGTATCTTACAGCTAGTAGACCAGATATAATGTTTGCTACATGTATATGTGCTAGATTCCAAGTTAGCCCTAGAGAGTCACACCTCACATTAGTAAAGAGGATTCTTAGGTATGTTAAAAGTTGTCCAAATATAGGTCTCTGGTATCCAAAAGATTCAGCATTTGAGTTAACTGGATTCTCTGATGCTGATTATGCTGGATGCAGAATTGACAGGAAAAGCACCAGTGGAACTTGTCAGTTCCTTGGTGATAGACTTGTCTCTTGGTTTTGCAAGAAACAAACATCTGTGTCAACTTCAACTGCTGAAGCTGAATATATGGCTGCAGGCAGTTGTTGTTCACAAATATTGTGGATTCAAAATCAACTCCTAGACTATGGTTATAACTTAGAGAAGTCAAAAATCTTTTGTGACAATACAAGTGCTATTTCCATAGCTCAAAATCCAGTCCTCCATAGTAGGACAAAACACATAGAGATTAGGCATCACTTCTTAAGGGACAATGTTGAAAAGAATAAAATTGAACTGCAATATATCCCAACTGATTTACAAAGGGGAGATATTTTCACCAAGCCTTTGGATGAAAAGAAACATAATTTCTTCCTAAATCAGTTAGGAATGTTAGATGGAGGAAGTCTTAAATAATATCCAAGATTTTGAAAGCTAAAAATGACCAAGACTAGGCAAAATTCTGATTTTCCTTAGTGTCTAAAATTTCTCTGATCTCTGAACTGCGCTCGACGATTTTCCCAAAGATCGTCGAACGGAGTTCGACGATTTCCTGAATCGTCGAACTGAGTTCAGCGCTCCTTTGATAGCATGGTCTATCTCTTCTGGTCAACGATCGTCGAACGGCGCTCGACGATTCTGTTCACCGAACGATCGTCGAACGGAGCTCGACGCCTTTCCAAATCGTCGAACGGAGCTCGACGCCTTTCCAAATCGTCGAACGGAGATCGACGATTTTGGAGTCTCTTCAGATTCCTTTAGAAGCCTCGATCGTCGAACTGAGTTCAACGATCTTTCCAATTCTGCGTCGAACCCTAATATAAAACTCTTTTTTCGCCGTCGTTCTCTCTTGCGCTTTCAATTTCTCTGCAGAAATTTTCTTCCCTCCAAACAGTTCTACCTTGGTCGTTTTGTCTGTTGATTTTTGCAGGTACAATGGCCGTTTCAGTTGCTGTACTCGCCGCAATGAAATTTGATGCGGGTTTTGACATTGATCTAGACTCCTTCAACACAACTGATCAAGTCTTCCAGGACATCCTCAGTTTATTCAAAGATCAGCATCTATCTGCCCTTATGACAACAAGAATCAAACTTGCCTCTGATGAAATCAAAGAATGGGTATATACTGCACACAACCTTGACAACAACACCATTATTGGATCCATTGGTGGCACCCAGGTACATCTGACCCCAACAGTCCTCACAGAGGTTTTTGGTTTAAGGAATAGTGAAGACTCTGCTGAACTTTCTGGAGAAGAATTCTCTGATATACTTGCCAGGATGGGTCATCCTGAGGGGAACCCTAGCAAGTTGTTTAAGAGGAACCTGTCAGTGGAATACAGGTTTCTGGCAGATGTTGTAGGCAAGGTTCTGCTGGCCAAACATTCTGCCCATGACACCATCTCCAGATATCAGCTCTGCCTCATGGGAGCTCTGGTAGATAGGAAAAGCTTGAACTGGGGAGAAGTCTTTTTTGATCTGTTGAAGAAAAAGATAAACAAAACTTTTGTGAATTATGGAAGAATTCTGGGAGTCTTCCTTCAGGCCAAGTGCCCTGCTCTGCTAGTCTCCTCTGGAGTGCACATCAATGCCTCCAAGAGACTCACCTGTGCCCTATTTGGGAAATGGGACAGGCAAATCATCAAGCCCAGCAGGCCCTCTCCACCTGCCCCTTCAGGCACCAGGACTCTAAGAGTCACTCCCCCCAGGTCTCTGCCCCTGCAGAAGACCTGCCTGCTGCTAGTGCTGCTTCTTCTCCTCCTCCAAGTCCAACCCTACCCATTCCATCTACCACTCCAGCCTCATCCACAATTACAATTTCCAGCCCATCTCCAACTTCTATTCCATCTCCAGCAACCATCTCATCTCCACCAGCAGACCACTTCCATCCCCTATTCTCTTATCCCCCACCAGATGTCACCTCATCCCCATCCATCCCCTCCTTCACACTTCTGGATGAATCCTACATGGATGATTCCCCCTCCTCTCCTCCAGAGTTACCATCCTCTTCCACCTCTTTTCAAGACCTTCTCCACCACATTATTGCCCAACCCACATTCACTCCATCCATATCCATCCCATTATCCTCCATCTCCACCATCCCCTCTCCTGAGCCATTCATTCCACCCTTCAGCCCTCCTCCTACAGCTCCATCAGCCATCCCTGTACCCTCTACCTCTGCTCCTTTTCTTGAGCAAGTAGATCTCCCAGCCTTGGCTGACCAGTTGTATGAGCTCCTTGCACCCAGGCTTATGATGTTGTTTGATTTTCAAAAGTCTGTAAATAGTTTTCCTAACCCAAATAGGGGGAGATTGTTGGAACACCCTATTACTAATTTGGGTCAGGATCACTATGTCTCTAGGAATCTGTGTTTTGACCTTCTGTATAGCTTAATAGGTCAATTAGAATTGAGTCTAAGGGTCAGGAGTCTAGGATTGGAAGCTGCCCTGAAGACCCAAGTTTTCCTGGAGACTAAGTCCAAATCGTCGAGCTCAGCATGACGTTTCGTCGAACTCCGGTCGACGATCGTCTAACTCAACTTTGACAGATCGTCGAGCTCCATTCGACGATCGCTGAGCTCAAACCTCATAATATCGTCGAGCTCTGGTCGACGATCGCTGAGCTCAACTTCTCAATATCGTCGAGCTCTGGTCGACGATCGCTGAGCTCAGGTTGACGATTTTGACTCTGCACTGGATCCTTATCTCTGAGCTCAGTTCGATGATCTTTGAGCTCAGATCGACAATTTCTTTGCTGCTTGCATCTTCCAGTTCACTGAGCTCAGCTCGACGATAGCAGAGCTCAGTTCGACTTTTCAGTTATCTTTCAGAATTCAAATTCAAATCAGATAGAAGTTATTCTGCATTTAATTCAGAAGATCTGCCAGCCGTTTTCATTTACTTCTGGAGCAAGTTTCAAGGGATTTTTCAAGGAACAATTCAGTGGACTTTCCTTCAGAACAGATTATGCAATTAAGGCTGTAATCAATGCAGACCAACGGCTATCTTTGACAGAGTAATATTCTATTCAGACTCAGAGAATAAAAGACAGAATGTTTTTTGAATAAAGAGAGAGAATAGACAAGAACAGAAAGAGATTGACAAGAATAGGACACCTCTCAATATACAAAGACTCTGAAAAATATTCAAAAAATAAGAATTCAGAAGAACACTCATCATCAAGAGATCAAACTTTCAAACATTCTTCAGATCTCTTCAGCTCTCAAGTGTTCAAGGCCAACATCATTTCAAGACTCCAGACAATCAACATTTCAGCTTGCTGAAATCATCTTCTGCTGGAGATCTATTTTTGAAGGCCTATCACCCTCAGCAAAGCTCATCTTCCTGAAGATCAAGGACTCAGGGGGAGCTTTGAAATCAATCCACTTAGTCTTCTCAGTTGATTGAGAAAGAGAAGACTGCCATAACTCTCTCAACCCCCTCTCTGTAAAGGGTTTTTCAAACTCCCTTCAAAAGTTTGAATCTGGTTTTTGAGCAATCCTACATCTCGGATTGTAACCAATCCTACATCTCGGAACGACGTTCCTACAACTCGATCCACAAAACGGATCTGCACTCGGAATATGAGACTTCCTACAACTCGGAGAACAACACTCGTACACTCGGAGAATAATCTCCTACAAGAATAAATTGAAATGAGAAATACAAACAGTTTATTTTCTCAGATCTGGAAATTTCCGCCTAGGTCTTCCTTCTTGAGCTTTGCGGCACAGTCAGAAAATTTGAAGAAGAAATGACAGGATCCTTGATCTGAAAACTTATTGACTCACAAGATTAAAGAGAAGATGAAGACATTGAAGAACGATCTTGATCTGTAAGTCGACTGGTCTGAATCTTCTTGAACGAATGCCCATGGTGATTTGCACGATGAGCGGCGGCGGCTTCCGTTTAGGAAAGAGAAAACCGATTCAGAATTCTTAGAATATTTCTTTTTACATGCTTATTAGGGTTAGTCGGAATGACCAGACCTTATATAAGATCTCCCTAACGATCAAAATTATCATTAATGACGGTCACGTGGGCCAATCATGTCAAAATTATCATGAAAGAAGAACTTCTTGAGTACTAAGATGAGTTCTCGAGAAGATAATATCAGACTACTCGAGAAGAAGCCCTTTATGAAATTTCAGAACAGAATCATCATCACTGGAGTGGAATGAGGGTTACTCGAGTGCTAGAAATGTTACTCGAGACGTGGAAGTGAACTTCTCGAGAAGAAGACTTAGAGAAAATTCAGGGAGATAAAACTGATTACTCGAATACTGGAAATAGACATCTCGAGAAGTAGACAGGCTTCTCGAGTATAGGAACTACACTACTCGAGTGGGGTAAAAACTTCTCGAGTTCTATCCTTCTGTCACTCGAGTCAAAGAGCTCATCTACTCAAGTGGTGAACTTGATTACTCGAGTATAATACTTAAAAAATTTTTGAAGAAGAAAATCTGTCAACACGAGAAAGAGAAGAAGTCTACTCGAGTAATGGACTTGCCCTCTCGAGAACATATTCAAGTTTCTCGAGAACCATTTACTTTACTCAAAATCTTGACTATACTTACTCGAGTACAACTAATGGTTCTACTCGAGTACTATAATTCTACTCGAGTGAAACACTTAGAAAATATTTGGTTATGAAGATTTTCCTTTCTATAATGGAATCAGCAAGATGTCTTTCACCAACAAACCAAGTGCTTGAAAAATGAAGTGTACCCCAATAGAGAGGCTACACATGAGTCAACACCATGGATCACACAAAGAGTTATTACATTGTATGGTCCTATGTTTGGTGACCCATTGTAGACCGACATTCGTCTACACTTGGCAATTAAGTCCTGCAAACACATAACTCAAACAATACATCAAGTACAACTTAATTCATCTTAGTTCAAGGGTGACTTCATACAAATTTGGGCTACTGTGGATACAATACCCAACAATCTCCCCATATTTATAGAAGTCAGAATCCTCTGCACTAAGGTGAATTATATTGACAAATAAAGAACTAGATATAAAAGAGAGAAAATATAGTAACATGCACAAATATTGAAAACAAGGAGTAGATTATCAAAATTAAGGATTTATATAAATAGAATTGTCCAAAATTCATTTCAACACAATTCCAATCCACACTGTTAGAACTGTCTTCATTCTTTAGCTCGATTTTGTTGTTGTTGTTGTTGTTGTCTGTCCTTCTTTTCTTGTTGCCTTCTGTGATAGCTGTATGACTTAGGGTAGTATTTGGGAGGTTTAGGAGGTGCAACAGGATTATTCCTTCCATGTTCTCGATCATAGAGTCTTCTTTAGGTCATAGACTTCTCATACAAGTCCCACTCATGGGAGCTGTAATGATCATGTCGATTCTCATTGAAATCCAAAAGTAACTTGAGAGTGTCAAGTATTAATTATTGTCTTTGAGGTAGGACTCCAAATCTCTGCAAATTCATGAGCTTTTCTTTTCTCTTCCTCTGGAATTGGAATGGACCTACTGGCAGAAGCGCCATCACCATACTTTCTTTTCTTTGGATCAGATTCCCAAACCTGAGAATATGTTTTTGGAGGAGGAGCTTCAGAGCCTTCAGGTCTTGGAGAAAATATAGGCAGAGGAACTGGAGAATGCTGAGCTAGAGGATTCAGATGATGGGGAATGATATTTGGATCTGCTATAAAGTCAGGGAAGATCTGGTTGTTTATCTACACAGCTGTATTATAGGTGCGAAATTTTACACCATCAATCTGATTTTGCACAGCAGTATGAATTTTCTTCAGCTTTTCTTCCCAGAGAGTTTGCTTGTTAGCATGTGAAGTTTCAAAATATTCTTTGACTAATGTCTCCCCCTTTCTTACTTCTATAGTTAGTTCCTTGATGGAAGATTCTTTGAAAGTACCCACTTCTTCACATATTTTGAAAGTGTGCCCTTGGGCCAGCTTTTCTAAATGTATCTGATTATTTGCAAGAGTAATAGATTGTTTCATCACATGGCCAACACAGGTAATTGTGTGGTCCAGTGCTTTTCCACCTATTCTGAATAACTGTCCGAGTTCATCAGTGTTGTGTTGAATTCCTGCAAAGCCTCTGCTCATTTCTTTTTCAAGAGCAGTAACTTTCTCTTGAATAACCTTCAAGGAGTCATCAAAATATTTTATCTGGTCTAGCATCATCTGTACTATCTTACCTAGAAGATCATTGGCAGCAGGAGTTGGAGTTGTAGTTTGAGGAACTGGAAGAGGAGGAGCAGTCCATGTAGTAATCTCTTCAATGATTACTGAGATCTTAGCCCTAGTAGTGTGAAGCAAAACATTTCCTTCCTCATCAATGAAAGTGGGAAGAGTGAAGTCCAAGCTCTTCAGAGGAGCTTCAGCTAGTTATGGAGTCTGCTCTTTCTCATCAGAATTCAATATGGTCTCATATTGCTCTTTGTCAGCAACAGGAGATTGGGGAACAAGGGATCCTGGAGATGGAGTAGGAGAGGGTGATGGTACTAGAGTTGGTTCCTTGGATGGTTCTGTAGGTTGTTTTTTTGGAGGGGAGGAAGAGGCTCTTTAGAGCTTAGTTCTTCAGTCATCTGGTTAATTACTTTAGCAGTAGAGAGAATGTTTTCTTGAACTTGAGTATCTGATAGAATTTCTTCTAGAGTGGTTGGAGGGAGAGAAGCAACAACAGGTGAAGTAGGTATTCTTTCTTCTGGAACAGAAGGAGAAGGCTCCCCCTCAGCAGCTGCACCAGATGTGTCAGCAATATGAGGTTGAGAGGGAGATGGAGTCCTATCCTCTGTAGCTAGATGTTCATGAGCTAAAGCAGTCTGGGCAGGATTCAACAACTTCAGTTCCAATCTCTGAATGGAAGAGATTGTTAATTTCTTCATATGGTGGAGAGTTGTTCCTTTAGAGAAATCAAAAACATCTGGATTTATCTCATGCATAAGCAGAGAGATGATCCTGGTATAGTTGGGAGCCTTGATGCTCTCCCTTATTTTATCAAGAATCAACATACAAAATTGAAATCTTTTTCTGCAGATTATGGCAGTCATGATATCAAATAGATCAAAAGAGATGTCCCTTATGTAACTTGTCTTATACAGGAGTATCTTGCCAACGATGTCCACGAGGAATTTGCTTTCAAGGTTGAGGTCTGGTCGACGAATGGAAAGATCCTCTGTTGACAGTCCACAAAAACTGCAAGCTCTGTCAGAATCTTCATGAGTTATATTATCTTTCTCATCAACTATGGGTAGCCGAAGAAGTGTGGAGACAGAGGTCTTGGTAAGTTTGATCTTAATTCCCATGACTTTTGACTTAAGGACCTTACCATTACTTCTCACTTTGATATTTTTAAAGAATTCTTCAACTTCAGGGAAGAGTATTTTGCAGGGCTGGTGGAGAACAAAGGTCAAATCGGTGGTGTCGAGAAGAATGAGAAGATTTCAGATATCATCTGAGAGTTCGGCAATACCGGCGACGAGTTCACTAAAAATCCCAATATTGGAAGACGGTGTCATTATCCGGAGAGGTGTGAGAAATTGACTGTGGGGGAGAAGACGGTGGCGTGCCCTGCGACAGCGGCAGAAAATGAAAGGACTTGCTTCTTTCTCGAGAGAGAGGGTTTTTGAAATCGTGTAGAAAATGAAATCCGGTATTTCTATATATATATAACCCTAACTATCGATGATTAAGGAAGAAATTAATCGAACATACCTTAGTAAATGGTGGTATAAGCTTCGGGTTACGAATAAAGAGTTTTGAACAGAATTTGAGAAATTGTCTTCCTGTTTCTCGAGTGGACCGGCAATACTCGAGTGAGATAATGATGGTACTTGAGTGATATCATTATACATCTTGAGAGTAAACTCATTACTCGAGTAGTATTACTCGAGTGACTTGCTGAGTTCTCGAGTGGTCTAAGTATCATACTCGAGTAGTCATTTTCTTACTCGAGAAATTAAGTCTGAACTTGAGAAATTTCAAATTTTGACGTATTCCTTGATCTCTGCGCTATGTTGTGAGTCCTCCTTCTCTATTCTTTTTGTTGAGCATTTCAAGTTCTGTTTTGAAGATTGAGAACTTGGTCTTGTCCAGCGGCTTTGTGAATATATCTACAATCTGCCTGTCAGTCGGAACATATTGTAGATCTATGTCCCCATGCTCCACATGCTCCCAGATGAAGTTGTATCGCAGCTCTATGTGTTTTGTCCGGCTGTGAGAGACTGGGTTGTTGGCTATTACAATCGCACTGGAGGAGTCGCAAAATAAAGGAATGTTTTGAAACTTCATGTTGTAGTATTCAAACTGGTTCTTTATCCATAGCAATTGTGCACAACAACTGCCTGTAGAGATATACTCTGACTCGACTGTTGAGATTGCAACACAGTTCTACTTCTTACTACTCCAGGAAATGAGCCTTCTTCTTACGAATTGATAAGTCCCAGAAGTGCTCTTCCTATCATCTTTGCTACCTGCAAAATCTACATCGGAAAAACCAATTAGTTCGCTATCATTACTTCTTGGGTATCATAAGCCAAGATTTTGTGTACCTTTAAGGTATCTCAAAATCCGCTTTGTAGCAGCGTAGTGAGATTCCTTAGAGTTCACTTGAAATCTAGCACATACACATGTTGAGAACATTATGTCTGGTCTACTGGCAGTAAGGTAGAGCAAGGATCCAATTATGCTTCTGTACTTGGTTTCATCAAAAGGCTTCCCTTTCTCATCCTTGTCCAGAGACATAGCTTAACCTATTGGATTCCTCATGGAGGTTACGTTCTCCATTTGGAATTTCTTAATTAGCTCCTTGGTGAACTTTGTCTGCGAGATGAAAATTCCATCTTCAGATTGTTTCACCTGAAGCCCTAAGAAATACTTCAGCTCTCCCATACTACTCATTTCAAACTTCCCTTGCATAAGTTTAGAAAACTTCTTGCAGAGGTTCTCGTCAGTAGAGACAAAAATAATATGGTCGACATAGATTTGCACTAGCAAAATCTTGCATTTTATTTCCCTAAGAAATAATATCTTATCTATCTTTCCCCTTGTGAACTTATTCTCAAGAAGAAAGCTAGACAGCGTCTCATAACAAGCTCTAGGAGATTGTTTCAAACTATATAATTCTTTATGTAATAGATAAACATAATCAGGAAAGTTAGAGTCAACGAAACCTGTAGGTTGTTCCACATACAACTCTTCCTTTATGTCATTATTAAGGAAGGTACACTTCACGTCCATCTGATAGACAGTGATGCCCTTAAGAGCAACATATGCTTGGAACAGCCTGATTACCTCCATCCTTGCCACTAGAGCATACGTCTGGTCAAAGTCGATTCCTTCTTCTTGGCAATATCCTATGGCGATAAGTCTGGCCTTGTTCTTAATGATCGTTCCATCCTCGTCCTCTTGTTCCTGTAGACCCACTTTGTCCCGATGACATTATTACCTTTGGGTCTTGGAACAAGTTTCCAGACTTGACAATGCTTAAACTGATTTAGTTCTTTTTTCCATTGCCATTATTCATGAGGCGTCTGAGTTTGCTTCCTCAAACTTCTTCGGTTCAACCTGTGAGAGAAAACTCAAATATAGATTCTCGTTAGTTGTACCTCTACGAGTTCTGACACCATCTCGGGGATCTCCTATGATTTGGTCCATTGGGTGATCCTTCAGATGTCTGAACTCTAGAGTCCTTGCCTCTGGAGTATCTTCAATCACCGGAGTGACTTCATAAACTTGGATGATTTCTTCATCTTGATCTTTAACCTCTCCAAACGGGGTTGGAGTGGTGATCTTGATGAACTTTTCACCTTTTTCTTCAGTCGGCTCACCCAAGTTAAGTTCTTTCATCTTTGAACCCGCATCTTCAATGAACACACTAGAAGAGTTGCTTTGCAGTAAGCTCGTCTCATCAAATACAACATGAATGAATTTTTCTACAACTAGAGTTTTTCTATTAAATATCCTATATGCCTTACTATGGCTACTATACCCTACAAAAATACCTTCAAAACTCTTTTTGCAAAATTTGGTAGTGCGATACTTGCCATTGTTAAGGACGAAGCATTTACAGCCAAAGATTCTAAAATATGAAAGAGTCGTTTTCCTGCCCTTTAGAAGTTCATAAGGTGTCTTATTGTGGTTCTTGTTTATGAGTGCTTGATTTTGCAAGTGGCACGTAGTGTTGATAGTTTCAGCCCAGAATTATTTCGGTAGTGATGCATCACTCAACATGGTCCTGCAGGCCTCTATGAGTGTTCTATTCCTCTCAGCTACTCCGTTCTGTTGAGGAGTACTAGGAGAGGAAAACTCATGAAAGATACCTAAGCTTTCACAAAATTCTGTCATGGCCCCAAACTTTAACTCTATTCCATTATCACTTCTGATTTTGACTACAAAACAGTTGTATTCATTCTATACTTGCCTGACAAAATTAGTAAAGATGTCAAAGGTATCTGACTTATGTTTTAGAAAGAACACCCACGCAAAATGTGAGTAATCATGAACAATAACCAATGTATAATCCTTACCTGCCAAACTTCTAACTTGTAGTGGACCGAACAAGTCCATATGAAGTAGATGTAAACATCGATTAGAATCTTTGCTATAATGCTTTTAAAGGTAGCCATTGTCTGCTTGCCTTTTACACAGGCGTGACAATGTCTATCTTTAGCGTACTTGACATTTGGGCATCACGTACTAAATTCAGAGAAAATAATTTACTAATAGTTTTGAAATTAATATGTGCTAGTCTCTTGTGTCATTGATCACCAAGAGACACACTATCTTCAGCCAAACAAGCATACTGGTGTAGAAGAGTCTATAGAAATAAAATTCAAACAAAATATATTTCTGCTTCGAGTGCCTGATAGAATCATTTCCATATTATCAACTGATTTTATCAAGCACTTATCTGCATGAAATTCAACAACGTATCCTTTATCGTAGAGCTGTCTTATGCTTATGAGATTGTGTTCCAATCATTCAACATAAGTCACATCTGAGAAGGATACACTACCGTTAGTGATCATACCATAGCCTTTTGTAATTCCTTGGTCTGAACCTCCAAAGATGACCTTTTGCCCGTTCAAGACTGGAGAATAGTTCTGAAGAAGGCTTCTTGTCCCTGTCATATGTCGAGAGCATCCACTGTCCAAGTACCACATAGGAGTTTTGGTGGCCTTTGGACATACCTGCAATTACAAATCAATTTGACTTAGGAACCCAAACACGTTTGGTTCCTTAGTCTCTAGTTAGAACACTCCCCCTACGAGTATTAACATTATGAGTGGTCCTCCTCATATTGCTAACTTGAGGAGTTACAAAATTTCTGGAGTTAAACTAGCAGTCAATGGCAAAGTGACCAATTTTGCCACAGCACCAACAATCAAACCTATTGTATCTTTGCCTTAAAATCTCTTGCTTGACCTTTTGAGATGGCAGTCTAGCAGGGGAAGCATTTTTGGAGGAAGAAGCTTCATGGTGATTGCAATCACATTTCTTCTTCTCCTTGAGAGACTTTTCTATAGTAGGCTTTACCTTTGGTGCCTTCTTAATGTCATGACTATGATTATAAGGGTCATAGCTCTGAAGAGTAATCTCTTCATAAGGTGCCTTAAAGACACTTACACCAAAGTTTCGGGGACGAGTCCATCCCTAGTAACGAGACTTAGGCTCTACATAAGTAGGCCTAGCAAAGTGACCATAGGATGAGTGAAGATCAAACTCGTTTGATGGAAATATGACCTTCTTAAAAGAAGTCTGATCTTGAGGAGCTTTCCCCTTCTCTTTGGCCAAAGTCTTCTTGGCTGCCTTATTCTTTCTCTGAGCCTTATTCCTCCTAGAAGATTTATTAGGAGCTTCAACATGGCCTAGCCCAGCACCTTTGGCCTTAGATGAGAATTTAGCAACAAAAGAAAGAATAGTCTTGGGCTTCGAGAAACTTTCAACAAGTTTCTTTTCTGCTTCAAGTTGTGCTTCCAGTTCTTTTATGATCTTCTCCTTTAGGTCTAGGTGCTCGAGAGCCTTATTGTATTCTTCAATGGAAGAATTGAAGTTCTCTCTGAGTGAGTTCGTCTTAGCGACTTCCTCTCTCAAAGTGCTCTCTTCAGCCTTGAGAGACTTTATCTCTTTGGCTTGAGTTTTCACAACTCTACGACATTTGTCGTAAGCCTTGATCAACTCCTTGTACTGGGCCATGAGTTCAGACTCACGTCAGAAGAGCTGTCCTCTTGATCATGTTCAGAAACATCATATTCAGAAAGAGGAGTATGAGAATTTACCTTCCCAGTGAACTAGGGTTCTTATTTATCATCAGTTTGAGCCATTAGCCCAAAGTAGCCTTCCTCTTCTTCACTTGACTCAGATAAGTCAGAGTTGCTAAGAGTCTTGCCCTTCTTGGCTACAAAGCTAATCTCTATTCTCTTCTTATTGTAAGAAGATTTCTTCTAATCTCTTTTTCCACCCTCCTTCTTCTTGTGGGGGCAGTCAGCAATAACGTGACCTGGCTCATTGAAGCAAAAACAAACGATGTCAGGAGAAATATGTTTGTTCTGTTTAGAGTTATACCTGTCTTGGCTACCAGAGCCTTTCTTACGTCGATCACCATCATGACGTGATCTTCTGTATGAGGCATCCTTGCCTCTCCATTGCTTCTTCTTGTTCAAGAATTTCTTGAACTGTCTCGAGAGTAGAGAGAACTCTCCTTCAGATAGTTCTGAGCCTGAGGTACTTGACTCTGAGATTTCTTCTTCACTTTCTTCTTGTACTGTGGTAGGAGAGGCAGCCTTGGATTTCCGTGAGGTGTCTGCCTTGAGAGCTACAGACTACTCCTTGGATGAAGACATGTTCTTCTGTTCTTCAGCTTTTCTTAAATTAATTTGTAGCTCATATGACATAAGCATTCCAAAGAGATTTTGCGGGTCAGTCTCAGCTAGCTTTCCAAATTCCTGAATAGCATAGATCTTGTTATCCCATACCTTAGTCAGGGATCTCAAGAACTTATCATTCAATTCCCCGTTGGTGAAGACCCGGTCGTAGACACTTAGGCCGTTAACTATCTTGAAGAAGTTTTCTAAGGTGTATGCAATTGTATCCTTGGGTCCTTGTTGGAAGGCTTCATATTTTTTTTATTAAGAAGGGATCTTCTGTCATCCCTAACTTCTTCTGTGCCTTCCATCAAGGTGACAAGGGACTGCCACATTTCCTTAGCAGATTGGCAGTGAATCAGGTTCTACAGCATAGAGTCATCAACTGCACTTGCGATAATATTTTTGGCCTTCTTGTCTAAAGAGACAAGTGCAATCTCATCTTTGTCATGATTCATCAACTTCTTAGGAACTTTTTTGTAGGATCTATAGTGGAGACGGTAATAAGAACATACGGACCTTCTTCAACAATCATGAAGATCCTTGGATCCACAGCTTCCATGAAAAATATAATCCTCTCTTTCCACATGAGAAAGTTGTTCTTTGTATACAAGGGAAGCTTAGCACAATGCTTGGCCTTGTCTATGCTTGGATAACTCAAAAGACAACTTAGGTCAGATCAGATCAAGGTGTTAACCTTTTAATGATCAACCTGGCTCTGATACCAATTGAAGTTATTAGTTGCCTTACCTAAATCACCTAGAGGGGGTGAATAGGTGAGTTGAGCGCTATTTGCGGAATAAAAACTTTAGCGATCTATGCACAGAAAATAACAACCAAGCAATCACAGAGGACACAGAGATTTATAGTGGTTCCATAACCTTGGTTACATCCACTTTTCACTCACCGATCTAGCAAAGCACTAGACTCGTGTACTCCACTATTCTCGGATTGAAACCAATCCTACACCTCATAACGACGTTCCTATAACACGATCCACAAAATGGATCTACATTCGGAAGATGAAAACTTCCTACAACTCAGAGAATAATGCTCCTACACTCGGATAATAATCTCCTACAAGAATAAATTGAAATGAGAAATACAAACAGTTTATTTTCTCAGATCTGGAAATTTCTGCCTAGGTCTTCCTTCTTGAACTTTGCGGCACAATCAGAGAATTTGAAGAAGAAACGACAGGATCCTTGATCTGAAAATTTCTTGACTCACAAGATCAAAGAAAAGATGAAGAGATTGTAGAATGACCTTGATCTGCAAGTCGACTGCATTGAATCTTGTTGAACGAATGCCCTTGGCGATTTGCACGATGAGCGGCGGCGGCTTCAGTTTAGGAAAGAGAAAATCGATTCAGAATTCTTATAATATTTCTTTTTACACACTTCTTAGGGTTAGTCGGAATGACAAGACCTTATATAAGATCTCCCTAATGGTCAAAATTATCATTAATGACGGCCACGTGGACCAATCATGTCAAGTGATTTGAAAATCACGTATGTTATGACTTAGCGAAATTTTCTAGAAAAATGACTGAATTACTCGAGTGAAAGAAAAACTACTCGAGTACTAAGATGAGTTCTCGAGAAGACAATATCAGACTACTCGAGAAGAAGCCCTTCAGGAAATTTCAGAACAGAATCATAATCAATTGAGTGGAATGAGGGTTACTCGAGTGCTAGAAATGTTACTCGAGACGTGGAAGTGAACTTCTCGAGAAGGAGACTTAGAGAAAATTCAGGGAGATAAAACTAATTACTTGAGTACTGGAACTAGATGTCTTGAGAAGTAGACATGCTTCTCGAGTACAAGAACTACACTACTCAAGTGGTATAAAACTTCTCGAGTACTATCCTTATGTCACTCGAGTCAAAGAGCTCATCTACTCGAGTGGTGAACTTTATTACTCGAGTATAATACTTAGAAAATTTCTGAAGAAGAAAATCTGTCAACTCGAGTAAGAGAAGAAGTCTACACGAGTAATGGACTTGCCCTCTCGAGAACAGATTCAAGTTTCTCGAGAACCATTTTCTTTACTTGAAATCCAGACTAGACTTACTCGAGTACAGCTAATGGTTCTAATCGAGTGCTATAATTCTACTTGAGTGAAACACTTAGAAAATATTTGGTTATGAAGATTTTCCTTTCTCTAATGGAATCAGAAACATGTCTTTCACCAACAAACCAAGTGCTTGAAAAATGAAGTGTATCCAAATAGAGAGGCTACACATGAGTGAACACCATGGATCACACAATGAGGGATTACATTGTATGGTCATGTGTTTGGTGACCCATTGTAGACTGACATTGGTCTACACTTGGCAATTAAGTCCTGCAAACAAATAACTAAAACAATACATCAAATATAACTTAATTCATCATAGTTCAAGGGTGACTTCATACAAGTCTTGGTTACTGTGGATACAATAGCCAACAGTATGGTATGAGCCTCCTAGGTGGGATAATCAGGGAGAATGCTAGCTTCTCCAGAATAGGGTACCCGAGCTCCATCTTCTTCAAGACCGTACACACGTAGTAGATTGGAAGCTTCTTTCTTCCCTCCCCACGAACTAAGACTGAACGTACTGCCTCTGCCACCACCCCGAAAAACAAAGCTAGGTCTTCACCTTCTCTAGGCCCCTGGAACAGTGGGGCCTTGGTGATCTCTTTTTCAACACTTGGGTGGTGTCCTTACACTTTAGTGTCTGTTCGAATTTTTTATTTCCCAATAATGCCTTGAATAAAGGTGATCACTTCTCGCTTGCCCGAGAAAGGAACCTGCTCTGACTTGTCAGCTTCCCTGTGAGACATTGTACCTCCTTTGCATTTTTTGGCAATGTCAGCTCCAAGATTGCCTTTACTTTGTCTGGGTTTAGCTCCACCACAACGGGTGTGAGGAGGTGTCCCAAGAATTTCCCCCTGCTGATTCTAAAGACACACTTTGAAGGGTTGAGCTGTATCTTAAACTTCCTCAGGATAGAAAAGGTATCTGACAGATTGAAAGTGATGTGTTAGATATGAAATACTCTAGAGGGGGGGGGGGGGGTGAATAGAGTATTCTTAAATCCTTAAAAATCTTTTACAGCTTTTGTAGTAATTGTGAAAGGGAATAAACAACTTAATAAAATAAAAACACAGTAATCCTAGAAAGCACATACACAGTAAGAACCAAAAGAAGGGGCAACCAGACAACAAAAGAAATTTATAGTGGTTCGCCAACCTGGGTACATCCACTCTTCTACCACCCTGGTAGGAATCCACTAAGATTTTTGATCAGGTGCCTGACACCAATGAGATTTTGATCAGGTGCTCAAAAACCAAACATGAAGTCTTTTGGTCAGGTGACTTGCAACCAAGAATAACTTTTGAAGGGAGTTATAACCCTTTATATAGTGAGGGTGAGAGATGATATGGTCTTCTCTTTCTCAATATACAACTAAGAAGATTTGTGGATATGATTTTAGCAAATTGCTCCCCCTGTGATGTAGAATGGTTCAGGGAAATCTGGGGCTTTACTTCAGGGTGATAGGACTTCAGTCTTTAACAGCCTTGACCAGAAAGGATCTTCAGGAACTTCTTGATAGATGGAATAGATGTTGTCCTTTGAAGTGTCCTGGAGAGTTGAAGAATGAAGACTCTTGATTTTTGATTGATTGTTCTTCTTCTTCAGGTAGTAGATGTTCTTCTGGTCTAGGGGTTCTTGAGTTGCTGAATCAGAGTTCTAAGAGAGAGAGCAGAGAGTTTCCTGTTGCAGACTAATTGTAATTTTTTGTCTGTGTGTCTATGTTTTATTCTTCTATTTTGTTGTGCTCTATGTGTAGTCTGCTCTTTTTTCTGCAGGAAAAGAAAGAAAATCTCTTTTATATTTCCTGTCAACATTGTCTTTCGAAATTTGAATTTCTCTGCAATCAATGCTGACGGCCTTGAGAATAAACTGCATTGATTTTTTTCCCCAACTGTCCCATGGAAAAATGGCAAGAAATAATCCTGGAGAATACCATAATTAATGCTTTGTCTAACAGTTATATTCAGAGAATATTGAAGCATTAATTACATAGGAATTATTGCTTTAGGAAAGGGACAGAAGACTGGAAATGATTAAGTTTGGATTTGTCGAACAGATAACAGAAATCGTCGAGCTGAGTCCACAGTTCGTCGAGCTGAGAAGCTGTGTTCGTCGATCGGATAACTTCTGTTCGTCGAGCTGAGTTCCAAGATCGTCGAGCTGAGAGTAGAACTGCATTCTCTAGAAAGTTTTCCTATTTTGTGTATGGAGTTTGTCGAGCTGATAGCTGATTTCGTCGACCTGACAACTTGTTGACAGAACTTCTGGGGAATATGTCGACATAAGTCCTGGGTGTCGACATAATTACTTCTTATCTAGACATGGCTGTTGTGTTGACAGAAATCTGGAGTGTGTTCACATAAGTCCAATGTGTCGACACAATTACTGTTGGTGTTGACACAACTCTTGCTTCTATTGTCGACACAATTGCTGTTGGTGTCGACAAAACTCTTGGTTCTAGTGTCGACACAAACTTCTGGTGTGAAGTGTTGAAGTACCTAAAAATCATCGAGCTGAGAATCTGTTTCGTCGAGCTGAGGACCACTAACTGCTGCTGGATAACTTTAACCAAAGTGGTCAAAGTTCGTCGAGCTGAGAATCTTGAATTTGTCGACTGAAGATCATTCTGGACTTAGAAAATTTGAGAAACTTCTGGAGTAATATGTTGAAGTAGAGAACCCAGAATTCGTCGAGCAGAGAACTAAGTTCGTCAACCTGAGTCTAGAGAACAAAGTCTGGACTTGGAATGCTGAAGGTAGAGTCCAAAGATCATCGACCTGAGAATCAAGTTCGTCGAGCTCAGCTCAGAGAATTTTCTTTGAGATCATCGAGCTGAGCACGACAATCGTCGACCTGAGTTCGACGAACGTCGAACTCATTTTACTGAGTCTTTGGAAAATCTCTAAGTCTTGAGTCTCTGACAGTCTGATGATGGGTGGTCCATGTGACGTTGAAACTAAGGACTTGGCCTAGACTCTATGACACAACTATGACCCTGGCTATACAAGATGGGTCACAAGATCCTAACTTAGTGAACCTAGCCCAAATCAAACTAGGGATCCAAAAATCTCCCCCTATTTGGGCGAGGTCACTAATTACAGACTCAGACTAAACTGAAAATAAACAAAGCAAGAAAGCATATTTCTGGCAGAGATCAATAACACATGCAACAGATATATATACAGATAAGCTTTGTACAGAAATAAGAAAACAGTTTAAAAACATAACAGAAATTAAATAGCTCAGAACTCATTTCTTTTGCTTCTTCTCTTTTGGCTTCTCTTCTTTGCTCTTGCCTCCAGGCTTGGTAAAAACAATCTCTCTATTTGGATAAAAGCTTGCACTTTGGTCATTATCATATCAGTAGCCCCTATAATCTTCAAAGATGTGGCTCTGGGGACTACTGCTTCTCGGTACAATTTCATGTAATCATCAACATTGAAAAACTTGTTCGCTTTCTCATACCTCTTAAGCTCTTCTTTCCTGTACTTTGACACTGTTGTATATTCTGATGGATCCTTTCCTTCAACTTTAGCTTTGTTAATCATAAAAAGGCCAACCAGTTCCTGGAACCTGGCCATCCTAGCTGATGTAGCTGTCTCTGGATCTTCAAAAGGAATAGGAGGAGAAGGAGGTCTGTTGGAACTTTCAGCTTGTTGATGTTCAGAGAATTGTTGCTGTGTTTGTTGTTGATGTTGCTGCTTGCCAGAAGGATACTGTATTTGCTGGCTTCTTGAGGAGGAGGTCCTACTTTGATTTCTTTGATAAGTTTGAAATTGAGTGGGCTTTTGAGAAGATGTGCCTGATGAACCAGCAGCTAGAGGAGGAGTAGGAGGAGGGTCCCTTCTGTATTTCTTAGTTTGAGGAGGGGAGTTTCTTCTGCTTCTCTTCCTCTCTTTCCGTTCATTTTTAGATAACCACAGCCAAGCTGGCATCCCTTTATATGGAGTTATCTTCTGAAGAATATAGTAGGGAGTGTCATTAGTTGGATTTGGTTTAGGAGGAGGAGGAGGAGGTGCTTTCCTCTTCTTAGACACTTTCTTCTTCTTTGGATCCTCAACAGAATTCTCATCCTCATCATCATCATCATCAAATACCTGAGGATTATCATATATATCATCTAAAGCCTTCAGGGCCTCAGAAGAGATGATAGGCTTTTCAGGTTTAGATGGAGCTGGAGGAGAAACTGCAACAGGAGCTGGAGAAGAAACTTCAACAGGAACTGGAGAACTAACTCTTACAGTGCTTTCAGCAGCTGCCTTATTCTCTTCTTTAATGTCAGCCCAGATCAAGGCATGAAGATCTGACATTGGAGAGTCATCCATAACAAAACTGGGGGCAGAAATAATTTCTAGAGAGGATGATATGACTATGTAACACCCCTATCTGTCGCATAGCATATAGCAGTAGGTCCGGCCGGGGCCCGATGCCATATACCACAGACAGACCGGGCGGTTACTCAATGAAAACCATCCAACCAATGTACAACATCCAACACAGAGTCATTCTAGCGGAAGCAATTTTAATAGTTGCAAAATAAAAGATCCCAACTACCAGCATGAATATCCACTACAAAGCAAACAGGAATGATCGTACAATTACACAAGTACTGGCCTTAAGGCCTTACAATATTTTGCTCCAACATAAAATGTTTTCCAAACCTCAGCACTCAGGCCGGTCATACATGAGTAAAACAAGTAAACACTCAAATTAGGCCTTCGAGGGCCGGCTCAGCAACTTGGGCTTTAGCCCGCTATTTAGCACTCGGCTTAGCAGCACATGCAAGCAACAATCCACCGCACGGTGGACAACAAAGGCAACGGTCAGCTATGCTGACCAAATTATAATGATCCCTCCCCCAACCCGGGGCGGCGATGCTCCGTCCCTGCACTTTATTAGCATAAACAGCAGTATAGTATAACAACACATCAACACAAGCGTAGGCACGCACGACCACACACCCCGTGCTCTCAGGGCATATTCTCGGTGAACACGATCCAAGTCCGCTGACTCACCATTGCCCCCAGGACGGCAAATCTCATGAGCAACTGGTATTTCTGGCCACTGCCTAAGACCCTCCATCTATGCCAATGGTGAGTACCACGTACCTTAGGTTTCTCTAACCGAACCACAAAGATTAGGTACGGTTCTGCCTGACCCGTTGCTCACACCGCAACGTCAAGTAAGTCACCTGCGCGGGTCAAGCTTCCCTGTGTCCCGTATCTCCTACACATACCACATAACCTAGTAATGTTTAGGTTGGCTCCCAGGCCACCATGTTGGCAGAATCACGCATCTGCCTAGTTTTTCGGGTGCATCTTGGTGTTAATCCCCTAGTCTCCCTGTTGCAATCTACCGCGTAGAAAACCCAAAAAAGAAACATTCGTGCGCAGCCTTCTCCGGCCATTTATGCAATGCAACATCACCGATCCAGACCAACTTGTCCGAGTAGGCTTCACACATCATGACTATATCCGTTTTCGATTACAAACTCTACATGTACACAACAGGGACTAATCATGTCTACCCGAAGGAACGCCTCAACTATCCGCAAACTCGCGAGAGCGGGCTTCCCTATGCAGAAGAAGTAGAGCTTCGCATGATCAAGTATAGAATCGTTACCCTAGCGTTCTTCCTTGGCGCCATGGAAATGTACATGGATGAAAAGCACCGCAATCTCCTTGCCTCCGTAGACCCGAAGTCGGCTCGCGATTTGGAGCTCCGAAGCTCCGCCGGTGACCGGATCTAGGCTTCTTCTTCCTCCTTTGCTATCCACTCTCTCTAGACTTAGAAAGAGAACCACTCAAGTGAAATGAGGGTTTCAAAGGCCCAATCCCTGGTATATCCCAGTAGGAACAACCCCCAGCCATCGGATCCCAAAAATAAGGAAACGAACGGCTACGATTCGTAGCAGAAATGTAAAACTTGGGTCGAACATGGCCTGCGACACGCCCTTGTCCAGGGCCGTGTCCCCCATTCGACGTCAAAATCGACGCGTCTCGAATTAACACATGGGCACCCGACATGCCCGTGTTCGACCTGACACGCCCGTGTCAGCCAGTACACGCCCGTGTTCCTGGGCGTGTTCCTCCATCAACACAGGACTAACACCGACCCGAGGCTCATAAGGGTCTTGGACACGCCCATGTACTATTTGACTCGCTTGTGTCAAACACAAACACTCCTGGGCTGCAGGCCGTGTTCACGATCTCGACATTTCGTCGAGCGCAGTTCGTCGACCACCCAACACGTCCTTGGACACGCCCGTGTCCTAGGTCGTATTCCCTCTCTCGATACATCGTCGAGCGAAAATCGTCGACTTTCCTGGCAGATCGTCGACACGAGCTCGACATGCCCTGAGACACGCCCGTGTCTCAGGCCGTGTTTGTTACTCAACGATCGTCGACTCCAGAATTCATCGACGTCTCGGCCAAATCGTCGACCCAAAGACGACACGCCCTGGGACACGCCCATGTCCCAGGCCGTGTGACCCCTGCCAAATTCCAAAGTTGGCCCAAAATGCCTCCCATCGCTCTTTTGAGTTTCGGGGAGTTATATCTCTCTCCCTCTTAAAAGAATTTTGTCCATGAAATTACATAAAGGAAAGATAAGCATAAAGCTTAAACGGTACCTGAGCAAAACAACTCCGGGTACTCCTCAAGCATAGTCTGCTCTCGCTCCCAAGAGAGCTCCTCCCGACCGCAATTGTCCTAACAGACCTTGACCATCCTGATCTCTTTATTGCATAGCCGCTTGACTTCCGAGTCCTCAATACGTATGAGCTTGACCTTCATCATCAACCCACTATCGACCGGCACTTGATCGGTCGCGATCATATGCGTAGGCTCTTGCACCGCCGTCCGTAGCATCGATATATGGAATACATCATGTAGACCACTAAGCTCCACTGACAGCTTCAACTGATACGCTGCTTCACCAATCCGCTCCAGAACCTCAAACGGGCCAAGGTACCTCGGGCTTAGCTTCTTCAAGCGCCGCACCCGCGAGACACCCTTGAACGGCTTGATTTTCAAGTACACCCAATCGCCGACAACGAACTCCACCTTCCTGTGCTTGGCATTATAGTACTTCGCCTGCCGGTCCGGAGCGATAAGAATCCTATCTCGAATCGTTCGAACCAAAGACGTAGTATCATACACCTCTTGGCGCTTGTACAACTTTGACTCACCCGTTTCCAACAAAGACAACGACGTGAGATATCTTCTACCATAAAGGGCCTCGAAGAGCGCCATTTGTATGCTCACCTGGTAGCTATTGTTGTACGCGAACTCCACCAAGTATAGATGATCTTCCCACTGCTTTCCAATGTCCAGGATAGACATGCGAAACATGTCTTCCATTGTCCTATTGACCCTCTCGGACTGCTCATCCGTTTGCGGATGGAAGGCTGTGCTAAAATTCAGCTTCGTTCCCAACATCTGCTGCACCAACCTCCAATCATTGGAGGTGAACTACCCATCCCAGTCACTCACGATGCTGTGGGGCACACCGTGAAGCCGTACTATGTTATCCACATAAAACTTTGCCAAATTCTCAACCGGATCATCCTTCCTATGCGGAATGAAGTGCGACACCTTCGTTAGACGATCTACAACCACCCAAATGGCATCATTCCCCTTTTGCGACCCTGGCAACCCGTGCACGAAGTCCATAGTAATGTCGTCGAACTTCCACTTCGGAATAGGCAAGGATTTCAAGAATCCTCCCGGCTTTTGGCATTCCGCCTTCACCAAGGCGCACCTATGGCACTTCGCCGCATACAATGCCACATCCTTCTTCAGTCCTGGCAACCAGAACAATTTCTTCACATCTTGGTACATCTTCGTGCTCCCCGGGTGAATCTTCTACTTGGTATGATGCGCCTCGTACAATAATTCCACCCGCAAAATGCCCACGATTGGGACACACAGACGGCCGTCCTTCCGAAGCAATCCATCCTCAACGACGAATTGAGAATTTGACCCATCTAGTGCTTCAACCAGGATCTGCTTCATGTGGTCATCCAAATCCAAAGCCTGCCGAATCCGATCAGCCAGGTCATACTGGACTTCAGTCCAATTCAATAGTGCTTCACACTTGACTGCTTATCCACGCAAAAGATATCCAACGCCTCCAACTCCCGAACCAACCGCTCGTCATGGAGTGACAGCCAATTGGCTTGAGATGGGGCCCGGCGACTCAATGCATCCACAACTGCATTGCCTTTACTAGGCACGTAGTGGATCTTGAATGTAGAGTCCCCTAGGAACTCCATCCATCTACGCTAACGCATGTTCAGATCTTTCTGATCCAGCAAATATTTCAGGCTCTTGTGATCGGTGTATATATCAATCTTCACACCGTACAAATAACGTCTTATAGCTTCAAGGCAAAAATCACGGCCGCTAACTCTAAGTCGTGGACCGGATAATTCCCCTCGTGCACTTTCAGCTTTCTCGAGCCATAAGCTATAACGCTTCCATGCTGCAGTATCACGCAACCCAAACCACTGCCCGAAGAATCACTATAGATTTCAAAGCCTTCGGTCCCACTTGGCGAACTCAGCACAGGCGCCATGGTCAACCGACACTTCAACTCCTCAAAAGCTCGTGCGCACTCCGGCGTCCAAACGAACTTCTGCTTCTTCCACGTCAAAGTAGTGAGAGGTAATGCTATCCGCGAGAAGTTCTCCACGAAGCGCCTGTAATAGCCGACAAGCCCTATAAAACTCCGGAATTCCGCTACCGTAGCAAGCACTGGCCACTCTCGTATCGCAACAATCTTCGCCGGATCCACTACAATACCCTCTCCACTCACTATATGACCGAGGAAAGCCACTGAGGACAACCAAAACTCGCATTTCAAGAACTTGGCGTACAATTGATTCCTCCTCAGCATCTCCAAAACCAAATGAAGATGCCTGAAGTGATCCTCCTCACTCTGCGAGTACACTAAAATGTCGCCGATGAAGACGATTACAAAATGGTCCAAGTACTCCCGGAACGTCCTGTTCATCAAATCCATGAACACTGACAGCGCATTGGTCAGCCCAAATGGCATGACCGTAAACTCGTAATGCCCGTATCTCGTACTGAACGCTGTCTTAGGGATATCACTCTAACTTATTCTCAGCTGATAGTAACCGGACATGAGGTCCAACTTTGAGTACACCGTCCACCCGACTAACTGATTGAAGAGATCATCAATATTTAGGATCGGGTACTTATTCTTTTCCGTTAGCTTGTTTAGCTCCCGATAATCGATACATAGACTCAAGCTCGCATCCTCCTTCTTAACAAAGAGGACCGGTGCGCTTCAAGGCAAAGAACTTGGACGGACATATCCTTGCTCCAACAACTCTTAAAGTTGCACCTTCTGCTCCTCCATCTCCTTAGGCGCTAGTCGATACGGAGATCGTGATACAGTCTTCGCATCTGGCACTAACTCAATCGTGAAATCAATTTCCCGTTGAGGCAGGGCTCTAGGAAGATCACCAGGGAACAAATCAGGGTACTCCGATACCACTGAAATACTATCCAACATAGGCTTAGGCTTTGCAACCTCCACTAGTATAAAAGACAGCTCTGCTCCAGAATGAACCGCCTTCACCACCTGAAGAGCAGACATCAATGTCTTGCTCCACCCTTTTAAGCCCGAAAAAGTCGTCTCACGACCTGCTCCCAACTTGACTTCCTTGCGACCGCAATCAATATAGGCTTGCTGCTCCGAGAGACAGTCCATGCCAAATATAACGTCGAACTCCACCAGCGGTGGTAATGATGCTTGCAGATCGAACTCTTGATTCCCAATGCGAATCTTAACGCCGCAGGTTTTATCCGCGCGCATCGAACACTCATTCGGTAACAACACATCCAACTTGTCCTTCGCCATCGAAGAAGGTACTCTGATGAGCGATATGAATCCTTCAGATAAGAAGGAGTGTGATGCTCCCGTATCAAAGAGTGCTCTTGCCGGAGCATAATGGGACGTGGTTGACTTCACCGCCTTGCCCTTCTCTTCATAAGTTGCTCCCGGCTTCCTTACGGACTTGGGATGTCCGCCCCAGGAGTCACGGGCAAAGTGCCCCGGCTTTCCACAAGTAAAACATGTGCCCGGGGTCCGACCCGTAGTCGCCCCAGAAGCACCAGAAGAGGAGGCTGGAGCCGAAGTTCTAGCCTTCTTATTGAACTTACGGTACCCAGACCTTGAGTTAACCATCACCTTGAACTCAGTCCTCTTATCACCTGAGCTTTTCTTTGCTTGTACATTCTTCATATCATTCTCCAAAGAGCGGGCCGTGCTGACCAGGGTCAAGAAGCCCTGCGTCATAGGCCCCGAGAGTAGTAGCCTCAAGTCATCTCTCAGTCCTTCGTAGAAACGGTTCATCTTGCGCTCCTCATCCGTGAATGCAGAGCTAGCATATCGACCCAACCGAGTAAACTCGTGGAGATACTCATCCACACTACTCTCTCCTTGTACCAAACTTTGGAACTCATTCTCCAAAGCTATCCTCTGCGCCGAAGGGAGGTACCTTGCCAAGAATTGTCTCGAGAACTCCTCCATCGAGACGTCTGTAAGATGTATTCCTCTCAATAGATGCAGATCCAAACCATCCCACCACAGCCTAGCGTCTCTATCCAACAGGAACGTAGCTATAGTGGTCATCTTCCACTCCTCCGTCTCAGTTGCTGTCAAGACTCTCTTTACTCGGGAGAGCCAATCTTCAGCTTGCGATGGGGTTCCCCACCCCGAGAACACTGGAGGATTAAAGCTCATAACGTGCTTGAGCTGTCTCTCAGTTGCCCTCCTTGGCACCAACGGCTCCACTACTACCTGCTCCACTCTTCTCGGCTCAACCTCTGAAAGAGGTACCTGCAACATAGCAAGAGAGGGCTGCTGCATTTGCCTTGTAGGCTACGCATTGATCATGGCAAACACTCCTTTGGCAACCAATCGTATGGTTTCAGCCGATGGAGGTGTTTCAGGAGCATCGTTTGGTGCACTGCTAGCCTCTGAAACTCCGCATTCTGACGGCCCAGCACCGCTTCTGGTCACCTGTAGTTGTAGAAAACACCGTTAAGTGACCAAATAATATTGCAAAACGCAATTATAGGAATGCACATGTTCCTCAAACACGTGTATTTTCATTCCTAAGTGGACATTCATGAGTTCTTTTAATGTTATAACGATGACGCACACACATGTGCTCACCACCCCTTAAAAGAATTTGCCCACGAATTCAGTTAAGCCTGACTGAAACAAGTAGACTGATACCAAATTGTAACACCCCCTATCCGTCGCATAGCATATAGCAGTAGGTCCGGCCGTGGCCCGACGCCATATACCACAGACAGACCGGGAGGTTACTCAATGGAAACCATCCAACCAATGTACAACGTCCTATATAGAGTCATTCTAGCGGAAGAAATTTTAATAGTTGCAAAATAAAAGAACCCAGCTACTAGCATGAATGTCCACTACAAAGCCAACAGGAATGATCGTACAAATACACAAGTACTGGCCTTAAGGCCTTACAATATTATGCTCCAACATAAAATGTTTTCCAAACCTCGGCACGCAGGCCGATCATACATGAGTAAAACAAGTAAACACTCAAATTAGGCCTTCGAGGGTCGGCTCATCAACTTGGGCTTTAGCCCGATATTTAGCACTCGGCTCCGCAGCACCTACAAGTAACAATCCACCGCACGGTGGCAAATAAAGGCAACGGTTAGCTATGCTGACCAAATTATAATGATCCCGCCCCCAACCCAGGGCGGAGATGCTCCTTCCCTGTACTTTGTTAGCATAAACAGTAGTATAGTGTAAAAACACATCAACACAGGCATAGGCACGCGCGACCACACACCCCGTGCTCTCAGGGCATATTCTCGGTGAACACGGTCCAATTCCGCTGACTCACCACCGCCCCCAGGACGACAATATCTCGTGAGCATCTGGTCTTTCTGGCCACTGCCTAAGACCCTCCATCTATGCCAACGGCGAGTACCACGTACCTTAGGTCTCTCTAACCGAACCACATAGATCAAGTATGATTCCGCCTGACCCGTTGCTCACACCGCAATGTCAATTAAGTCGTCTGCGCGGGTCAAGCTTCCCCGAGTCCTGTATCTCCTACACATATCACATAACCCAGTTATGTTCAGCTTGGCTCCTAGGCCACCATGTTGGCAGAATCACACATCTGCCCAGTTTTCTGGGTGCACCTTGGAGTTAATCCCCAAGGCTCCCTGTTGCGATCTACCGCGTAGAAAACGCGAAAAACAAACATTCACGCAGAGCCTTCTCCGGCCATTCATGCAATGCAACATCACCGATCCAGACCAACATGTCCAGGTAGGCTTCACACATCATGCCTATATCTGTTCTCGATTATATACTCTATAAGTACACAACAGGGACTATTCATGTATACCCGAAGGAACGCCTCAACTTATCGCGAACTCGCGAGAGTGGGCTTCCCTATGCAAAAGAAGTAGAGCTTCACATGCTCAAGTAGAGAATCGTTACCCTAGCGTTCTTCCATGGCACTATGGAAATGTACGAGGATGAAAAGCACCGCAATCTCCTTCCCTCCGTAGATCTGAAGTCGGCTAGCGATTTAGAGCTCCGAAGCTCCGCCGATGACCGGATCTTGGCTTCTTCTTCCTCCCTTTCTCTCCCCTCTCTCTAGACTTAGAAAGAGAACCGCTCAAGTGAAATGAGGGTTTCAAAGGCCCAATCT
This sequence comes from Platanthera guangdongensis, assembly GCA_039583875.1. Classification (NCBI taxonomy): domain Eukaryota; kingdom Viridiplantae; phylum Streptophyta; class Magnoliopsida; order Asparagales; family Orchidaceae; genus Platanthera; species Platanthera guangdongensis. Next base: position 231,668,073 of record CM077151.1, on the reverse strand, counting down.
CGGGTATATCCCAGTAGGAACAACCCCCAACCGTCAGATTCCAAAATAAGGAATCGAACGGCTACGATTCGTAGCTGAAATGTTAAACATGGGCCGAACACGGCCTGCGACACGCCCGTATCCCGGGCCATGTCCCCCATTCGCCGTCAAAATCAACGAGTCTAGAAAAAACACACGGGCACCCGACACGCCCGTGTTCGACCTGACACGCCCGTGTAAGTCAATACACTCCTGTGTTCCCGGGCGTGTTCCTCCATCAACATAGGACCAACACCAACCCGAGACTCACATGGGTCTTGGACATGCCCGTGTCCTATTTGACACGCCCGTGTCAAACACGAACACGCCTGGGCTCCAGGCCATCTTCACTATCTCGACATTTCGTCGAGCGTAGTTCATCGGCCACCCCACATGGCCTTGGACACGCCCGTGTCCTAGGCCGTGTTCCCTCTCTCGATATATCGTGGAGCAAAAATCGTCGACTTTCCTGTCAGATCGTCGACACGAGCTCGACACGCACTGAGACATGCCCATGACTCAGGCTGTGTTTGCTGCTCGATGATTGTCGACTCTAGAATTCGTCGACCTCTCGGACAAATCGTTGACCCAAACTTGACCCGCCCTGCAACACGCCCGTATTCCAGGCCGTGTGCCCCCTGCCAAATTCCAAATTTGGCCCAGAACTCCTCCCGTTGCTCTTTTGAGTTTCAGGGCATTACAGACTACATGTTCTGGAATAACAAAACGGTCTCTTAGTTGCTTGGCAACTTTAGGACTGATAGGGGAATAATATGGAACAATATCGAAAGATGGCTTAGTATAAGTTGCTAGGGGGAAGCTCAAAAATGCAGTATCAAAGATTCTCATCAAATATTCTAAATCTAATGTGGGATTAATGATGAAATCACCAACAATAATTATTGTCTTTTGGAGCTAACTCTTCAATATCCATATCAGTATCAATAAAATTAATAAAATTAATAAAATTAATAAAATATGTATCAATAAACTCTGTATCTACTGCTATTGCTACCTCTGCATCTGCTGGAGCTGGAGCTGCTGAAACTGAAACTGAAACGGCTACTACTTTTGGAGCTGTTGTAGCTTCTTCATCATGCATCTCCCCCTGCCTGGTTTCAGTAATAACTGGAGCCAGACCCCTAAATGAAGAGGGGGCAGCAGAAAGTGCAGAGATCTGGGCAGATAGAGAGGAAATGGAAGTAGCAAGAGGTGTAATGGCCTCTGCTATGCTTGTTTTGAGGAGGGGTGTGATGAGAGCAATGACAGAAGAGATGGTGGAGGGGTCCAGTGTTGGAGTGGCAGAAGGTGTTTCAGATGGTGGTTGAGTGGAAACATTTGGAGGGATGGTAGATGTTGGGGAGGATGGAGGAGGAGCATCTTGAATTTGGACATCCTGTGGGGATTGATTTGTAGGAGAAGTGGGAGGAGATGACTGTAGATTGAAGGATGGTGTGGAGGACAAGTGGGGTGGAAGAGGAGATGAAGGTGGTGTTGGAGCTGGTGAAGCATGACGAGATTGAGGTGGAGTAGGAAGATGAGTGGTTGTTGGAGAGGTAGGAATGGTTGATGATGGAAGTGTTGGGGTTTGAATGAGGGTTTGCACAGTGGAAGGGATTTGGATGGCTGGAAGAGATAGGGGTGAGGGAATGCTCTCTTCAGCAGGGTGGGGAGTGGCTCTAACAGCCCTTGTGCTCTCAGAAGCTGTGGTGGAAGAGGCTGAAACCTTAGAGGGCTTGGAGATTTTCCTCTCTCACCTACCAAACAAGGCACATATTAGCCTTTTGCTGGCATTTATGAATATGGTCGGGGAGACCAGTGATTCAACAGCTTTTTCCTTTAAGAAGATCCCCAGGATCCTTCCAAAACACACTTCCGTTTTGTTATTCTTCTTCCTAATGAGATCAAAGATGATCTGAGCCCAAGCCACTTGCTTCTTATTAACCACTGCACACATAACCAGAAACTGATGCCTGGTTATATAATCATGTGCAGTTTGCTTGCCTAGCAAGACTTTCCCAACAATATCCGCCAGAAACTTGTATTCTGCAGAAAAATGTTTCTTCAACAATTTATTAGGGTTATCTCCAGCATAACCCATCATGCTTAACATCATGTCATATTCCTCATTCTCAATTTCCAGTTCTGCTTCTCCATTATTCAAACCAAAAATTTAAGTCAAAACGACGGGAGGTAGAGAAACAGCGTTACCCGCAATTGTTCCAATCATTGTATTCTCCTCTGATGTTCAAGATGTAAAGACCCATTCTCTAAACTCTGTTCCAGACAGTTTGATCCTTGTAGGCATCAGATTCTTCAGTTGCTGCCCTTCCAGAAGTCCTAGAATATTTAGAAATATCGGGTCCGAATGCTAAAAAGAATCAAAGTCAACATCGAAGCCGGTGTCAAACTTCATCGAAGCCAATGTTCCCGCTGGAAATGCCATGAAATCACCTGCAAGAGAGAAAAACGGCGATCAAGTGCAAGGGAACCGAAAGCGCGGGACGAAGGTCGAAGAAAACCTAGATATAAGGTTTTCTAGGATATAAATCGACAAACTCCGTTCCACGAAAATTAAAACATTGTTCGATCTGGGTTCGACGAAATAATTTGGAGTTAAATGATTCGTCGAGCTCAGTCTGAAGATTTGAAGACATTTCATCGAGCTCCGTTCGACGAAAGTTTTCTGAAGTGGATTCGTCATCTCCGTTCGACGAAAACAACTTCACTCATAGAGAGTTCGTCGACCTCCGTTCGACGAATATCTCCTGAACCTTCCCTAGTTCGTCGAGCTCCGTTCGATGAACTCTGGAAAATTCGTCGAGTGCAGACAGAAACTAAACTAAGTCTTCTCCATTGATCATTTCAAGCTGATTTATAAAGAACAGATGGTTTCTTTCATCCAGAGGTTTGGTGAAAATGTCAGCTCTTTGTAAATCAGTGTAGATATAGACAAGTTTAAATTTTTTTTTTGTCTACACACTCTCTTATTAAATGATGTCTAATATCCATATGCTTGGTCCTACTGTGATGGACTGGATTTTGTGCTATGGCTATAACACTTGTGTTATCACAAAGTAAAGTTGAATTATTTAAGTTGAGACCATAGTCTTGTAATTGATTTTGAATCCACAGCATCTGGGAACAACAACTGCCACCTGCAATATATTCTGCCTCAGCAGTTGAGGTAGACACAGATGACTGTTTCTTACAAAACCAGGACACTAATCTCATACCCAAGAACTAGCAGGTTCCTGAAGTACTTTTCTTGTCCACCCTGCATCTAGTAAAATCAGCATCTGCGTATCCAGTTAACTCAAATTCTGATTCAGTGGGATACCATAGGCCTAGACTTGGACAACTCTTTATATATCTCAAAGTTCTTTTTAAGAAAACTAGATGAGATTCTTTAGGGTTCACTTGGAACCTAGCACAAAGGCATGTGACAAACATGATATTAGGTCTGCTAGCTGTAAGGTATAATAGGGACCCAACAATGCCCCTATATAATTTCTCGTCAACAGGTTTCCCATGTGGATCAGAGTCTATTACAGTATTTGTAGCCATAGGTGTTTTCTTTGCTGAAGCATCAGCCAACCCAAACTTTTTGATAAGCTCTTTTGCATATTTAGCATGGGAGATGAAGATGCCATCAGGGAGCTGCTTCACTTGGAGACCAAGGATGTAGGAGAGCTCACCCATGCTACTCATTTCAAATTTGGAATGCATGAGGTCAGAGAATCTCTTGCACAATTTGGAATCAGTAGACCCAAATATGATGTCATCCACATATATTAGTACTAACAGTATTTGATCCTTATGATGTCTAGTGAAAAGTATCTTATCTACTATGTCTCTAATGAACTTATGCTCTAACAAACAACTAGCTAAGTTCTCATACCAAGCTCTTGGAGCTTGCTTTAGACCATAGAGGGCTTTATACAATTTAAAAACATGAGAGGGGTGAGTTGAAGAGACAAAACCTAGAGGTTGTTCAACATAAACCTCTTCTTTTAGTACTCCATTCAGAAAAGCACTCTCACATCCATATGATAGACCTTGAATTTCTTGAAGGCTGCATAGGAAAGGAATATTCTGATTGCCTCTAACCTTGCCACAGGTGCAAAGGTTTGTTCATAATCTATTCCTTCCTCTTGCCTATATCCTTGAGCAACAAGCCCAGCCTTGTTTCTCACAATCACTCCTTGGGCATCCAGCTTGTTTCTTTAAACCCATTTGGTTCCAATTACTGGGTAGTTTTGGGGTCTTGGAACCAAATCCCAAACTCTACAACTCTCAAATTGGTTTAATTCCTCCGACATTGCAATGATTCAGTAGGGATCTTGCTCTGCATCATGGATGGATAGAGGTTCAACCTGAGAGAGAAAACAAGTATGCATCAAATCTTGGTTGAGTTGATGCCTTGTTTGTACACCTGCTGATATGTTTCCAAGCACTTGGGATCTGGGGTGATCCCTTAGTGTGACAAGATCAGTGGGTGGAGTTGGTTCTGCAACAGTAGTAGGACCTAATTCCTCTTGTGGAATTATGTTTGTTTTGGGGGGAAGATCAATTCCTTTAGTGCCTTCATCTTCACTTTCATCAATGACTTGTGGAGGAGGATGTGTTGGAACCTCTTGGGTGAGGTTTAGTCCATCCAAATTCTCACACAAGTGAGGTACCTGCAAGGTGCTATTGGTAGAAATCTCTTTCTCCTTGCAAGACATGTTAGCTGCATCAAATGTAACATGAATAGATTCTTCAATTTTTAGAGATGATTTATTAAAAACCCTATAGGCTTTGCTTACTTGGGAATATCCTAGAAAGATTCCCTCTTCAGCCTTAGCCTCAAACTTTCTAATGTATCTTTTATTATTGTTGTGAACATAACATATACATCCAAATACTTTAAAATAGTTGATTTTAGGTTGCTTCCCTATAAGTAATTCATAGGGAGTCATGTTCTTTAGTTTATGTATCAGGCTTCTGTTTAGGACATAATTTGCAGTGTTTACAGCCTTTGCCCAAAAGGTTAGTGGCATGTAAGCATCTGCAAGTAATGTAATTGTAGCTTCAATTAGTGTCCTATTTTTCCTTTCAGCTACCCCATTTTGTTGGGGAGTTCTAGGAGCTGAGAAGCAGCGTCTAATACCTTCCTTCTCACAAAACTCATGCATAAGAAGAGACTCAAAATCTGTGCGATGATCACTTCTGATCAATGTAACATTAGTAGAGAACTCAATCTGTATGGTCCTGAGAAAATCTGTAAGTATCTCTAAGATATCTGGCTTAGATCTCAGAAAGGATACCCAAGTGAACCTTGAGAAGTCATCCACAATAACTAAGGTGTAGGATTTCCCTCCCAGGCTTTGTACAGCAATGGGTCCAAAGAAATCCATGTGTAGCAAATACAAAATCTTAGGTGAATCACTTTTATTAACAGATTTAAAACTAGATTTAGTTTGCTTACCTAGTTGGCAAGCCCTACAAAGGCCTTCCTTCTTGTAAAGACCAGAAGGTAAACCTCTAACAAGGTTGTCTTTTGATAGCCTAGCAATGTTTTTCAAGTTTACATGCCCTAGCCTTTTATGTCATAAATCATTCTGATTACTAGTTATATTAAGTAAGCAGATATCAGAATTGGCAGAAAGAAAATCAACTAAATATATGTTATCTTGTTTATTCCCAATTAAAACAGTTTGTTTTTCTTTATTAGAAATAGTGCAAGAATATGAGTTAAAGTGTACCTGATAACCTTCATCACATAACTGACTTATGGAGATGAGGTTATGCTTGAGTCCTCTGACATATGTCACTTTCTTGAAAGTGACTGCTCCAATCTTCACTTCTCCAAAACCTTCAGACTGGCCACATTTTGAATCACCAAAGATAACTTTTGGTCCCAGCTTGGACTTATAGTTAGTTAAGATGTCCTTGCTGACAGTCATATGTTTAGAGCATCCACTGTCCAGGTACCATGTTTGATTATTTACTGGACAGCTCTTCACCTGCAATAAAAAAACAATTAATTATTCTTGATACAGGTTACCTTGGGTCCTTTGTATTGTTGATATGAAAAACTAGATATAACAGAGAATTCTAGTTGAGAATTATATCCTAGAGGGTGATATCTTCTAGGTGGTATTACCCAATCAGCTACAGGGTTAAATGGCTTTCTAGAATTATTAGAGTTGTTGTTATAATTAACATCCCTGTTAAGTCTTTCTGGGTTCGACGAATTTCTGTAAGTTCGTTGACCAGAGTTCGACAAATTGGGTTGAGATCGTCGATCTCAGCCCAGAGAATGAACATAGTCATTTTCTGTGCCCCGCGTTCGTCGACCTTTGCTCGACGAACCATACAGATTTCGTCGATCGCAGTTAGACGAATAATTATAGCTATAGTTTGCGTCCAGCATTCATTCAGTGGGGTTCGAAGAACTGGCAACATTTCGTCGATCTAAGTTCGACGAATTTTGCTGAACCTTATTTTTAGTAGTTTTCTAATTTTTGTTGTTCTGGCCTATTGATTTTGGGATTTGATCTAAGGTTGGTTTTTTGTTAATTTTCTCTTTCCCTTTTGCAGAAACAAATTTAATAGGGGTAGTCAGAATATTTTTTTTGAGGTTAGGGGGCAAACTTGATGAAGCACCCAAGCCCAGCTTGTCATTAAGCCTGGCATTTACAGTGCTTGTGATGTCCATCAACTTGAGGTTTCTCCCATTTAGAGTTTCCTCAAATTGTTTAGCCTTACATAACTCAGTTTTAATAATATGATTTGTTCATTAGCTAGGGTTAATTCATACTTGAACTTATTGTTTTCAGAATTAACATTTTCTAGGTTTCCTAATTTTTCCCTAACAGTCTTGATTTCCTTTTCTGAGTTAATTAAATCTATGCACATGGTTTTGAATTCAGATTTAAATGAGTCAGAACTGTAATCAAAAGAAGATAATGCCTGGTAAGCTTCAGATTCTGAAGCTTCTTCATTGTCTGAATCTTCTTCTTCTGAATGGCTTCTGGAGGCATAAATGGCCATTAGGCAGACTTCTTTGGCCCTTACCTCTTCTTCATCTTCACTGGAGCTGGAAGATGTTGATTCATCCTCAGTCTCACTCCCGGATTCAGCCACAAAGCCTTTCTCCTTCTTCTTATATTTGCTGGAAGAAGGCCCGTTGTTGTGCTGTCTTCTTGTATCTTCTTCTCTTCTCTTCTCCTTCTTCTGATTCTCTGGTCACTCAGAGATGAAGTGTTTAGGTTTCCTGCAACCAAAACACACCACTTCTTTAGTTGGTGTTTTATCATACCTTGGCTTGTCATCATGCCTTGATGACATTCTCCTGAAATCTTTCCTTTCCATTTTGTAGAATCTTTTGGCAAAAAGACTCATCAGCTATTCATTTGTGGTTGAAGTCTCTGTCTCCTCAGCAGCTTTGAATGCAATACTTTGTTCTTTTATTGATGGAGGAGGTGTTCTTTACTCAGCTGCCTCTCTGGATTTTATCAGCTGTTCATAGGACTTAAGCTTGACTAAGAGAGATTCAGTGGAAATCTCATTTAGGCTTCTGGCCTCCTTGATGGATCAGATCCTTGAATCCCATGAGCTTGGGAAGCACATTAGGATCTTATCATTCACCTCAGTGAGGGTGATGTCCTTGTCCAAGGTTTTTAGCTCATTGATGATTGAGCTTAACCTATTGTACATATCAGCCACTGACTCAGCTTCTTCTTTCTTGAAATTCTCATAAAGGGATATGAGATTGGAGCTCATATCCTTTCTTTCATCTGTTGATCCAGCCACCATTTGTTTAAGGGAATACCAAATGGCTTTGGCTGAGGTGCATTCAGCCACCTTTTGAAATATATCATCTGACATTGTTTGTGCCAGTATATTCATTTCCTTTGCATCAACAATCTTTGCCTTCTTCTGGGCTTCAGTCCACTCAGGTGGTGGAACTGCAGTTGTTCTTGAAGATGTTGCAGAAGTAGATTCTTGAGGGGGGCTTGTCAAAATGGATTTGTAGATATCTTCATCAATAGAGTTCATGTACAACCTAATTCTTGTGTTCTAGATGGTAAACTTATTCAGATTGCATACTGGATGTCTGGTGCTTGCATAGTCCTTGTTTTGTGCCATGTTGTGTGACTATAAATCTAATGGAGATGAAAAGGTAGATCTAATTCAGGATCTTTGGTTCAAGGGTTAGCTTGTACAACCAATGGAATCCTGCTCTGATACCAATTGAAAGTGATGTGTTATATCTGAAATACTCTAGTGGCGGGGGGGGGGGGGGGGGGGGGGGGGGGGGGGGGGGTGGGGGGTGAATAGAGTATTCTTAAATCCTTAAAATCTTTTATAGCTTTTGCTGTAATTGTGAAATGGAATAAACAAATTAATAAATAAAAACACATCAATCCTAGAAAGCACAATTATAGTAAGAACAAAAAGAAGGGGCAACCAGACAACATAAGAAATTTATAGTGGTTCCCCAACCTGGGTACATCCACTATTCTACCACCCTGGTAGAAATCCACTCAGATTTTTGATCAGGTGCCTGACTCCAATGAGCTTTTAATCAGGTGCTCAAAAACCAAACCTCAAGTCTTTTGGTCAGGTGACTTGCAACCAATAATAACTTTTGAAGGGAGTTATAACCCTTTATACAGTGGGGGGGTGAGAGATGATATGGTCTTCTCTTTCTCAATATACAAATGAGAAGACTTGTGGATATAATTTTAGCAAATTGCTCCCCCTATGATGTAGAATGGTTCAGGGAAATCTGGAGCTTTGCTTCAAGGTGATAAGCCTTCAGTCTTTAACAGCCTTGACCAGAAAGGATCTTCAGGAACTTCTTGACAGATGGAATAAATGTTGTCCTTTGAAGTGTCCTGGAGAGTTGAAGAATGAAGACACTTGATTTTGATTGATTGTTCTACTTCTTTAGGTAGCAGATGTTCTTATGGTCTAGGGTTCTTGAGTTGCTGAATCAGAGTTCTAAGAGAGAGAGCAGAGAGTTTCTTGTTGCAGACTGATTGTAAGTTTTTTTGTCTCTGTGTGTGTGTTCTATTCTTCTATTTTGTTGTTCTCTATGTGTAGTCTGCTCTTTTTTTTGTAGGAAAAGAGAGAAAATCTCTTTTATATATCCTGTCAAAATTGTCTTTCGAAATTTGAATTTCTCTGCAATCAATGCTGACGGGCTTGAGAATAAACTACATTGATTTATTTCCCCAACTGTAGCATGGAAAAACGGCAAGCAATAATCCTTGAGAAGACCATAATTAATGCTTTGTCTAACGGTTATATTCAGAGAATATTGAAGCATTAATTACTCGGGAATTATTCCTTTAGGAAAGGGACAGAAGACTGGAAATGATTAAGTCTGGATTCGTCGAACAGATAACAAAAATCGTCGAGCTGAGTCCACAGTTTGTCGAGCTGAGAAGCTGTGTCCGTCGATCGGATAACTTCTGTTCGTCGAGCTGAGTTCCAAGATCGTCGAGCTGAGAGTAGAACTGCATTCTCTAGAAACTTTGCCTATTCTATGCATGGAGTTTGTCGAGCTGATAGCTGATTTCGTCGACCTGACAACTTGTTGACAAAACTTCTGGGGAATGTGTCGACACAAGTCCTGGGTGTCGACATAATTACTTCTTGTCTCGACATGGCTGTTGTGTTGACAGAAATCTAGAGTGTGTTGATATAAGTCCTATGTGTCGACACAATTATTGTTGGTGTCGACACAACTCTTGCTTCTAGTGTGGACACAATTGCTGTTCGTGTCGACACAACTCTTGGTTCTGGTGTCGACACAAACTTCTGGTGTGATGTGTTGAAGTATTAAGAAATCATCGACCTGAGAATCTGTTTCGTCGAGCTGAGGACCACTAACTGCTGCTGGATAACTTTAGCCAAAGTGCTCAAAATTCGTCGAGCTGAGAATCTTGAATTCGTCGGCTGAAGATGATTCTGGACTTAGAAAAATTGAGAAACTTCTGGAGTAATAAGTTGAAGTAGAGAACCCAGAATTCATCGAGCAGAGAACTAAGTTCGTCAACTTGAGTCTAGAGAACAATGTTTGGACTTAGAATGCTGAAGGTAGAGTCCAAAGATCGTCGACCTGAGAATCAAGTTCATCGAGCTCAGCTCAGAGAATTTTCTCTGAGATCGTCGAGCTGATCACGACAATCATCGACCTGAGTTCGACGAACGTCGAACTCATTTTACTGAGTCTTTGGAAAATCTCGAAGTCTTGAGTCTTTGGTAGTCTGATGATGGCTGATCCATGTGATGTTGAAACTAAGGACTTGGCCTAGACTCTATGACACAACTATGACCCTGGCTATACAAGATGGGTCACAAGATCCTAACTTAGTGAACATAGCCCAAATCAAACAAGGGATCCAACACAGATCTTCGAGGTGAAAACCAATGTCCTTTCTCTTCACCATCAAATTGTGCACATATAATTCCAAGTTCCTCCCCTCCTGCTCTCAAAAGACCCAGTCCATCATCCTCTGGTAGGTTGCTCCCGCAATCCTCTGTCTGAAGGGCATCATTTTATAGCAGTAGAATTCATCCTTCGTGATGAAGGAAATATATTTGATGTCTAGTGGGTGCATGTCGATCAAGTGATAACCTGAAAAGACATCCAAAAAACTCATTATAGAAAAATCGATCCCTGAATCTATCAGTGCCCGAGGCAGCGGATAACAATTTTTAGGGAATGATTTATTCAATAATGTAAAATCCACACACATCCTCCATCTCCTATCACCCTTTTTTAACCATTACCACATTAAAGACATATTGGAATCTGAGACCAGGCGGTTAGCCTTTCGAGTTGCAGCAGTCTGATAGTTTGGCGGTCTGGTTGTTTGGGCCAGCAGCATGTTTTATAACTATCTTAGCGATTTGGTAAGAGTTCACAAAAGCAGCCTAATGGCTATCCGCACTGCGGTCTGGTGGATATCCGCGGCAGCGGCCTGATGACTATCCAGAGTAGTGGTCTGGTGGCTACCCGTACTACTGTCTGGTTGGTATCCGCAGTAGCAGCCTGGTGAATGTTCGCAGTAGTGGCCTGGAGGTTAGCCGCAGCTGCAGTCTGGTGGTTAGCCGTATCAACCATTGGAGGTTAGCTGCAGCAGCGGCCTGGTCCTTAGTCGCAGCAATGGTCTGGAGGTTAGTCGCAGCAGCGGTCTGGAGGTTAGCCGTGATAGTGGTCTGGAGGTTAGTCGCAACAGTTCTCTAATGGTTAGCATCAGCAATGATTAGGAGGTTAGCCGCTGCAAGTTTTCTTAGGCTTCCTAGGAGATTGAATATGTTGTATAGTTTGGCGGTTTGACAAAGGCAAACCGCTCAGCCTGCACAGCTTGTATTTAGTCCCACATCGCTTGTTATATTCTCTCATCTCCTCCTTTTTCTATAAATAAGGGGGCATACCTATGTATGGTTTATCTTTTGGTGCAATAAAATTCTCCTTTATTTAGCTCTTTTTACAAGACCCAACCAGGATACTGGATATTTGATACAAATCCGACCTTCAATAGCTTTTCGACCTCCTTGTGGATGGACTCATGCAGCTTGTCGGCAATAAACCTTTTCTTCTAGCGGATGGAGCGGACACTTGGGTTGAAATTAAGGTGATGGCAGGCCATGTTCGTGTCTATCCCTGACATTTCCGATGTACTACAAGCAAAGACGTCCATATTCCACTAGACGTAAGCCAATATTTTCACCTGGTCCTCTGAGATCAGTCTTCCGCGTACCCACTTTTTCCATCCCCCGACCCTGGGTTAGTACCTCCTTCTCCACCAATTCCTATGCTGTATCCAGCCACTCTTGCTCCTCTATAACCTTCTCTATCTCCTCATCCTCTTCCCTCCAAGAGATAGTGTTGACGTTCATGACGTAGCACTGTCTCTCAATCTTTGTCCTCCCGTAACTTCGATATGCACCCATCCTATGTTGAAATTCATACATTGATGGAACAAGGAGGGAATGCACCAGAATATGCTAAAGAGGGGTCGTCCGAAAATGGCATTGTAACTGCTCGGAGCATCAACGATGATGAACTGACATATTTTGGACAGTACCCCTAAATTCACGTAGAGTCCGACTCCTGCCCCCTCCACTTCATTTCTTTCTCCGGAAACCCAAATAATGGCTCATTTCTGGCAAGCACCCCTAGTTTCCACCTTCATCTCATGAAAAGTTTTCTCAAAAATCATGTTCACCGAACTCCCATTGTGAACCAGGATTCTCGAGATCGTGAAGTTCTCTATTGTCCCATGAATAACTAGCACGCCACAAAATGGATCCACATAATCCGGCATATCTGTCGATGTGAAAGTGATCCTCTCTATCAGAGGCAGGGTTTGTGAGGCCGAAGCAATGCTTCGACAAAATATTGTATGGAGGCTCCCTTTGCAAGTTGCATTGATCCCAACTCCTCTGTGGATCACTCTATTTCCCCCTCGAGCGCCTACGTTAGCCCGGTCTTCACATATATCCTCTTCCTCCGCTCCTCCTGACACCAATTCTTTGATCCTCACATGTGGCTGCTGCTCTTTCGGGCCTCTTGCTCCCCTCATCTACAAGAACTTTAGGCAAGTAGCTATTGCATGACCTTCCTCCTGCTGGAAGTAACAGTAAGACAACTCCCCCTACCCCTTCCACTTCTTACTGGGACTTCTCTTATGTTACCACTACCTCTATGTCTAATCGGCATGGCCTGTTGGGGTGGAGATAAGAGTGGCCTCGGTGCCAGTCCCCCCCCCCACCTCGGAGGGTTGAACTTCCCTTGTCCTCTGTAGTAGTTTCCCCTACACTACACGACTCCTCGCCCCTGACCTTGAATCGGCCCTCCTAGCGGCCTCCACACTGGCCGATTAGTTGGTCCTAAAAACCTCATCCCATTTTTTGACTTCCCTAGTGTCCCTGGAACACCTGCACCCTTTGCACTTCCCTTCTCCTCCCTTCCTTTTGCTCGTGACCTCACCTCCTTGATCCCATAGCTCATATATCCCAGCTTAGCTAACTTCCTCGCAAATACTGGGTTCGCAGATTCTCCTTCGATCTCTTTTGTCGTACTCCCCATTAGCTCCTCAAAATATAAGGGAGGCTTCTGGATCAGAATCATCTTGAAAAATCCATGGTGCATCCCGGGGAGAATGCGAGCTGTAAAGTGTAACCTGGCACTTCTTGAATGAGTAGGACCTCCTCCTGAAATCTATCCACATAACTTGTTAACACCTCTTCCGCACCTTATTTAATCAAAAATAGATGTTCTTCCACCTTCTTCCTTTTCTTAAATGTTGAGAAACGCAATTGGAAGCTTCAGCGCAAGTCCTCAAAGTTATAGATGGACTTGAGGGAGCTGGTAGAACCAATCCCTTGCCTTCCCCTTCAAAGTGATGGCATAAAAGCGACACTTAAAGGCGTCTGACATCTGCAGGGCTCGCTCGCTTGTCTTGCACAATCAACTTGTTGGGATGGCCAACACTTGTTGCACTGTGGAACAGCTCCCTCCCAGAGAGATCCGTCTCATCCCCTCAAGTCGCCACCTCTTTCCCAGGCGACCTGTCCAGGGCATCCTCTCCTACGGACTAGGATGTGATCATCGAGGAAATCATCATAGAGCACTCGCCTTATGGGGCGAGTCCATGAATCATCTCCATGAAATGCCTCGTAAATTCTAGGAAATCCCTCTTCCATACAAAGTCTTTCATATTGAGTGACTCGTCGAGATTGTCTCCACATTCCACGTCTCCAGCCATGATACATGGGATATTTTGTGCAAGTTATAGTCCACACTCACCGCACTAGAATGTTAAAACTGATTTCCGATTTAAAGAGGAGTTTGGACCCAAGGGGGTAACCTGCACTTATTTCTACAAAGGAAGAATACTTGACTAATTATTTGGAACATAAAAACAAATCCTTGAGGTACAGCGAGGAGATCCCATCATGTACCCAAAAGATCGGAGAGAGCTTCCCCTCTCTATCCAATGCAAAGTTGAGCACCTTGGAGGGTACTTTGGGCCAACCAAGACAAGATGGAGGAAGAAAAAACCAAAGAAAAAGAATCCCCTCCAAAGGTACCCATAGGACTATTTATAGTTTTCTAAGAATAGCATGCAAATAGCGGAAACTCGCCTTTTGGTTTTACTATACGCATCCCAAAATGGTTTGCAAACAGCGAAACGCTGTTGTTTGGAGGGTCTACTAGCAGGCCAAAATGGAGCCCCCTAGAGAATTATTTCTGAGTGAGTTAAACACACTGTTACACTGCCTGGGGCGGCAAGTGCCTAGTGAAGAGGGCACTCACCGCTTGCCAAAGCTAGGGGCGAGTGCGTGCCGCAACGGCCCACTCTCTTGCCACTCACCCATGGCTCAGGACAAGTGCAGGCCGCACTGCCTCACTCACCCCCTACTTGCTCACGTCGCCTTCCTTGGGTGAAATGAGGAGGTAACTTCTCCTTTTGCCACTTCAGCTCATCTAGGCATAAACCATCCTCTTTGCCTTGGTCTCTTTCTTTGCCCCACTTAGCGAATCCGGGGTTGTACACGCACAAAATAGAATTTACCTGTAATGCATCAACAAGTAAGTGCATGCTCACTGGGTGATGTGGTGTGTGAGGAGTATGCAAACAATAAATAACTAAAACTAAAATTTAAAAGTGCTACTGGTATGCAAATGAAAGTATGCACGTGAGTGGGTAACGAACAAGATGGTTCTCCCTCATACTTAAGCTAAGAAATACAACAAATAATATAGCAATTGAATTTAAAAGTCGAGCTAGTGAAGAGATTACTCATTGCTCAGTGAGTGAGCATACCAGAAGATGCGTGTAAATAAAAAAAATCACAGCATCCGCCACTCAAAACATACAATGAATACCTTCATGGGTGAGCTTCGACAAAAACAAAAAATGAAAAATAAAAGAAAATTAAAGAAAGTGCATATAAATGCAAGATAACTGTGCGAACAGAAAAAGAGAGTCCGGAAATTTGAATAACTGAAATCTTTATTATCCAAAAAAGGTGTTTATTATATGGTATTGCCTCCCTTTTATAGAATGAAGGAGATGAGAGAGATTACAATTGAACAATGTGGGACTAAAAAATTATATGTATAAGCGGTTTAATCTAACTACAAGTCGCCAAGCCGCGCGGTTTGGTGCATGGACAAACTGCCCGGCAACCATCAGAGAATGACACCAAGCCACCACAGAGACCGCCAGACCGCCCGGACACCAAGTCGCCAGGGAGAGATTGGCAGACCGCCCGGACTGCAATCCGCCAGAACCAAACCGCCAGACCGCTCGGTCTCTATTCTGCAACACTCCCCCTCAAGCTGGAGCATATATGTCGATCATGCCTAGCTTATCACAAATATGATGATAAGATGCGGATAACGACTTGGTGAAAATATCAGCCAACTCTTTATCGGATATGACGAACGAAGTACAAATTTGTGTCTTCAGAATCTCTTCCTGAATAAAATGGCAGTCAACTTCGATGTGCTTAGTTCTCTCATGAAAGACCAAATTTTTAGAGATGTATATGGCGGCCTTGTTGTCACAAAACATAGGTAGAGGATAGTTGTAGACCTCTCCTAAGTCAAGCATGAGAGCCCATAACCACTTCAACTCACACGTGGTCGATGCCATACTTCTATATTCTGCTTCAACACTGGACCTGGAGACGACAGACTGTTTCTTGCTTTTCCAACTTATAAGATTCCCCCCACAAAGGTGCAAAAACCTGACATTGACTTGCGATCTCCTTTGTCATCGGCATAGCCTGAATCGGAGTAAGCTTCAATCTTCAAATGTCCATTCTTCTGAAAGAGAAGTCCTTTCCCAGGAGCTGATTTGATATACTCTAATATCCTCAGGGCAGATTGTAGATGACACTCCCGAGGAGCTTGCATGAACTGGCTAACCTTGCCTACAGCATAGGCAATGTCAGGTCTGGTCACCGTGAGATACATAAGTTTTCCAACCAGACGTCTGTACCTTGTAGTATCAGAAAGAAGAGGAGAGTCATTCGTCCATATTTTATCTTCTCCAGTCGCCATGGGACATCGGGCAGGTTTAGTCCCAGTCAACCCTGCCTCTTTTAACAAGTCAAGAGCGTATTTTCGTTGAGAAAGGACAAGAAAATCGGGCTTTCGAGAAATTTCTATCCCCAAAAAGTATTTTGGAGAGCACATATCCTTTGTAACCAGGTGTTGCCAAAGATGCTTATTTGTCAAGATTATTCCATCTTGGTCATCTCCAGTAATAAGAATATCATGCACATATACCGCAAGCACCACTAGACCCAAAGAAGTCTTACGAGTGAATAAGGAGGGATCAACAGAACTTCTCGTAAAACCTACGGCCGCCACAATTCCCCTAAACTTGTCAAACCAAGCGCGAGGACTTTGTTTTATTCCATAGATAGCCTTCTTAAGCCGGCAAACATGAGTCTCCCCCTGAGCAACATACCCCGGAGGTTGCTCCATATAAACATCTTCCTGAAGATCCCCATAAAGAAAGGCATTATTGACATCCAGCTGCGAAATGGGCCAATTTCTGTTGACAACCACAGATAGAAGGACCCTAATAGTGCTGAGACGAGCAACTGGAGAGAAGGTGTCAAAATAGTCAACTCCATAAGTCTGGGTAAAACCCTTGGCAACAAGCCGAGCCTTATAACGATCCACACTACCATCGGGGAGGAACTTAACCACAAAGACCCAGCAATAGCCAACAACATCTGTGCTAAAAGGAGGAGGAACCAGGGTCCAGGTACCCCATTTAGTGAGAGTAGCAATCTCTTCATCCATAGCAGCCTTCCAATGTGGAATGGTAAGGGCCTCCTAATAGGAATGATGAGTGGAAGTGGAAGAGATAGCCAGCGCAAACTTCCTGCAAGCAGGGGTGAGACTATCATAGGAGACAACTACAGTAAGTGGGTGCTGGGTACATGCCCGAACCCCTCTGCGAAGGGCAATAGGGAGGTCCAGGTCAGCAGGTTCCTCAGTATCCGGAGCATATGTTGTGGAAAGAGCTGGCCCGAGAGGAGAGAGCGACGACGATGAAGAGGAGGTAGATTGCGGAGGTGAAGAGGGAGGAGAAGACGATGGAGATGGTGGAAGAGGAAATACCTCGGTAGGAGGGGACGTGATAGTGGTAGGAGGGAAACCATTGCTTGGGATAGTGGGAAGAGGAGTGAAACTGGAAGCCACAAGAAGAGTAGAGGAGGCATCAAAGAAATAAGGAGCATTCTCGAAGAAGGTAACATCCGCGGAGACGAACTGCTTGCGAAGAATGGGGTCAAAACAACAGTAGCCTTTTTGAGTGATAGAATAGCCCAGAAAGACACATTTAGTGGACCGAGGGGAGAGCTTGTCGCGGGTGGCGGAGGGAGCATGCACAAAGGACGTGCATCCAAAGATACATATAGGGAGATGAAAGGGTTCCTTGCCCGGATAGAGAATGGAGAAAGGGGGTTAGACCACGGAGAATGGTAGAGGGAATGTGATTGATGAGATAACAATCAATAAGAACATCATAGCCCCAGTAAGATCGAGGGACATGCATTTGTGTTAGCAGAGTGCGAGCGACATCAAGGAGGTGACGGTTTTTCCGTTCCGCCACTCCATTTTGTTGGGAGGTGCAAACGTAACTGGTTTGATGAACAATCCCTTGTTGCGTACAAAAAGATGGAAAAGCTTGACTAAGATACTCTTTTGCATTATCAGAACGTAAGATTTTAATGGAAACATTAAATTTAGTTTTAATTGAATGATAAAAAGATGTCCATATATCAAAAAGTTCTGAGCGGTCTCGTAAGAGATACACCCAAGTACAACGAGAAAAGTCATCAATGAAAGTAATAAAATAAGAACTACCCCGACCAACAGTAAGGGTATGAGTAGGACCCCAGATGTCGGAGTGAACAAGATCAAACGGACGGGTAGAACCACGATATTGCTTTGGTGGGAAGGAGGAGCAGTGATGCTTGCCAAGTTGACATGCATCATAGTTAAGAGGAGGATGATGCAGAGGGAGGTGGGGAAAAAGCTGGCGAAGAAGCCGGGGAGGAGCATGACCAATGCGAAGATACCATTGGAGAAGATCTGTAGAGGAGGAGAAGGCGGACAAAGCAGAAGTATTGTCGAGGAAGTAGAGGCCGCCGCTCTCAGTCCCAGTAGCAATCGTCCGTTGGGAGTCCTGATCGTGAAAAGAACAAGAGGTAGGAGTGAATGTGATGAAGCACCGTAGTTGCTTGCATAAAGAAGTAACCAATAATAAATTACAAGGAAACTTGGGCACATAGAGTGTATCTGCCAGACATAGAGATGGAGTAACTTGAAACATGCCCGTTCCATTGACCGGTGAGGGAGAGCCATCCGCAATAATGATCGGAGGCAATCGATCATGTGTCTCTAGAAGAGAGAAACACTGAGGATTGCCTATCATATGATTTGTAGCACCAGAGTCGATCAACCATCTACCGCAAGTAACAACGTGGGCACTACCGGAAGAGATGGCCACTGAGGTGGATAGCTTGGAGGAGGTGGAAGCCATTGAAGAGAGACTGCTCGAGAACAGCAAGCCACGGCGATAACAACAAGTCGCTGCAAAAACGACGAGGTCGCAACGAGAAGGGAGCGAGAAAGAAGTCTCATGGCTAAGCCAAGAAGAGAAGAGAGACACCAACCCGGGCGAACAATAAGCATGTCGAGCGGCTAGGAAGGCCGCAGCGGACAGAGAACAGATTCTGCAGCGGTCACGGTGACAACACACCAGCGGCAAGGAAGGCCACGACCAAGAAACAGATCAAAGCAGAAGGAAAGAAGTCGTATAGCTTGAGATAAGGCCGCGCGTGCAGGATAAAGGGAAGACACGCAATTTTGGAGGAGTTTGCGAGAAAGGCGTGCGAACAAAGGAGAAGCACAAGTCGCACGACTAAAGACTAGGTCGCGGCAACTAGCAAGAAGGAGCCGCTAGAAGGAAACAGGTCGCAACGACTTAGGAATAGGTCGAGGCGATTAGTGAGAGCGGTTAGAAGGGGCAGAGAGGACGACCAAACAATGGAAAAACACACGAACAGGGCGCGACAAGAGAAGAAGGAGATCGCGAGAACAGGTCGCGAGAAGAGGAAGAAGCGCGATAATAGGTCGCGCGGACAAGATCAAGTCCTTGAAAAACAGGAGGAAAGGATCGAGGGCTCTAATACCATGTGCGAACAGAAAAAGGTTGTCCGGAAATTTGAATAACTGAAATCTTTATTATCCAAAAAAGGTGTTTATTATATGGTATTGCCTCCCTTTTATAGAATGAAGGAGGTGAGAGAGATTACAATTGAACAATGTGGGACTAAAAAATTATATATACAAGCGGTTTAATCTAACTACAAGTCACCAAGCCACGTGGTTTGGTGCATGGACAAACCACCCGGCAACCATCAGAGAATGACACCAAGTCGCCACAGAGATCGCCAGACCACCCGGACACCAAGTTGCCAGGGAGAGATTGGCAGACGACCCGGACTGCAATCCGACAGAACCAAACTGCCAGACCGCCCGGTCTCTATTCTGCAATAATAACTACTGGGGTTATTGTCCTCCCAACATGACTTATTCAGATCTTTAAGAGTTCTAGCCGATAGGAGTATGAAAGGAGAAGTGTGCAGGTAACTGGCTTAATATCGTGTCGATAGTGGTACCAATATGGTGATAGAACAATTAACTCTCTACCTGAATTATAATACCTCCTCCTCATAGGTAGAGGGAAGATAATATAAGTGGAGGAGGAGGAATCCTCACTCATCTCACCAAAAATATCCTTGTCAACAACGTGTCATCATCATGGAGGAGGAAGGAGGAGAACGCAAATGGTGGAGTTTCCTCTACGAATGGGGGGGGGATCAACCTCCTTGCATAAGAGGATGCTCACATCTTTGATTTGAGAATAATGCTCCAAGTCCTCCAGGAGTACCTGTAAAAGATCAATCTGTACAGGCTCGGACAGGGAAAGGTGATCAGGGACTAAAAGAGAAGAAAAACTAAAATAATTAGCAATTGGGGGAGCGGTCCTAGTCACACTCCCAGCATTATCCAGGCATTAATCACTATCAGTATCATATGAGCCATAGTGAGGGGCATCTGAAAGCATAAGGTCCTCAGTGGTGAGTTTGACCTCCTCTTCAGATGCGGAAGTGCAAACCTCCTCATCAGAAAGGATGTCCTCATAATCCCACCTTGGCATGTCATCATGTCCCAAGGAGTCACGCTCCCCATCAAAAAGAACAACATCCTTATCGCACTTTGGCATAACTTTAGGCTCTGAAACAACATACTGCATAACATCATCAAATAGATCAACAAAAATAGATATAGTGAATTCTTGTAAAGAATGCGAAGAAATCACGGTGCTAGAGATATAACAGAATGTTCAAGCAGGTTCCTCTAGGGTTGAATTCAAAATAGGGGATGAATGTGTAGGGAGAGGCGGATCCACTATGTCATCACACCGATCAACAGAAAATCTAACGGAAATATTAGCAACATTCCCCCAAAGATAAGGTGATTCTGCGAATATATCATCAAAATTAGCAAAAAACAAAAGTAAGAGGGGTATGGACTGATTAGAATACCCAGTTCATCATCACTCTCCATTTGGCATTGAAATTTTACGCAAACTTTCAATGTGTGGTTGGTGCTACGACAACACAAGCATCGTTTCCCACTTCCTCTCGGCCTTTGAGAGACCGGACTGAAATGTGGAGACAATGCTTGTTGTGGTGGTCCATAGTTAAAATAAGTTGGCGCAATGTATGAAGTACTGTAGGATGTCGACGCTCCATAAGGTGGGCCATATGAAGTATAACTAAAATCTCTCATAGAACATTCATTAGTTTCATGATTATAATCCCCGCACCACCGACATCGAGTGTATATACGAAAACATGGTTCTACGGGGGAGAATTCACCATATATAAGTTTTCTAAGCAAGAATTAACTACGCACCCGCAATTAAAAATGAATGCATGCTTTGACAAATCACAAAACAGATAAGGAACAAAGAAATTTAAACGATGCTATCTAAAAAATAAAATAAAGAAGTTGGTATGAACAAATGGAAAAGGGTTTATATATCTCGACTCCCTCTCCAGAAACTCACACGGCTGTGTTTCCTGGCAACGATGCCAAAACCTTGATGCACTGAACGACAAGTGAACCGGGCACTCAAGTAATATAAAATGGGATGTTATCCCTAAGTATCGATCTCATATGGAACATAGCTAGGTGGAATTATCTTTTGAGGAAGGACTTGAGATTGAAGTTCAAATGGTCGAAAAGGTTGGTAGAGTTGGCTTGCATTGTGAAAGAAAAAAAAGGAAACCTAAATTAACAATGCGGGTTGTCAGCATCGCATTATAATGTGGGGAATTACACGGGCCACTAGCATCACTTCACTTGGTGGATGGAAGAGTGGGAATATGGAGTGGAAGAGTAGGCTCATAGAATGGAAAATTGGGATCGTGGAATGGAATAATTGGCTTGCAGACTGGAAGAGTAGGCTCGCGGGGTGGAAGAGTAGGCTTGCATAATGGAGTGGAGGGTGATGGAAGAATCGGTACACCTCAATCCAAATCTAAACATAAAAAAGATTTTAATAACCATGAAAATAAAATACACATCAATTGTTTAGAGATGCATTCATCATCAAATAAAGAAGACTATAATCAATAACAACAATCCAAGTCAGGAAAAAAGGCAAAAGATACAATCAAATCTGGAGGCTTATTGTAGATTAACCGTAGGAATTGACAGGTCATTAATCTGTATTCTAGCTCTGTCCAAACTATCATCTGCGGTAGAGACAGGCTGCCACTTCCTCCCAATTGACCCGTCTTCTATGGTAAACTACAATCCGATCACGTCCAATGCTAAGAACTCTTTGCTTGGTGATGAAGATGAGCGTAGATCCTCTCCTTTAAGCACTTGGATGATGTGAAGCATCTTAGGGCAAAGCCCTCATAAATGGTGGAGGAAGGAGGAGATGGATCTCTCCCCTTAGGGTTTGTGGTGGAACTGGGGCGGATTGAAGAGTCGATCCTGATTTAGGGCAAAACCTATGCTTAAATGCCAAATTTTGTCAAAAATGAACTCGCACGGTCAAATTCACGGTCATGCATTCGAAACTATGCAATATTTATTGAGAAATTTAAAACCAAGTCAAGGGTCTGGCTGTGCGATTCTTCCTCACACACTGTTGCATAAATCATGCGAGATTTCCAACAAGGTATTGGGCTCTGCCCCAGCATATACAAAAATGTAGTAAGAGCGAAAACAAGCAACGAGGAGCACCATGTGCTTACCCCCAGTAGAAAGAGCGTAATTGCACATCACAAAGGGCAAAATGTTCACTACGTGTGAGAATATGGAAATAAGTAAATATGAGCATTACCAATCTAAAAGTGAAATGCAAGTGCGTGAAATCGAGCCAGATGAGTCTGAAAAACTCTAGATAAATCGGACTAATCAAGGGACCATCTTCACCAAGGCCTTTAAATAAGAGAAAAACCACAAGTGGGTCTTCCATCCAAATTTTGTTCAATTCTCAAATAAGGCATATTATAGTGTCAAAAGGAATTCAAACATCTACCGAAAATGGATATCCATCATCCCCATGCCAAGGTCAAATCTTTGATTGATTCATAATCAACAAGTCCTCCAATATATAATTATATGTGAATGTTCCTTCCACAAATAAATCACCAAATGGAAAGTTACAATATCATTTCACCTTCAGATAAAACACAACATTCTGGCACTAGGACTCAAATCTTATGAGAGTTAGAAAGCATGACCCACTATAATATGAGTGCAAAATGCTTGTATAGACTACATGTTTAATCAGCATAAGTCTCATGCCCGATCATTTGCAAGGGTCACACATTCCACAATACCCGAACAACAAGCTCATCTCCCTTCTTTAATCGTACAATAGTTATTGGGAGAAACATCATAACGCACTGAGCTAACCTTATTCGGAATTATCTTCTCAATTTCCACCATTTAGAATGACCATGCTTAAGATTTTTTATTTCTACTCTACCAAATCACCAATTAAAGGTATGCTCCAAGATATATTAAGATTCACATTTCGTCTTATGAGAAACATCATCAGTTTCAAGTCAAAGTCCCATTTATCATATTCAACATTATTTTCTTCCACCCGCAAATCTATGCATAGAGCTAAGCGTCAAGAGTAGCACTAACTCTACCTCTGCAACATTAGATCAGAGTTGAGATACTAGTTTAACGATTACCCTAAATTCAACAAATCAGATCTAAGAGATGAATGCTGAAATCATATGTCAAGCCTACCCCAACCATGGAAACCACAACACCACAGCATCGTGGCTTAGGTGCATTGATGTGTGAAGCAAACGACATCATTTTCTAGTTATGGAGGAATTTTATCAAGAATATTTATAGATGGTTATCTTGTCTTGATGTTGACCCCATCTAACATTGAAATGTAACATCATCTTTGCAAATTAATATCCACTTGGGTGCTTCAAAAGCTCACCAAGGGTCTTTCCCATGCTTGATACTCTCAATTTTGTTTAAAGGCATTGGTATAGCCTTCACATTCCCACATCACTCCATAGTTCCAAATTAATTACACAATAAATTCAATATCACTCACCATCCAATGATATTCCATATTCTCGATAATATGTTTTGATCATGCTATAAGATTAGAAACTCCCTTTCCCTCCAAAAATTCTAACAGTTCTGACATAATGAAACTATCCTTTCCCAGATTTCAATAACGTCATGAAATCCACAATCAATTAGGATAGCAATCTAGGAGGACCCACCATGAAATGACTTGTATCCTGAATTCAATCACGTGACTAGAGTTTACTCACAGAGTGGTAGTCAATACAAACTACATTATAACATATTTTTCCCTTACAATAGACAATAGATCACCCATGGCAGAGAGCTCACTCTAATACCACTCTTCTCCAAGAATCTTTGTAGTCCTTGACTTTGTTGTCACTTCATACATGACAATCATTGGTCATTTAGTTGACCAACACAACACGTGTCCATATGTTATAGTGCTTCCATGATACCCTTCAACACAGTATATTGGTCTCCATATTCCACAATGACATTTATGATAGCTTGGATCACACTCACCATCGGAGAGATCACTCTGACACCTTACCTCAGCTCAGCATAATCATAAGGGTTCTAACTACTCTAGCTATGGGAAAGTTCACTATTTGGGACCTATAAGAACCCAAGTCATAAGGTAAAAGGGTGAAATCATTCAATCCCTTGATTCAAATAGATAAGAGTAAGATCCCCCAACTCCGTATCATCACAAGCTACAATAAGCGGGCTTTACCAAACCCCTTGACTTCATAAAAATAGGATACTCCAAACAACTCCATGTGGTCGGTCACACCCTCCCCACGGGTCTCTACACCACCATTTGTAAGAGAAAGCATGACCTTACAAAACTTGCCGATGACCTAACCATCATCAAGCAAAAGGGTCTACCCATCACAAACACGGGGTGGCATACAACAATACCCTAAATGTCTTGTATGACCATCTAAGCAAACTATTATCATTCTTCAGCATGAGCTAACCCTCCTTGAGGTTCACTCCTGTCATGACTATTGGAACTACATCCACGTGTGCCATGAAATTCTCAGTACATCCTACAAATTATATAATCATGTGCTTTTATGCGCGTGTGAAGAAACCAACTTGTGCAAGAAACATACTCCCCTAATTATACCTTGGAGAAGTTAGCCTCACATGACTCTCTAAACTGTACATCAAATTAGAGTACCCCCCCCCTTTATAGAATAATATTTCTCATCCATATATCTCAATGCTCACTGATGGGCCCGCGAACAGACTCTTACTATGGTTGGTTCGGTGAGTCGATCGCCACGGGCTTGCTTAGGTAGGCAAGTGCACCTATCGCAAGTAGTACTCGATATTCGGGGGAATACCGAGGTCGTATTGTTCTCGGGGTCGTGTTGACTATTCTTACTCCTCCAGGAGGACTATTATTTTACTGAAAGTAAGGTGAATTTTTTTACTTAATAAAAGACGGAAAAGCAAAGGAGCGAAAAAACGATTTAGAAAATATTCGATGAAGGGTTAACGCTCGGCATCGAATCAGATTAAGACTAAAATAATTTTTAATAATTATAGGACTTAGTTTTCAAATTAATAATAAGGCAAATTGGTCGTGGAGGTTCCACAAATGTGAGCTCACCTAGCTATAGGGATATCGCTCACCTAAACGTTAAGACTATTCGACCGAACGTTAGTCCGATGAAGGATTCCTCTTAACGCCCGCTTTACGCTAAGAACCCCGCTATTGGGTGGGGAACCCAATCCGATAGAATTACGCTTGTCCTCTCTCGAGGGTATGCACGCAACTCTATTTACCCTGGGGTGATCGTTCCATATGCACGGCCTCTCGGCTAGCTAGCATATGGACTACGGAAATAGGGCCCACACATCGATATGTGGTCCTACGCGTCGTAAACCCGGGGTAAACCTTAAGTGCTTAAATTAAAATGAAAATAAAGAGCTTCAATTATTAGAAATCATTTTAAATGTCGCAATGCTCTTCGATGCCGAGGCTAATAGCGATTAGCCACACATCGGTATGGGGATGGCTTTATAATTTAGTGAGGCGCGAGTTCGAAATTAAACGCTAATGATTATAAGAAGGGGACATAAAAACAAAACAAACATTTAGAAATCTAAAAAGTTAACTAAAACGAGAACTCACGCACACTCCAAATTATAAATTAAACAGAAACTAAGTTACACATAAAAGAAATTTGCATAATTAAAATTTGTGAGTCCCACTCAAACGAGTGGGGGCGGTAAATAAAAGCTGAAAATTGCAAGTCCTACTCAAACGAATAGGACTGAAATGAAAGCGAGTCCTACTCAAATGAGTAGGAGAAAATAAATGCGATTACAGGGCTTTCTCAAATATTTACAGAGAGATAAAATCCGTCCATTTAACTCAAGTGAGTAGGCGGAAAAATAAAGAAAGAAAATTGCAAGTCCTACTCAAACGAGTAGGACTGAAAAAAGGTCCGTCCATTTAACTCAAGTGAGTAGGCGGAAAAATAAAGAAAGAAAATAACAAGTCCTACTCAAATGAGTAGGACTGAAAATGAAAACGATGCGCCATTTAACTCTTAACGAGTAGGCGGAAATAAATACACACAAACACACACACTCCATATGAAATTCAAGAAAGCAATAAAGATAACACCTACACTCACACACTCTACATAATTTGAACAAAGCATTAAAAGAAAGCATTAAAATTTAACACCTACACTCACACACTCTACATAATTTGAAGAAATCAATAAAAAGTTATACTCATACACTCACACACACAACATGAAAATTTAGAAGAACAAAAGAAAATTTATGCTCATACACTCACACACACAACATGAAAGCAAAATGAAAGTTACCTAAAAATTAAAACTTTTACTTTTTCAAACTTAGGTTTTGCCAAAAACAAATAAAAAGAAGAAATTACAATTTTTAGAAGACAAAAGTTTTTCAAAACAAATTTAAAAACCAAAGTTTTTGGAAAATTAAAATTACAAGATTTTCATTCTTATGTTTTTATGAAAGTGATAAAAAA
Source organism: Platanthera guangdongensis (assembly GCA_039583875.1). Taxonomy (NCBI): domain Eukaryota; kingdom Viridiplantae; phylum Streptophyta; class Magnoliopsida; order Asparagales; family Orchidaceae; genus Platanthera; species Platanthera guangdongensis. The sequence continues at coordinate 231,641,326 of CM077151.1, read as the reverse complement.
GTGAAAAAGAAGATGAAAAGAACAAAAAGAGGTTTTACAATCCTACAAAATAAACTAAGAAAAGAAAATAAAGTTCACTTTCAAATCTCTTTTACAAATTCATAAGTATGAAATAATAAACAAAAGAAACATTAAAGAAGAACATGTTGAAGATGAGAACCATATCATACATTCATGGAAATGAAATCTACTACAAAACCTATCATGAAGACATACTAAAAACATGTAAAGTAAATAAGTTACACTCATACACACACACACACTTTTCATAAGAGGAGGAACAAAGATGAAACCAAGGATAAAAAAGGGGAAGAAGTAAGCCATCCAAATGAAGTTTCATGTTATATAGAGAGAGAAAATCTAACATTTTTATTAAAATTATCAAGCTATTACAAAGCTAAAAGATAAAGCAAAACAAAACATGAAATAAAGAAGGGAGAAATCTCCTTACATAGCACTAGTATCCACGGATTAAGCCCACAAAAAGACACTAAAATGGCCCAAAAATCTGAACCCTTGGACCTTACAGAACTGGGCAATTTATAAGCAAAAAAAATCTAAGTACACGCCCTAGGTCACGGGCGTGTAGGGGGGGCGTGACAGTACTATTCATAAAGGCGGCCGGCGATTGGACAGGAAAGTTGACTTCGGGCTGAGTTCGCGGAAGTCACGCCCCAGGTCACGGGCGTGACTCTGGGCGTGTCGGGGAGGTAGAACCGGGCGCAGGTTGCGCCGGAAGTCTTCGGCAGCATCTTGTCGGGCTAGCTGGAAAGGTCACGCCCCAGGTCACGGGCGTGACTCTGGGCGTGTCAGTTGGTGTCGACACTCGACGAATGTCGAGCGGAAAGTGTCGAGTCGAAATCGTCAAGCTGAGATTGAGTCACGCCCCAGGTCACGGGCGTGACTCTGGGCGTGACTGTTGGTGTCGATACTCGACGATCGTCGAGCGGAATTCGTCGAGTGGAGTGAACACGGGCTTGGGTCACGCCCCGTGTCTGGTGACACGGGCGTGTCGAGCTTTTCTCTTTAGAATTTTGCAATTTCACGGGAAATGCAATGTCACGGCCCGTTCACGGGCGTGACCAAATTGTCACGGGCGTGTACTGCCCAATTTTGGCAGATTTTGAAATTTTTCTGCAAAATAAAATAAAACAAGTTAGAAGAAAATTTACAAGAATAGGAGCATTTTATTGAACAAAAATAAGTAAAAACGACGAAAATAAATGAAAATGACTAAATTAATGTGCACAAAAATACGTATATTTACAATTCATCAAATACCCCCATACTTAGGCTTTTGCTACTCCAGAGCAAAAGTTTGAGGTGAATCTATAAGGAATAAAAAAAAACTCTATGTTTTAGCTACCGCTTAATCAATTATAAGAGAGATCGAAATAAATATACGGGGTGTAAGAGTTAAGTCCTAAAATTATGTAGATGATTTAAATAGCGCAAAAGTTTTGGCCAAAAGACTTCTTGATGTAATCAAATAGAAGGCAATATTTGTAATGGTTAGATTAACGAAAATAGTTTGGAATTATAAGAACTCTAGCTTATACGAGTGCTACTGGAAATAATACAATTTACTAATTATGCTCTCAAAAAGATTTTTGAATTAATTCTAGAATCGTGTAATTGGCTAAGGGGGTAGTGGGTTTATGAAGAGGGTTTTGATATTTGAGGTGAGGTAATTTTTTTTCTCGAACCTCCATTTTTTTCTTTTGGATTATTAGGAAAATGAAATCTTATTTTCCTAATATGATTTTTGTTTTTCAAATTCATAAGAATAAAATTAACCCAATGTATATTTGTAGGAGTAATGAATTTTATCCTCTTACTCCTTATATAATCTTTTTAAATTATTGGGTGCCTATGTTTACGGAACGAAATCTTATTCCCATTGACATAGGATCTTTTAAGGATAATGTAGGTCATGAAAGGTAAGGGGAGAAAGGAAAACTAGATTGTAATCCTAAAAATTTTTGAGAGCAACCTTAATAATTTGTACGTTCCAATTTTTTTTCAGAAAGCTAAAAGTAAGTATAATTGAATTCTATAGTCGTTATTTCCTAACATAATATACGTGCTCCTATTAATGAAAAATTAGAAGTAGTGCCTAAAACGAGTTCGCTGTTTTTAACAAAGCATAAAGAACTGTTTAAAACTTAACCCCGAGTATTTAAATTTTTCAATCAATAATTAATAAACGGGTAGTGAACAAAGAATTAATCAAATTCGCATATAAATAAACTCAAAACTGAATTTTTGGATAGCAAAAAAGTTAAGGATGAAATATTTGATTTATTTGTTTCAAAACATTTTTTTTTTGATTTTTATAGTTTTTGTTATCATTTTTTTGTTTTTCATTTATTATCTTTTTTGTATTTTTGTTTTGTTTTACTTAATTTTTTTTTTAATTTTTGAATTATTATATTTTTTTGTATTTTTGTTTTATGAGAATTTTTATTATATGTAAAAAAATATGGGAAAAGAAAAAAAAAGGTTTGTACAAGAAGGAGAGAGAAAAGAGTATGTACAAAAAAATATTTACAAAGTGAAAGTAAATATAATTTTTTTGGAAAAAAAGAAAGAAAGAGAACAAAAATTTTTTTTTGGATTTTTCATTTAAAATTTTTTCAATTTAAGATGTTTTTTAAATTTTTTATGTTTTGTTGTTATATGTATTTTTTTTGTATTTTTGAAATGCAGAAAAATTGAAGTGCAGAAAGTAAAGTACGAAAACACCCTCATACTTAAGTCCAACATTGTCCCCAATGTTGTAACGTAAGTATGCGGAACAAAAGGAAAGACAATATATACAAGGAAGAAAAAAAAAGGAGGGGGTAGAAGCTTCCCTGATAGGAGGTGGGGAAGGCCGATCAGAAACCCTGCGTTTATTAGAAAAAGCAGCAAAGATAATGAGGAAAGAGCAAAAAAGATAAGCGAGGGGTGCCTCCCAGGAGCACTTTGTTTATAGTCGTGTAGCTTGACTATTTTGGCGGGTTTATAATGTGGAGGAAAGTTATGGTTTCACTAAAACCGATCACTGGGTCGCCTGCTATATAAGACTTTAACCGATGACCGTTTACTTTAAAAGAACCTTTGTCCGGGTGGGAGACGAGTACGGTTCCATAAGAAAAAACTTCTTCAACTAGGAAGGGACCAGACCATCTAGATTTTAATTTACCTGGAAAAAGCCTAAGACGTGAATTGTAAAGAAGGACAAGATCGCCCGGAGAAAATAATTTTTGGGACTTGATTTTTCGATCGTGATATAACTTAGAGCGCTCCTTATAGAATTTATTGCTCTCGTAAGCGTTCGCACGCCATTTATCGAGCTCGTTTAGTTGCAGTTTTCTATTCTGAGCGGCTAAGTTGGAGTCGAGGTTTAAGAGTTTTAAAGCCCAAAGTGCGCGATGTTCTAATTCTACGGGTAAATGGCACGCTTTGCCGTAGACTAACCGGAACGACATACATCCAATAGCGGTTTGTTATGCCGTCCGATACGCCCACAACGCATCGTCGAGTTTAACGGACCAATCTTTCCTATTTAGCGAAACAGTTTTTTCTAAAATTCGCTTAATCTCTCGATTTACTACCTCAACTTGGCCACTTGTTTGCGGGTGGTAGGGGGTGGCAAGCTTGTGCGTGACTCCGTATTTAGCTAACGTCTTAGCCATAAGAGCGTTACAGAAATGCGTTCCCCTATCACTAACAATTGCGCGAGGCGTGCCGAAGCGAGAAAATAATTTTTTAAGAAATGTAACGACGACTCGCGCATCGTTGGTGGGGAGAGCTTGCGCTTCCGCCCACCTTGATACGTAGTCGACCGCCACTAAAATATACATATTTTTGAAAGATGGAGGTAGGGGGCCAACAAAATCTATGCCCCACAAATTGAAGACTTCGCACTCTAAAAACATGTTTTGGGGCATCTCGTCGCGACGAGAGATGTTACCCGACCGTTGACAGCTATCGCATGCGCGCACAAAATTATGCGCGTCTTTGAAGAGAGTGGGCCAAAAGTAGCCCGCCTCTAGCGCCTTCTGAGCGGTCCGGTTGGCTTGATAATGCCCACCGGCTGGACTCTCGTGGCAGTGCTTAAGAATTTGTAAGCACTCCACACCTGCAACGCATCTTCGGACCGCTTGGTCCGCGCAGATACGAAAAAGAAATGGGTCCTCCCAAAAGAAATTTTTCAAGTCAGAAAAGAATTTCTTCTTTTGGTGACTTGAAAACTCTTTTGGAAGCACCCGCGCTACTAAGAAATTTGCAAAATCTGCGAACCAAGGCGAAGATGACGAAGATTTATTAATGGCAAGAAGGCGTTCCTCGGGGAATCTGTCATTTATTTCAGATTCGACGAGCGCTTCCGCACCCGGATTTTCTAAATGGGATAGGTGGTCTGCCACTAGATTTTCCGCTCCCCGCTTATCTCGGATCTCCAAATCAAACTCTTGTAGGAGGAGAATGCATCGAAGAAGGCGGGGCTTCGCATCATTTTTAGCTAATAAATACTTAAGCGCGGAGTGATCGGTAAAAACGATAACTTTAGATAGCATTATATACGAGCGAAACTTATCAAAAGCGAAAACGACGGCTAAGAGTTCCTTTTCCGTTGTTGTGTAATTTACTTGTGCGGAAGTGAGCGTCTTGCTAGCGTAATAAATAGGATGAAAATGTTTTTCTACGCGTTGGCCAAGAACGGCACCTAAGGCAATATCACTAGCGTCGCACATTATTTCGAACGGAAGGGACCAATTAGGGGCCACTAAAATTGGTGAAGTGATAAGTTTTTGTTTCATTAAATTAAAGGCGGACTCGCATTCGCTACTAAAGATGAAGCGTGATTCCTTTTCTAAGAGGTGAGTAAGCGGCTTTGTTATTTTTGAAAAGTCTTGAATGAAGCGTCGATAAAAGCCCGCATGGCCTAAGAAACTCCTAATAGATTTTACGTTTGTTGGATGCGGAAGTTTTTCTATAATTTCTATCTTGGCCTTATCCACCTCTATCCCCTTAGACGAAATCATATGGCCGAGGACCAAACCTCCTCGAACCATAAAGTTGCATTTTTCTCAATTTAAAACAAGGCTTGTGTCCTCGCACCGTTGAAGGACACGATCTAAATTGTGAAGGCAATCGGGAAAAGAGCGTCCGAAAACAGAAAAGTCATCCATAAAGACTTCCATAATGTCTTCTACTAGCTCGCCAAAGATCGCTAGCATACATCTTTGGAATGTAGCCGGCGCATTGCAGAGTCCAAATGGCATTCTTCGATATGCGAAGGTGCCGAACGGGCAAGTAAAAGTTGTTTTCTCTTGATCATCGGGGGAAATGGGGATTTGGAAAAACCCCGATAAACCATCAAGAAAACAATAATACGGATGACCGGATAAACGCTCTAAAATCTGGTCCAAAAATGGCAGAGGGAAATGGTCCTTGTGGGTGGCATCATTAAGTTTTCTATAATCGATGCACACTCTCCAACCCGTAAGAGTACGAGTTGGGACGAGCTCGTTATGCTCATTCGCCACTACGGTAAGGCCGCCCTTCTTGGGAACGACATGCACGGGACTAACCCATGCACTGTCCGAAATAGGGTAGATAATCCCCGCATCTAATAACTTAATGATTTCGGCTTTAACGACGTCTTTCATGTTTGGGTTAAGACGACGTTGCGGCTGAATCGTTTTGCGGCAATTATCGTTAATGAAAAGCTTATGGGTGCAAAAGGAGGGGCTAATCCCCTTTAAGTCAGAGATTTGCCACGCAATTGCGTGGCGATGTTTAAATAAAACTTCCAATAAATCGGAAGTCTCCGAATCACTCAAGTCCGAAGAAATAATAACGGGAAGCGTATCGCCTTTTCCCAAAAAAGCGTATTTGAGCGATGCGGGTAAGGGTTTGAGGTCTAGGATGGGCGGTTCTTCTAGGGAGGTTTTAATGCCTATGTCTTTCTTACCAATTGGTTCGAAAGGCAAGTCTAAAGAAGTATCCTCATCGCATTTAAAATTTTCGAGCGCATAAATATCGTCGTTTAAAAATACGGACTCGAAAATGGGAGAAGAACGATCTCCGAAAAAGGTATCTAAAGAGTAGCAGAAATCGTCGCTCGATGACAAATTGTCCATCGAGGGATTAATAGAGAAAGTAACCTGATCATCGCCTACTCGGAGGAGAAGACTACCATTACTAACATCTATTAGTGAGCGGGAGGTGGCGAGAAAAGGGCGACCGAGTATTATTGGTACCTCGGCGTCCTCCTCGATATCTAAGATGACGAAGTCTACCGGGAAGGTAAACTTGTCGACTCGGACAAGGACGTCCTCCACTACCCCGATAGGGAACTTAACCGAGCGATCAGCTAATTGGATGCGCATATTTGTAGGACTAGGAGTACCCAAACCTAAACACGAAAAGAGCGAGAACGGCATCAGATTAATGCTAGCCCCTAAATCAGCTAAGGCGTACTTTACTAATATATCGCCAAAAAGGCACGGGATGGAAAACTGTCCCGGGTCGTTTTGTTTTGTGGGCAATTTATTAGTAAGGGCCGCCGAGCAGACAGCGTTGAGAGATACATGCGAAATATCCTCTAATTTACGTTTATTAGAAAGTAGTTCTTTTAAAAATTTCGCATATTTGGGCATTTGCGAGATAGCCTCGCAAAAAGGAACATTAATGTGAATTTGTTTTAATAATAAAATAAATTTTGCATATTGCGCGTCCTGACGCTCGTTATCTAACTTATGCAGATACGGAAGAGCCTTGTTTAAAATAATTTTTTCTTTTATAATTGGTAAAGGCGGCGTAAGCGAAGAAAGGGGAAGAGGGGTCGGAGGTGAAATATGTACCTGAGGGTCGGTCCGTTTTGGATCGACCACCTCCTTTCCGCTATGGAGGGTTATAGCATTGGCATTCCCCCACGGATTGGGCTCCGTGTTTCCCGGCAGTGCCCCGAGCGCGCGCTCGGACATCATCCTCGCCAGCTGTCCAACCTGTTGTTCGAGAGTTTTTAGCGATCCGGTGATGTTCCGGATATTTGACTCGTTGGATGCAATATACTTCGAAAAATTTTCCTCCATCGGGGAGGGTTTCGGAAGAGGAGGAGGAGGAAGAAATCCGGGCGCATAAGAAATAGGGGGACGCTGAGCATTATTCGGGTTGCTCCACGAGAAGTTAGGGTGATTCCTCCAACCCGGATTATAGTTATTACTATAAGGGTTGTTATTGGGGTTGAAGGGAGGACGACCCGAAGTTCCCATGAAGTCCACAAACTCTTCAGCTACGCAGACGTTAGGGGGAATAAAATAAGACGGAGTGGAGGAGGCAGCAGACATCTCCGCCACCTGCTTTGTTAACCTTTCAACTTGAAGGGTCAAGAGAGAAGTGGCATCCACTTCAAAAAAACCAGCCGCCGGCTTTGGGCGTCCCCGCGGGACGTTCCATTGATAGACGTTCATAGCCATCTCTTCGAATAAAGCCTGGGCAGCCTCGGGGGTTTTGTTGTTTAGAGTACCCCCGGCAGCCGCGTCAATCATTTGACGCATCTGAAAATTCAGCCCATTATAAAAATTTTGAACTTGCAACCACGTTGGCAGCGCGTGGTGCGGGCAACGGCGGAGGAATTCCTTAAACCGTTCCCAAGTCTCGTATAGAGACTCAGGATCGTTTTGCACAAACGAAGAAATGTCCGCCCGTAACTTTGCAGTTTTTGCGGGCGGAAAGTACTTCGTTAGGAACCGTTCCGTCAACTCAGCCCACGTGGTGATACATCCTCGCGGGAGGGCATTCAACCACGCCTTGGCTTTGGACTTAAGGGAAAAAGGAAATAAGCACAAACGAATGGCGTCATCAGTGACGCCATTAATCTTAAAGGTGTCACATATCTCCAAGAAATTGGACAAGTGGACATTCGGGTCCTCATCCGGCAGTCCATCGAACTGCACGGCGTTTTGGACCATTTGAATGACACTTGACTTTATTTCGAAATTATTATTCGCCACCGCAGGGCGAACAATACTCGACCCAGAATCATCCAGGTTAGGCCGGGCGTAATAGGACATAGTACGCTCGGCCGCCGGGGGAGGGTTAGGCGCAGCCATAAGTACAACAGTTGGTTCTCCGATAGATTCCTCGGGATCTAAAGAAGGATTTCGGCGTTGAGATTGAATACGTGCAAGAGAGCGTTCGATCTCAGGGTCGAAGTCAAAATCTTCAGACTCGGAGGGTTGTCTACGGGTCATACACCCAAACAAAAATAAAACAAAATAAACTTCCTTTTTTTTGTTTTTAAAATAAAGTTTTTAGTTTTTTTTAGAAAATAAGTAAAAGTAATAGACTCCGGAATTCGAAATAGCAACTCGAAAAGAGATGTCCCCGGCAACGGCGCCAAAAACTTGATGGGCCCGCGAACAGACTCTTACTGTGGTTGGTTCGGTGAGTCGATCGCCGCGGGCTTGCTTAGGTAGGCAAGTGCACCTATCGCAAGTAGTACTCGATATTCGGGGGAATACCGATGTCGTATTGTTCTCGGGGTCGTGTTGACTATTCTTACTCCTCCGGGAGGACTATTATTTTACTGAAAGTAAGGTGGATTTTTTTACTTAATAAAAGACGGAAAAGCAACGGAGCGAAAAAACGATTTAGAAAACATTCGATGAAGGGTTAACGCTCGGCATCGAATCGGATTAAGACAAATAATTTTTAATAATTATAGGACTTTGTTTTCAAATTAATAATAAGGCAACTTGGTCGTGGAGGTTCCACAAATGTGAGCTCACCTAGGTATAGGGATATCGCTCACCTAAACGTTAAGACTATTCGACCGAACGTTAGTCCGACGAAGGATTCCTCTTAACGCCCGCTTTACGCTAAGAACCCCGCTATTGGGTGGGGAACCCAATCCGGTAGAATTACGCTTGTCCTCTCTCGAGGGTATGCACGCAACTCTATTTACCCTGGGGTGATCGGTCCATATGCACGGCCTGTCGGCTAGTTAGCATATGGACTACGAAAATAGGGCCCACACATCGATATGTGGTCCTACGCGTCGTAAACCCGGGGTAAACCTTAAGTGCTTAAATTAAAATGAAAATAAAGAGCTTCAATTATTAGAAATCATTTTAAATGTCCCAATGCTCTTCGATGCCGAGGCTAATAGCGATTAGCCACACATCGGTATGGGGACGGCTTTATAATTTAGTGAGGCGCGAGTTCGAAATTAAACGCTAATGATTATAAGAAGGGGACATAAAAACAAAACAAACATTTAGAAAGCTAAAAAGTTAACTAAAACGAGAACTCACGCACACTTCAAATTATAAATTAAACAAAAACTAAGTTACACTTAAAAGAAATTTGCATAATTAAAATTTGCGAGTCCCACTCAAACGAGTGGGGGCGGTAAATAAAAGCTGAAAATTGCAAGTCCTACTCAAACGAGTAGGACTGAAATGAAAGCGAGTCCTACTCAAATGAGTAGGAGAAAATAAATGCGATTACAGGGCTTTCTCAAATATTTACAGAGAGATAAAATCCGTCCATTTAACTCAAGTGAGTAGGCGGAAAAATAAAGAAAGAAAATTGCAAGTCCTACTCAAACGAGTAGGACTGAAAAAAGGTCCGTCCATTTAACTCAAGTGAGTAGGCGGAAAAATAAAGAAAGAAAATAACAAGTCCTACTCAAACGAGTAGTACTGAAAATGAAAACGATGCGCCATTTAACTCTTAACGAGTAGACGGAAATAAATACACACAAACACACACTCCATATGAAATTCAAGAAAGCAATAAAGCTAACACCTACACTCACACACTCTTCATAATTTGAACAAAGCATTAAAAGAAAGCATTAAAATTTAACACCTACACTCACACACTATACATAATTTGAAGAAAGCAATAAAAAGTTATACTCATACACTCACACACACAACGTGAAAATTAAGAAGAACAAAAGAAAATTTATGCTCATACACTCACACACACAACATGAAAGCAAAATGAAAGTTACCTAAAAATTAAAACTTTCACTTTTTCAAGCTTAGGTTTTGCCAAAAACAAATAAAAAGAAGAAATTACAATTTTTAGAAGACAAAAGTTTTTCAAAACAAATTTAAAAACCAAAGTTTTTGGAAAATTAAAATTACAAGATTTTCATTCTTATGTTTTTATGAAAGTGATAAAAAAGTGAAAAAGAAGATGAAAAGAACAAAAAGAGGTTTTACAATCCTACAAAATAAACTAAGAAAAGAAAATAAAGTTCACTTTCAAATCTCTTTTACAAATTCATATGTATGAAATAATAAACAAAAGAAACATTAAAGAAGAACATGTTGAAGATGAGAACCATATCATACATGCATGGAAATGAAATCTACTACAAAACCTATCATAAAGACATACTAAAAACATGTAAAGTAAATAAGTTACACTCATACACACACACACACTTTTCATAAGAGGAGGAACAAAGATGAAACCAAGGATAAAAAAGGGGAAGAAGTAAGCCATCCAAATGAATTTTCATGCTATATAGAGAGACAAAATCTAACATTTTTATTAAAATTATCAAGCTATTACAAAGCTAAAAGATAAAGCAAAACAAAACATGAAATAAAGAAGGGAGAAATCTCCTTACATAGCACTAGTATCCAGGGATTAAGCCCACAAAAAGACACTAAAATGGCCCAAAAATCTGAACCCTTGGACCTTACAGAACTGGGCAATTTATAGGCAAAAAAAATCTAAGTACACGCCCTAGGTCACGGGCGTGTAGGGGGGGGGGGGGGGGGGGGGCGTGACAGTACTATTCATAAAGGCGGCCAGCGATTGGACATGAAATATGACTTCGGGCTGAGTTTGCGGCAGTCACGCCCCAGGTCACGGGCGTGACTCTGGGCGTGTCGGGGAGGTAGAACCGGGCGCGGGTTGCGCCGAAAGTCTTCGGCAGCATCTTGTCGGGCTAGCTGGAAAGGTCACGCCCCAGGTCACGGGCGTGACTCTGGGCGTGTCAGTTGGTGTCGACACTCGACGAATGTCGAGCGGAAAGTGTCGAGTCGAAATCGTCGAGCTGAGATTGAGTCACGCCCCAGGTCACGGGCGTGACTCTGGGCGTGACTGTTGGTGTCGATACTCGACGATCGTCGAGCGGAATTCGTCGAGTGGAGTGAACACGGGCTTGGGTCACGCCCCGTGTCGGGTGACACGGGCGTGTCGCCAGGCGTGTCGAGCTTTTCTCTTCAGAATTTTGCAATTTCATGGGAAATGCAATGTCACGGCCCGGTCACGGGCGTGACCAAATTGTCACGGGCGTGTACTGCCCAATTTTGGCAGATTTTGAAATTTTTCTACAAAATAAAATAAAACAAGTTAGAAGAAAATTTACAAGAATAGGAGCATTTTATTGAACAAAAATAAGTAAAAACGACGAAAATAAATGAAAATGACTAAATTAATGTGCACAAAAATACGTATATTTACAATTCATCACTCACACTAAGATAGTGAGAGTCATCCTCACTCTACCACTTTTTGTGAAATTAACTAAGGTCAACACATCGTCTCGCACTTTAAAAGTAACTAAAGGCATTATCCAAGATATCATGTTGTCTCAGTACACCCGACGAGCGGTACAACCAGTATCATTTTACTAATCCTATTTTCAGGATAATCACTCGATTAAGCATATAAGCTGACCCTCATTAATGGAACAATCTCCCACATCGAGCTATGGTATTATTCAAAAGATACATTTTTCGCAATTACCATATCAACTTACCAACCACGAAGATATAGTCATTCCATTCACATATAATTCTAGAAGTATTGGTTACTCATAACATTTGAGGCTCACTAACAATATCATAGAGCATCTCAGAATAGTTATCGCCTTCAACCTTTAAATTTCCCTTCCATATTTCCAATGGTTAAGCATCCAATCTCATACTCAATTTATAAATTGAATAATACTTGTCTCTGAAATTATGTACGTTTATCACTTGGACACTCTTCTTCAGTGATGCTCCAATAAGTCCATTAAGAAGGACCTCCAATAACATCACAAATGTATCATCTCCATGAATATGATAGATCGTGATCCCTACCCTATGCACAAACAATCACCTACAACAATCATTAAACATTAGGACTCATGCAGCTCAGAAGGAATTCCTATGTGGAGATCTCTTCCTATCGGTGTAGCATTTTCCTAAGCCATTTCCTTCAGATTAGGGCCCCTAAACATGGCTCTAATACTAAATTATAACACCCCACCTATAATTTCCACATAACATGAGTTCGGTCAGGACCCCACTACATGGAATCATCACAAACAAGGCATTTCAAGATGATATAAAGATTAAGACTGAGAAATCAGGAATTGAAACGCAATGAATAATCAACATTTAAGAAGACTATAAAAGAGAATGTTGAAAGGGTGAACAATTATGAATAAATCTTCAAAGAATTCTCTAAAGGGGGTGAATAGAGATTTAAAATATTTTTACTTAAGTTATCTAACCACCTTCAGATTTGCATCAACAATCACAGCCATAATAAAATAAATAGGTGTATACTTGAAAATGCAAGAAATAAAATATAGATAGCACAAAAAATCATTGTACACAAGACACAAAGCTATAATGGTTTTCGAAAATCTCGGTATAATCACTCTATTACAACTATAGTAGGAATACACTATCTCAGTGCCTGAGTATTTGATAAGGAGATTATCAGTACCAAACTAGATCTTTTGCTAAGTTGATCTTTAACCAAGGACTAAGTCTTTTGATAAGGAGAGCATTAGAACCGGGGACTGAATCCTTTGAAGAGGGATTCTTAAAACTCTTTACTCAAATACAATTTGAGAGTATGAAAGAGAAGAAGATGAGGTATTCTAATGATGAGTCCGCACTTGGCAGATTTATGAAGAATGTTGACACTAAGTGTATTGAATCCTCTGTATTTGATGAATTCTTGCTATAATAAATTACAAGGATTATAAGATTTTTGTTCCAAAGTGTTTCTGATTATCTAATCAGAAGTTTTTTTGATGCAACAATAGAGAAGAAGGAGAGAAGAAGAACTGCTGCTTGGTCATGCCTCCCTGACTTTTTTATTCTCTATATTTTCTTGTTATTTTTTCTTCTGAATTTTGGGTATATGAAACCCTTCGATATTTTGAATTCTACTTCATCTGGGAAGTTATCTTAAGAAGGAATAGAATAGTATTCTTTTGTATATGTCATTATGAATTCTGAATTACTCTTCAAATTCCCTCCACATAAATTCTTCTGTAATTGATGAATAATTCTTTCTTTAAGCCCTTCTTCCAATAGCTCTAAAGATTCAAAAGAATTCCATAATAATCTCCTAGAAGTAACCTTGTACAGATCCTCTGAATTTTCCATGCTGAGTTCCATTTGATGCTACATCAACTTCTAGTATAAGATGTGTCAAGATCTGCCTCTAAATTGAAGTCCAGTCGACTTATACAAATAATCGATGTTACGTCAATAACTTATCAACACATGCATCTTCTTAATTTTAAGTGGCATTGACTCATCTTCTGTTATTGCTCTGATTTCCAGTTGGAGTGACGTCGACTTACAATCACTGTGGCATCGACTTTTAGTCGATGCATTTTGACTTTACCTAATTTTCTTCCTCTATTCAGTGTGTTTACCCCATGCTCTTGACTTAACTAACTTCTTAGGACATCTATGACCATATTACCCTCACTATACAATATAGTTATAATCCTATATTATAAAATCAATTATAATTTAATTTGTTAAGTTAAATCATAATGTTTTTTCCAGCAATCTCCCCCTATTTAGCTTAACAAATTTTACAATGTTCTTATTGTGATTTTACAAAATAAAATATGAAAAAATGAATATTTTACAACATTGATGAATAAAGAAAATAATAACAAGCATGGTCAGGAAACAAAAAAACTTATATCTACCTTAAATTAGAATTAATGAGATAAAATTCTAGTGGAGACAGACAATTGTTCATGAGCTTTCATGAACTCATAAATTAAAGTTTCATAAATTTATTAATCATCATACCTCTCAATCAGGATTATGCACAATCTTTCTTCTCTTAATATATGCAGTGATCTCCATTGCCTCCTACTCCTTGTCCTAAAGCATTTGTGGATGCTCCTCATTGGCCTACTCCTATGGCTCTCCCTAAACTAGTGCAGCATTTTCTTTGGCATCTTTTTCAATCTCTTTAGTAATCTTTACATCCTCTCTAACAACCATGAGTATATCATTATGATCATTCTTCCCTTTCTTAATGGCTCCCCTTGAGGTACCTCAGAATTTAGAATAACATCATCCATATAATGCTCAACCATAGGTTCATGTATCTAGATACTGATTTAATTCATCATAAGGATTTAAATAATTTTACCCTCCTTTGTATTGATCCATAGGTGTATTTAGATATTGATTTACTTCAGATTAGGATTTAAATGATCTGACCCTCCTTTATGCTAATCTTCCTCAGACATCTCCCCCTTCTTAACCTCAAGAGCCAGTGAGGTTAAGAAAGATTGGGTAACAAAGGAGGAAGTCAGCCTATCTTGCACTCTCTTCATTGATGCAGTAACCCCATCAATCTATATTTATATATAATTAAATGAAGTATAACATTTTGTGGCATGCTAACCCATCATATTTGTAAGAGATGGTGTAGCCAATTGAACTGATTGGAGTATGATGATAATGTGTTTTGTATTTAAGCTGTTAGAGTTTTGTTTTGGTCTTTTATTGTGCAAATCTTGTCTTATTAGCATATATGTCCCTTTTTCTTGTATTTATTTAAGCCACAAATGTTTTTGTGATCTTTTGCAGGTTTTCTCAATTTTCACCCAAAATGACCTGACACGGCCACCAACACGGCTGTGTCATGGGGCGTGTCACCTGTTCCCAAAGAATCAACCACTAGAGGAAAGTCCAGAGTTCATCCCGACCAGGATACGGCCTCCAACACGGCCGTGACGCTGGTCGTGTCTCTGGCCGTGTCAAGCTGGCCATGTTAACATGGACCGTATCACTAGGAGTCGATGAATCTCAAGAGCAGGATACGGCCACCAACATGGCCTTGTCGCCAGGTGTGTCGCCACCTCCTCAGTGCATGTAGCCCGCCATTAATCCGCCCCCCGTCGAAGCCCATCAACTGTAGAAGACATGACCACCAACACGGCCGTTTCGTTGGCCATGTTATCATGGGCGTGCCTGCAGTCGACGTTGCTATGATCATTTCCCGCCAGAACCAGAGCCTGAAGTCAACCAGCACGGGACACGGCCACCAATACGGTCGTGTCACCTCCTCTTGAATTTCTATAAATTTAGGCCCCCCCTTGAGTCCATATATTTTTTTGCTGAGTGGGGGAGGTGCTGCTCTTTTGTTTTTTGAAGGTTTTCATGCTTTTTTTCTCTCTCTCTCTCTTTCTCATTTTAGTTTTTCCTAATTCTAGTTTAGTTTAAGCTTTTGTAGTAGCCTTTGTAATTGATTTAGTTGCTAATGGTAGGGCTAGAATAGGATTTCAATTTTCATTGCACTTGTAATTTTCATTTCCAAGTTGTGAGCTCTCTTTTAGATTAATATAAAAAGTGTTGTTTGCTCTCTTTCTTACCTTGTGTTCTTTATGCTTTACTACTTATTCCCCCCTCCTCCACTTCACCATGATTAACTAATCCTCCTTGTACTCGATCTTGATGATCCGTGGTTCGAGTGATTAAGTTATGATGCCTTGAGTTTACCTTTTCTTTTTAGGGTTTAGCCTTGAATTACTCTTGATTTATCATGGGTTGGAGATATATCATCGATATATATTCTCCACCTTTGCCTTCATTCTTGCCTAGCCGAGAGGCCGATAGATTGAAGTGAGCACTCACGATTAAATGGAGTTATACGCACCCCTCGAGAGAGGCAGATGTCCAAATCTCCAGGATTGGAGTAAAATCCAATAGTCGGGTTCACCTTGTAAAGCGAGCTTTAGGCCTCTGATTTAGACGAGAGTCAGTCGGACCTTCCTAAACTCAGTTGGGCATGACTTCGAGAGAAGCATTTTCAAGCTTTAGGAATCTCCACGGTCAAGGACCTTCACCCTATTAATCTTAGGTTTATTTATGGTGTTTTTAATCGACTCTTGCCGAGGTGATTCTTGATCGAGTGCATTTCATTCTCATCGTTCTAACCCTTCAGTGTAATAGTTTCTTTTATGCTCTCTTTATTTTTATTGCAAGTAGTCCTCTTTTTTATGCAATATTTCCTTTAGTGCATTTAGATTTCTTTTAACCTAAGATTTCCGTCGATAAAATAATAGCCTTCATGTGAGTAAGCTTACTCAACAGTTCCCGGATTTTAATACGACACTTGTGTCCCCTTACTACAGTTCGATAGGTATACTTGCCTACTTGGATTGCTAGTTCGGCTGCTCTCTTTTCTTAAGCGTTGGTCGGGCCATCAAGTTTTTGGCGTCGTTGCCAGGGAGCAACTTTCATTGATAAATTGAAAACACGAACCTATTAATTTTGTCATTTCTCTTTCTCATCCTCCTAAAAAATTTTAAAATCAAAAAAAAAATTTATTATCGCTCTTTATAGAAACCCGCTTCACAATTTTTCTACACCACCTAAATCTCTCGAAAAGGGCAAAACAGTTTGAGCTTTCCTGCCAACCTAAAAACTTTCACCACTAGTTAGCTGCTTTTGAGCCTTTTTTCCATTTTCATTTGATAGCTCCTCATTTCATATCATTTTCACCAAAGCCAAAATTTCCAACCTATATAATCACACTAGACTTTTTGAGTTTCATAAAAAATTTTCATGATTATGATAGGTTGTTTTTTTGATATTTTTGGAGAATTTTTTTTTAAAAAAAGTAAGCTCAAAAGAAATGTGTGTTTTTGTTTGGCCAATTCAAAATTAAAATGAAAATATTTATGGCCTTTGTTTTGAAAAAGAAAAAAAAGGAAAAGAAAAAAGAAAGAAAAATATTTTGTTCAAAATTAAAATTTTTAAAACTCTTTGTTTTGGTTTAGTGTGATTTTAAGCCTCCCTATTTATCTTTGAAATCCACTCCAAATCATAATCCTAAACCAAAAGCTTTAGTCATATTAAGTCCTTTTGATTCACGACTTTTTGAATTTTATTTAATAACTAAGAAAAGAAGAAAAGTAAATCAATATTAATTTTGGATGTAAACTTAGATTTTTGTTATTTATTTGATATAATTATAATGCATAGCTTGGATCTAGTAACAACTCAATGCGTTTTTTTAATTTTCGTTGCTTTGCTTAAATCTATTTAAAGAATTTCGTCAAAATTTTGGATGATTTATTTTCGTTAAGTAAAATTTATAAAAGTTAAATCATACCTAAATAATTGTTTTAGATTCGTGCTTCACCTTTTCCCTACTTAGAATTTTGCATAGTACTTGTGTAGGCATAATTAGAACTTTTTGATTAGTCCTATCTTATGGTTATCTAGTTTTTATATTTTTGCTTGGGGAAAAGCAAAGCTTAAGCTTGGGGGAATTTGATAGTGTGTTTTGTATTTAAGATTTTAGAGTTTTGTTTAGGTCTTTTATTGTCCAAATCTTATCTTATTAGCTTATATGTCCCTTCTTCTTTTATTTATTTATGCCCCTAATGTTTTTGTGCTCTTTTGCAGGTTTTCTCAATTTTCAGCCAAAATGACATGACACGGCCACCAACACGGTTGTGTGATGGGGCGTGTCACCTGTTCCCAAAGAATCAACCACCAGAGGAAAGTCCAGAGTTCATCCCGACCAGGACACGGCCTCCAACACGGCCGTGTCAAGCTGGCTGTGTCAACATAGACCGTATCACCATGAGTCGATGAATTTCCAGAGCAGGACACGACCACCAACACGGCCATGTCGCTAGGCATGTCGCCACCTCCTCAGTGAATGCAGCTCGCCATTAATGTGCCCCCGTCGAAGCCCATCAACCGTAGAAGACACGACCACCAACACGGTCGTGTCATTGGCCGTGTCAGCATGGGCGTGCCCGCTAGTAGACGTTGCAATGATCATTTCCCGCCAGAACTAGAGCCTGAAGTCAACCAACACGGGACACGGCCACCAACACAGTCGTGTCACCGGCCGTGTCACCTCCTCTTGAATTTCTATAAATTCAGACCCCCCTTGAGTCCATATAGTTTTTGCTGAGTGGGGGAGGTGCTGCCCTTTTGTTTTCTGAAGGTTTTCATGCTCTCTCTCTCTCTCTCTCTCTCTCTCTTTCTCATTTTAGTTTTTCCTAATTCTAGTTTAGTTTAAGCTTTTGTAGTAGCCTTTGTAATTGCTTTAGTTGCTAATGGTAGGGCTAGAATAGGATTTCAATTTTCATTGCACTTGTAATTTTTATTTCCAAGTTGTAAGCTCTCTTTTAGATTAATATAAAAAGTGTTGTTTGCTCTCTTTCTTACCTTGTGTTCTTTATGCTTTACTACTCATTCCCCCCTCCTCCACTTCACCATGATTAACTAATCCTCCTTGTACTTGATCTTTATGATCCGAGGTTAGAGTGATTAAGTTATGATGCTTTGAATTTACCTTTTCTTTTTAGGGTTTGCCATGAATTACTCTTGATTTATCATGGGTCGGAGATATATCATCGATAAATATTCTCCACCTTTGCTTTCATTCTTGTATAGCCGAGAGGCTGATAGATTAAAGTGAGCACTCAAGAGTAAAGGGAGTTGTACGCACCCATTGAGAGAGGCAGACGTCCAAATCTCCCGGATTGGAGTAAAATCCAATAGTGGTGTTCACCGCATAAAGCAAGCTTTAGGCCTCTGATTTAGATCAGAGTCGGTTGGACCTTCCTAAACTCAGTTGGGCACGACTTCGAGAGAAACATGTTCAAGATTTAGGAACCTCCACAGTCAAGGACCTTCACCCTATTAAGCTTAGGTTTATTTATTGTGTTTTTAATCGACTCTTGCCGAGGTGATTCTTGATCGAGTTCATTTCCTTCTCATCGTTCTAACCCTTCAGTGTAATCGTTTCTTTTATGCTCTCTTTATTTTTATTGCAAATAGTCCTCTTTTTTTTGAAATATTTCCTTTAGTGCATTTAGCTTTCTTTAAACCTAAGATTTCCGTCGATAAAATAATAGCCTTCGTGTGAGTAAGCTTACTCAACAGTTCCCGGATTTTAATACGACACTTGTGTCCCCTTACTACAGTTCGATATGTATACTTGCATAGTTGGATTGCTAGTTCGGCTGCTCTCTTTTCTTAAGCATTGTCCGAGCCATCATATGATGAAATAAAGATCCAAGGTAGATGTTGTAGGTACACCAGATGAACTCATACTATTTGGAAAAGATGAGGGCAAGTCTGTAATGTGTTGTACATCTAGAGAAGGTTCTTTAGTGGTTAGAGACTTTGGACAGATTTATGTTAATGGTACATTTAATAAAGGAATATTTTCATGAGGTGGTAAGGTGGTATATTCTTGTTGGATAGATTCATTTAGATCAACTATAGGAGATGATGAAGGAGTTGATTCTTTCTAGGACCCAGGCTGATGATTGGCCGGTCCACTTTGAGAATAAATCAATGGAGATCCTTTTTCCAAGAGGAATTAGCACACCCTTAAACTTATACAGTATAAAGTCATTGTGTTCTAGCAGTTGACTCATGAATGTTATGTAGGTTAGTTATTAAAGAGCATATTTAGCTGATATCAACTTGAGGAGACATTTACGCCCAATTAATTTTCTTTCCTAAAACCAATACTTCCATGAGGTGTAATTGTGCTTTGGGAATAATATCATGAGCTGAGACCTTACACAGTAGGATCTTCCCAACCAAATCAGTTAGAAACATCTATTCCTCAGACAGGTCAATCTCTTGAGATGAAAAGGTTTGTCCCTTGAAAACTTCATGACTTTAAGTACATCTCTTATTTTATTGTTTGTTAACTCAGCTTTAGTATCTCTGATTGGAAGATCAAAGGCCGCTTGAACCATTTGAGTTGTTATCTTTATCTTTGTACCATATGTACTTCCTATCATTATTTCATCCTCCTCAACTGTGCCATTATCAATGAACATTGTGAATTATGTTTCATATCATACACTCCTTGTTTTGATCAACTTGTTCAGTCCCAAATCACTAAAAAACTTATAATATGACTTTGAATTTTTGTGTTGCAACAATGAACGATTCAATATCCATACTGAAGCCCGAATTGGTCTTTTGTGCCATGGTTATCCTGCAAAATACTTGAAAATAAAGGAGTAAAAGAGAACATGGAGAAAGAGCGGGGAAGATGAAGAATTTTGAAGATAGATTAAGCTATAATAGAAGTCTGGCATAAGTAAATGATATGCCGAGATTTAAGGCACAACGCGACACACTTTAGGGAAGAATGGATCAATGGATGCATTTTAGGAAAAAAATTTGCGCACACTTATTGAATCGACGTTATGTCGATTAGAAAGTCTTATGTTGTTTTACCCAGCACTTCATTATTATGAAAAATGCACTTCATGCTTATTATAAATTGATTTATTATGCACCATCAAGCATACCCAATGCATTGGTTAAGTGTTTGTGCTTTACTTCATCAATGGGCTTTGTGAAAATTTCATCCATTTGATCTTCAGTGGACACATATTCAAGGGAAATTTTCCTTTTTTCTACAATGTCCCAGAGAAAGTGGTGGTTGATTTCAATATGTTTAGTTATGTTATGAAGCACTAGATTTGAGGAAATAGAAATTGCACTTGAGCTGCAACAGGAAATTGTGGAGTTTTTAATTGAAAATGGTGATCTATTAGTTGACTTTGCATCCACAAAATCTATGTGCAATAGCGTTCAGTTGTTATATACTCAACTTTTGTTGTAGATGTTGAGACTAAAGTTTGTTTCTTACTGAACAAAGAAACTTGTCTTACACCCAAGAACTGACAAGTTCCTGATGTGTTTTTTATCCAACCTGTATCGAGCATAATCTACATTTGAGTATCTCACTAGCTCAAATTCAAATATTATTGGATATCATAAGCCAAGTTCAGGTGTAACTTTAAGATATTGTAGAATTCTTTTTATAGAACTCAAGTGGGATTCTTTTGGGTCTACTTGGAATCTAGCACACACATATATGGAAAATATTATATTTGGCCTGCTAGCTATAGGGTAGAGAAGAGGGCCAATAATTACTCAATAAGTTTGTTTGGTCAGTGGATTGACCTGATTCATCTCTATCAATTACAACATTTGTAGTCATGGGGGTTTTTATGGTGGAGGAATTTTGATGCAGTGACTTAGAGCCGACCCGCTCTGTCGACCAGGCCTCGCACCTGGCGTAGCCAGATGCCCACATCTGGTGGCCCACTGCCGGGCCCACCATGGAGTCACACCATGGCGTCCCTTTTATCAGCCCCGCGGGCCGTACACCCCAACCCATCTCCGGGCCCAACCACAGGCGCACGATAGGTTGTTGAGGCCAGGTCTCGATCCCCTGACCTCTTTGATAAAGAGCTTTCAGGCAAGCTCTCATCAACCAACTGAGTCGCGGATCAGTTGGTTGATGAGAGCTTGCCTGAAAGCTCTTTATCAAGGAGGTCAGGGGATCGAGACCTGGCCTCAACAACCTACCGTGCGATTGTGGTTGGGCCCGGAGATGGCTTAGGGTGTACAACCCGCGGGCCTGATAAAAGGGACGCCATGGTGTGACGCGATGGTGGGCCTGGCAGTGGGCCGCCAGACATGGGCCTCTGGCTAGGCCAGGTGCGAGGCCTGGTCGATAGAGCGGGTCAGCTCTGGGTCAGTGCATCAAAAAAGTGCACTTTTTTTGATGCAGTGACCCAGAGACGACCCGCTCTGTCGACCAGGCCTCACACCTGGCCTAGCCAGAGGCCCACGTCTGGAGGCCCACTGTCGGCCCACCATGGCATCACACCATGGCATCCCTAGACCTGGCCTCAATAACCTACCGTGCGCCTGTGGTTGGGCCCGGAGATGGGTTGGGGTGTACGGCCCACGGTCCTGATAAAAGGGACGCCATGGTGTGACGGCATGGTGGGCCCGGAAGTGGGCCGCCAGATGTGGGCCTCTGGCTAGGCTAGGTGCGAGGCCTGGTCGACAGAGCAGGTCGGCTCTGGGTCACTGCATCACATTTTCCATCCCAAACTTTTTGATTAGTTCATTTATATATTTAGATTGGAATATGAAAATGTCTTCATCACTTTGTTTCACTTAGAGGTCAAGGAAAAATGAAAATTCCCCCATGTTAGTCATTTCAAACCTAGATTGCATTAGGTCAACAAACCATTTGCAAATTCTTGGGTTTGTCCACATATATTTGAACTATAAATAGTTGTTATTTATGTGTTCTAGTGAATGGGGTTTTATCCACCTTTCCACTTTCAAATGAGTGTTCTAGAAGGAAAGTGGATAAGGTCTCATACCAAGCTCATGGAGTTTGATTTAGACCATATAGTGCTTTATTTAGTTTAAAATTATGTGAAAGAAAAGATAGATTAATAAAACCTGGAGGTTGGTCTGCATAAATCTCTTCTTGGAGTGTGTTATTGAGGAAGACACTCTTGACATCCATCTGATAAACTGTGATATTCTTATACAATGCATGGGCAAGGAATAACCTAATTGCCTCTAGTTTGCAACTAGTGTATAAGTTTGACTGCAGTCTATTCCTTCATCTTGCCTATAACCTTGAGCAACTAGTTTTTCCTTGTTCCTGACTATTAATCCATTGGAATGCAACTTATTTCTATATACCCATTTTGTTCCAATGATTGGGTAATTTTTAGGCCATTTTACTATGGTCCAGATCTTGTTCCTTTAAAACTTAGCTAGCTCTTCTTACATTGCAACAATCCAGTGGGGATCATTGTATGCTTCCTCAAACTTCTTAGGTTCATATTGGGAGAGGAGGCAATGCATCATAACCTTAGTTGACAGTTGGTTCCTTTTTTACTCCAAGATTCACATCTCCTATCACCTGAGATTGGGAATGATCTCTTAGAATTGCCTTCTCAGGATCTGATCTAGCTTTAATAAGTGAGTAGTGATATCTTCAAGTGCTTCTCCTTCATTTTCATCTTCTTTAGCTACAATCTCAATTTTAGCAACCTGCTCTTGTGTCTGAATAGGGACTTGAGCTGAATTGGAATTTATTTTAGTAGAGTCTTCATCATCAGAATTAAATTCAGCATTGTCCTGCTGATGATAGTGCTCTTTTGATCATCCTTCTCCATCTTCCTTAATGCATAATTGTTCCAACTCAGCAACAAGAGGATCTTCTTCCCGCAACATATTTGTTCTGGATGTTTCCACCCTTTTGGATGATGAACTAGCTTCATTAAATACTATATATAGAGTCTCGTTTATTTTGAGAGTATTTTTTATTATAGCACCTATATACCATATTGGATGAGGAGTATTCCAAGAAGATGCCCTAGTTAACCTTCTTATCAAATTTGGCAAGATGGCTTTTCCATTATTTTATATATAACAAGTGCATCAAAATATCCTAAAGTATGAAATTATAGGTGTCTTTCCCTTTAGTGTCTCATAGAGAGTCTTTAATTTAGTTTTGTGGATGATTCTTTTATTCAAAACATAGTTGGCAGTATTAATTACTTCAGCCCAAAAAGACTTGGGCAAGTTTGGCTCAACAAATAATGTCCTTCCCGATTTAATCATAGTTATATTTTTCCTTTCAACTACCCCATTTTGTTGAGGAGTACTAAGAGCTGAAATGTTATCTTATTCTTTCATCATCACAGAGTCTACAGATTAACTAGTTTTCAAACTTTATTCCATGGTCACTTCTAATTATAGATATTGGAGTGTTGAATTTAGATTAAACATGTTTAATGAATCTTGATGATCTTAAAGGTTTCATACTTGGCTTTTAGAAAGAACACTCAATTGAATCTAAAAACTCGTCCATTATCATTAAGGTAAAAGTCTTTCCTCCTATGCTCTGAGTGGAGATTGAGCCAAATAAGTCAACATGCAGTAGCTAAACAATTCTAGGTGAATCATTTTTACTAATTAGTTTGAATAATGATTTAGTTTGTTTATCTAATTGGCATGCTCTACTTTGATTCAATTTTCTATACTTACCTTTTGGTAAGCCCCTAATTAGATTATCCTTGACATGCTTTATTATGGTATGAAGGTTTTGATGACCAAGCCACATATGCCAAAGATCATTTTTGTCTATATCCGAATTGAATAGATAGAACCCTTTGAGTTAGAGCTAGAGTCAACTATATATACATTTTCTTTCCTATAGCTGCATAACACTATTGCATTTGACTTGAAGTTGACTATTTAACAAAGGTTATGAGTGAATACAACTTTGTATTCACCATCACACAACTGGCTTATGCTAATAAGATTATGTTGAAGCCCTTCAACATAAGCTACCATAGAGAATAAGATATCTCCAATTCTGAACACACTATAGCCTTTGGTTTGACCATAATTAGAGTCATAAAAGATTTCCTTAGGGACATCCTTGGCCTTATAATGTTCTAGCAGTTCCTTATTCCCATTCATATGCCCAAAGTAGCCACTATCCAAAT
The DNA here is from genome assembly GCA_039583875.1 of Platanthera guangdongensis. Taxonomy (NCBI): domain Eukaryota; kingdom Viridiplantae; phylum Streptophyta; class Magnoliopsida; order Asparagales; family Orchidaceae; genus Platanthera; species Platanthera guangdongensis. The sequence goes on along the minus strand of CM077151.1, from coordinate 231,616,710 downwards.
ACCATAACTGGTTTGTGGAAGGATAGTCCCTTGCCTTCACAAGCAATTAAAAGTCAGTTGGCACCCAGGTTACCTTGGGCCTTTTAATTGTTCAATTATACGAGGTTATGAAACTATAAACATCCCTTTCATGACACCCCATGGGATGGAAGAGTTTACTATAAACATGTCTTTTGTAATACCCCTTGGGATGGAAGAGTGGTGTCTTATTCAACCAATAATTGTTAGCATCATGTCCAAATTTCTTGTATAAATAACAACCCATCATTATTTTTGATGATGATCCCAACAAAATCACTAATTTGATGTAAGATAATAGTAATTAATAAATAATCTAACATTATCTTATTTATTTCTGTTAATTAGGAAGTTTCTTCGACTATAAGTTGACGCAACTGCCTAGTTGTGTCGATAAGAATTCAACTCGGGTATGAAGTTGCATTGAGTAAAAGCTAACAAAGATTCATAGTTGCATTGACTAGAAATTGATGCATATGCAGAGTTGCGTCGAGATGAAGTCGAAGTATTCTCCCAATTAAAAGAACTTTTGTATTTTAAGCGTTCTTTTTCTATTGGTTTCTTTCTTAGAATGTCCAAAAAGTTAGGTGAGTGAACCTTGTTAAAATTAGTGATTTTGTTGGGATCATCATCAATAATAATGATGGGTTGTTATTCCTTGGCTTTGACAAAAGCTATAGGGTTTCAAAGTAGGTTTCTTTGAATCTTTTCCAAAGTATGTTGTCTCAGCATCCTATTTTAGGTGTTTGAATCTCATATAAACATTCTTAGATATGTCCTTGAGCTTTTGACATCTTCCATTTAAGGAGTCTTTAAAGGCTTTTACATTTGTTAGTTCTTCTCTTAGTGATTTAGTTTATATAGTAAATTCATTTACTTATTGTTTTAAGTTCTCTACTTCAACAAGTTTCTATTGGTTTCTTTCGTAGAATGTCCAAAAAGTTAGGTGAGTGAACAATATTAAAATTAGTGATTTTGTTGGGATCATCATCAATAATAATGATGGGTTGTTATTCCTTGGCTTTGACAAAAGCTACAGGGTTTCAAAGTAGGTTTCTTTGAATCTTTTCCAAAGCTTGTTGGCTCAACATCCTATTTTAGGTGTTTGAATCTCATATAAAGATTCTCAGATATGTCCTTGAGCTTTTGACATCTTCCATTTAAGGAGTCTTTAAAGGCTTTTACATTTGTTAGTTCTTCTCTTAGTGATTTAGTTTATATAGTAAATTCATTTATTGTTTTAAATTCATTTGTTAAGGCTTTTACTTATTGTTAAAAATTCAACAACATGACAATGATACCATGTTGAATAATCTCAGGGTGGTCAAAAAGATAGACTCATGCCAAATTAATATTCTCAGCACTATCAAGATCACACCTTGATCACGCGGAAATTTCCCTAGACATTGGAGTGAGCAGGGGTTATCTCAACTAAAGCCAGTCAACCAGAAAACACATTCAGCATAAGAGTATTTGTTGATTCACAGCAATCTTCTTTACACAGCGAGACATACATGGCGAGACATGCTTCACCAAACAACCACCCAAGGGAAAGCAGAGACTACAAAAATAAGATAAGTTAGCACAAGCCACGCGGACTCAAACATTAAGCCGTCGGTCTACTGCTGTGGAGTCTGCTCAGTCCGCCAGGTCGCCAGACTGCAAACCAAGCCACGCGGACTACCCCGTATTCCAATGCTAGCTCTAGCCACTGATCTGTAAGCTGCCTAACCGCGTGGTCGCCTAGCCTCCAAACCGCACATGCTGCGATGCTGAATAGAACAGTCCTCCTGAAGCAGGCGACTTATTGAACCCCGAACCAAGTTGCCAAATAGAAGACCGTTTGGTCGCTATCCGCGACCTGATGGTTTTCGCCTGTTGCTTAACCGCAGAGTCCGCACTATCCCTGACCGCAATCAGAGCCAAGTCCTGGCTTTCCACCGCTATCCGCACAACCTGCATAGCATAACCCGGTCAACTCAACCAAAACGCACGGACACCAAAAAGTAGTCTGCAGCAACTTGTGCGTGCTCAAGTTACTGTTCACTTACTTCGATTTCTCAGGTTACTGAGGTTAATATTCCTGATGTGACATGGGTCCTATTTATAGGCATGATGATGAGTGTGGTCACCGCCCTAGCCGATAGGATTACCGCCACATCCCACAGCAAGACATCTCCGCAGTACACGGATACATTGAAGTCCGCCGCCACTATACCGGATAGCATCCACCATAGCTTCTCTAAGGCCGGACACAATCGCCAGTCTTCCTTGTTGCCAAGGGACAAGCTGCCAAGACATCACCAAGCCCGGACTGCAACACCAGTCTACCTTATCGTCGAGGTCCTAGCTAGGATCGCCACAGCCGGACTCCGCAGCAACATTGTCCGTCAATCCGCGGACATAGCTCCAGCCCTCTTATCCTGAGCCAATAGCCTCGCCATCAAGGCACCTGCCGGACTCAGCGGACACAAAGCTTCAGTCCACTCATCTCGAGCCCACGGCTTTGCCACAAAGGTAACCACCAGACTCAACGGACACGCCGATCCAGTCCGCACATACTGCGGACAGCCCTAGTGTGCATATCCCTGCAGACAACTCCAGTCTGCATACCCTGAGTCCATTGCCTTGTCATCAAGACACCTACCACACTCAGCAGACACTGCTTCAGTCTGCTTACACAGCAGACAACTTCCAGTCTGCATCTTTCACAGACTGCTCCAGTCCGCATATCCCGAGTCCACGACCATGCCAGCAAGGCAGCTGTCGGACTCAGTGGACTCCAGCTCCAGCCCGCACGCAGTTGTGGACACAATTTTCAATCCGCTTTTCCCAAACTTGAAACCAAGGCACACAACACTTCTGCCGAGCTTGGCGGACTGAGAAGCAGTCCACGCTCCATTGTGCAATCTCCCCGGACTAAGCTAAATATGGACTTGGTTCAGAACCAACCAAGTCCACACCACTGGCCATAAGGTCCAGTCCGCACTTACTGGCGGACACTGGTTCCAGTCAGCCAAACCCGACGACCTCCAGCACTTGTCCGTACTGACTAGAGATCTTCGCGTCTTCCACTTGCTGCTGCACCAGACCAAGGCATTCACCAAGCCAGTCTGCCTAGCTCCAGTCCTTCAGTCTGCTTCTTGCCGGACTCCGCGGATAGAGTTTCTATCCGCCCGGTTACTTCCTGGGATCCAACTGCCTGCTGAGCACAAGCCGACCTAGCTAACTGCCACTGTTATCCGTGTAGTCCGCGCGAACAGACCTCCCAGGCCACTACAGAGCAAACCGTCTGCAACATCTCTGCCGACGTAGCTATCCGTCAACCCTGTCCACGTAGTCTGCGCGGATAGGTCCAAGTGCTCCATTCACCCACTTTCACTTCACAAATTTCAACATTCCCCCTTGAAGTGAGAAGTGGTGAATATCTCTAGCAGCTCCCGTAATCTTGCACCTGATACCTTAGATAGAATCTACGAAGAAATGTCCAAGACATAGTCCTCGCCCCTATCATGGACTATGAGGTAGCACTCCAGCATCTCCAAAAAGGAGCCATGCTTCCCTATGCCTTTTTCATCAGCTTCAACCTCCACTCATGCATCACGGGAGTATCACCAACTACCTTGGGCGTAATAGCCCAAGCCTCGTTACCACTAAGAGTAGTCACCTCTTCAGCCTTGGTGTCAACCACCTCCTTGATTCTAGTAGGGTCATCACAGCCAGAAGGTACTCGCTCGACCTGAGGGCTTGTAAGGAGACATGGGACCAAGCCCGTCGTGTTCCCTTCACTATATCAAGCCGGTGGCTTACTGATCCTCTTTGATCTCCGAAGAACCTAATCATGGCTAACCACCTCCGCTGCTCCTCCTGAACTAGCTTTGTTCCCGGACAAACCCGAAACAATGGTCCCCTTACTTCCTGAACAAGACGGCTCCTCACTGGAACCAGGAGCAACGCTTCCCCTGCTACCTGAACCAAAAGTCTCCGCTCTCGAACAAGAAATACCTGGAACATCGCACCCCCTACTTCCTGAATTGGAAGCCTCTGCCTTCGAGCTAGAAGTACTTGGAGAAACGCTCCCCCTGCTTCCTGACCCTAATGCCTTTGCGCCGGAGCTAGAACAACTTGGAGCTCCTGGTGACTCAGGCCGCTCCAACTGAACCTTAACAGCAGCCTTCTTCAGCCCACCATCTGACCTGCTCATCTCTAGCTCCACATAAGAGCTATCCCAATATGGAATCAACTCATCGAAGACAACGTCTCTTGACACGATGAGCCTCTTCATCGCAGGATCCATACACCTCCATCTTCTCCTTTGTTCATCATACCCAACAAAGACTAGCTTCATCTTGAGAGCGACCGTAGTGTGTACGTAGCAGGTAGATCCAAACACACATTGGTGCTTTACACTGGGCTTCACCCCGAACATCATCTCATAAGGAGTATTCATATAGATCAGACTAAGAGGCAACTAATTGATGATATGAGCAGCACAGGCCATCCCTTCTACCCAAAGAGCCTTAGGAACGCCTTTGCTCTGAAGCCAACACTTGCAGGTCTCCGTTAACCAATGGATCATCCGAGCTATAACACCACCTTGCTGTGAAGTATGTCCACTAGAAAGCTCCTTCCGGATCCCATGCTTTCTGCAAAAGTTTGAGAACTCGGTTGAGCCAAACTCACCACCAATGCTTGTCCTTAACTTCTTGATCTACAGGCCAAGCTGGCCTTCCAAAAGCTTCTTGAACTCCACAAACAATCGCATCATGTTCGACTTCACCTTCATGAAGTATACCCAAGTATACCTTGAATAGTCATCAACCAATATCAGCATGTACCTGCTGCCTCCAAGACTGGCGGTGATGGTCTGTCTAACCAGAGCACAATGGACAACCTCCAAAGGTGCTTTACATCTGGATTGTGTCTTCTCAACCATAAAGTGATAAGCTTCATAATGCTGACATCACGCACACCCCTGACCATCGCCAAAGGATGACAATCTAGGCAATCCTCTTATGAGTCTTCTTACTGTGATTGCTTTCAGCTTGTCTATCCCTACATGCCCCAGTCTTTCATGCCAGATAGCTTCACTATCACTGGCCTTCATCCGATCAGCACCTGAACTTGTTGATGTCCCAACTAAGTTCTTTTCCTTACTTCCAACATAAGTTATGTTCGCCGAGAGCAAGACAACCTTACACTCACGAGATGACCATACTTCTTACATTTATAGCACCTTGGTCCTTCCTTCCTCTTCCCATCATGTCTAGGAGAAACACTCCTCTCTTACTGATATGAAGTAGAAGGACCATCTTCTGCAGCAACCTTCACCTCCTTCCTGAACAACCCATCAAGGGAATTCCAAACCTCCGTAGCTGACTGACACCCACTGATGTAGTCTAAGAGCTCCGATGAGATCACCTGCTTGAGAATAGACTCCGCTTTCGGATTCGTCTCCTTCCAAGCTCTCATCTCTTCAGCATTGCCAGTAGTAGCCTCATATCTTTCTGCTCCGCATACAACCTATCAAAGGACCTCGCCAAGAAGAAAGCTCTCCATTCAAGACTTCCACCTATCAAAGTTCATCTCTGTAAGGAGATCAATTTCAAGAGAACCTGCATATTCCACTGCCATGGTTCAACCAATGGTTCCCTCTTCACAAGAGCAACAACCACTTCAGTTGATCACTACTAATCCACTCCAATCCAGCTCTGATACCATGTTAAAAATTCAACAACCTGACATTGATACCATGTTGAATATTCTCCAGGTGGTCAACAAGATAGCCTGATGCCAAATTAATATTCTCAGCACTATCAAGATCACACCTTGATCACGTGAAAATTTCCCTGGACCTTGGAGTGAGCAGGGGTTATCTCAACTAAAGCCAATCAACCAGAAAACACATGTAGCACAAGAGTCTTTATTGATTCACATCAATCTTCTTTACACAGCGAGACATACATGGTAAGACATGCTTCACCAAACAACCACCCAAGGGAAAGTAGAGACTACAAAAACAAGACAAGTTAACACAAGCCGCATGGACTCAAACATCAAGACGTCGGTCTACTGCTGTGGAGTCCGCTCAGTCCGCCAGGTCGCCAGACCGCAACCCAAGCCCCGCGGACTACCCCTTATTCCAATGTTAGCTCTAGCCGCCGATCTGTAAGCTGCCTAACCGCGAGGTTGCCTAGCCGCCAGACTGCACAAGCTACGATGCCGAATAGAACAGTCTGCCTGAAGCAAGTAACTTATTGAACCCGAATCAAGTTGCCAAAGAGAAGACCGTCTGGTCACTGTCTGCGACCTTCTGTTGTCCGCCTGTTGCATACCGCAAAGTCCACACTATCCCTGACTGCAATCAAAGCCAAGTCATGGCTTTCCAGCGCTATCCGCACAACTTACACAACACAACCCGGTCAACTCAACTAAACCGCACGGACACCAAAAAGCAATCCGCAGCAACTTGTGCGTGCTCAAGTTACTATTCACTTACTTCAGTTTCTCAGGTTACTGAGGTTACTATTCCTGATGTGACATGGGTCTTATTTATAGGCATGATGATGAGTGTGGTCACCGCCCTAGCCGATAGGATTACCGCCACATCCCGCAGCAAGACATCTCCGCATTCCGCGGATACATTCCAGCCCTCCACCACTGTGCAGGATAGTATCCACCATAGCTTCTCCAAGGCCGGACATAATCTCTACTCCGCCTTGTCGCCAAGGGCCAAGCCGCCAAGACATAACCAAGGCCGGACAGCAACACCAGTTCGCCTTGTCGCCGAGGGCCAAGCCAGGACTGCCACAGCCGGACTTCACAGCAACATTGTCCGTCAATCCGCGGACATAGCTCCAGCCCGCTTATCCCGAGCCAACAGCCTCACCATCAAGGCACCTGCCGGACTCAGCGAACACAAAGCTTCAGTCCGCTCATCCCGAGCCCACCGCTTCGCCACGAAGGCAACATCCAGACTCAGCGGACACGCCGATCCAGTCCGCATATTACTGCGGACATCTCTAGTCTACATATCCCTACAGACAACTCCAGTCCACATACCCTGAGTCAATTTCCTTGTCATCAAGACACCTACCGGACACAGCAGACACTGCTTCAGTCTGCTTCACAGCAGACAACTTCCAGTCCACATCTTCCGCATACTACTCTATTCCCCATATCCCGAGTCCACGACCTTGCCAGCAAGGTAGTTGTAGGACTCAACGGACTCTAGCTCCATCCCGCACGCAGTTGCGGACACAATCTTCAGTCCTCTTTTCCCAAACTCGCAACCAAGGCACACAACACTTCTGTCGAGCTTGGCGGATTGAGAAGCAGTCCACGCTCCACTGCGCGATCTCCCTGGACTGAGACAAACATGCACTTGGTTTATAACCAACCAATTCCACACCATTGGCCACAAGGGCCAATCCGCACTTACTGGCAGACACTGGTTCCAGTCAGCCAAACCCGGCGACCTCCAACACCTGTCCGCACTGATTGGCGATCTCCGCGGCTTCCACTTGTCACTGTACTAGAGCAACACCAAGGCATTCTCCAAGCCATCCTGCCGAGCTCCAGTCCTTCAGTCCGCTTCTTGCCGGACTCCGCGGATAGAGTTTCTATTCAACCGGTTACTTCCTGGGATCCAACTGCTTGCTGAGCACAAGCCGGCCTGGCTAACCGCTACTGCTGTCCGCGTAGTCCGCGCGAATAGACCACCCAGGCCGCTACAAAGAAAACCATCTGCAACATCCCTACCGACCTAGTTGTCCTCCAACCATATCCGCATAGTCCGCGCGGATAGGTCCAAGTGCTCCATTCACCCACTTTCACTTCACAAATTTCAACAATTTTGTTGGGATCATCATCAATAATAATGATGGGTTGTTATTCCTTGGCTTTGACAAAAGCTATAGGTTTTCAAAGTAGGTTTCTTTGAATCTTTTCCAAAGCTTGTTGGCTCAGCATCCTATTTTAGGTGTTTGAATCTCATATAAATATTCTCAGATATGTCCTTGAGCTTTTGACACCTTCCATTTAAGGAGTCTTTAAAGGCTTTTACATTTGTTAGTTCTTCTCTTAGTGATTTAGTTTATATAGTAAATTCATTTACTTATTGTTTTAAGTTCTCTACTTCAATCTTAAGTTGATGTCCCGATGGGTTTGTTTCTCATTAGGCTTTACATTTCTTAGCTTTACAAGTTCTTTTTTGGGTGAATTTATTTGTTTTCAGCTTTTAAATGATCTTGACAAAAATCTTTAAAACATTTTTTTAAAATCATTACAAGAAAAATTAGAGTCCTCAAAGTATGGTACCTAATCTTATTTATCTTATGAGAAGGACTCCAAAGCCACCGGACAGGCTTCTTTAGCAATAGCCTCTTTATCACAATCAGAAGACGAGCTTGACTATGAGTTTGAGTCACTCCAAGTTTCTGTAATGAAATATTTTCCTTTCATCTTATCCTTCTACTTGAAGGATTGCTTCTCATGCTCCTTTTTTCTAGCTTTGTCCTTTTGACCTTCGGGGTAGTCAAGAGCAATATGTCCTAGCTTCCTGCAGGCAAAGCAGATGACCTCTTTATTGGGGGTCTTGTCAAATTTAGGCTTGTTGTAGCTCTTGTCCCTTCTTCTAGATCCCTTAGTCTCTATCCACCTTCTGGACCTTATGGACATAAGATTAAACATCTCCTCTTCTGAAGTTGAATACTCACCATGAACTACCTTTAGGGCAATAGATCTCTCCCTAAGAGTTGAGACTTTCTCCTTTACTTTAGTTTTTGTCTAACGCTTCAGCAGTAACTCTTAGGAATTTAGCTTGCCTAATAGGGCATCAGTGGAGATTTCCCGGTGGCATCTGGATTCTCTGATAGCCTAGATCCTTGAGTCTCATGTGCTTAGGAAGCATATGAGTTATTTTTCATTGATCTCAGTTAGTGAGATCTCCTTATCTAGTCCTTTAAGTTCATTCACAATGATGATGAACCTCTCATGCATCTTAGCAACTGTTTATTTAGTCTTCTTCTGAAAGTTCTCATATGGGGATATATAAATAGACCTCTTGTCCTTTCTTTCATTAGAACTATCATCAACAATTATGGATAAGGACTCTCAGATCTCTTTAGTTGACTTGCAGTAAGCTACCTTTTGAAAGATTTCTTCAGAAATAGTGACAGTAGGATGTTCATTTCTTCGGCATTTCAGTCTTTTGCTTTCTTTTCTCCTTCAGTTCATTAAGTCCTAGGTACTAGCTCTATTATTGTGCTCCAACTAGAATCCTTTTTGTAATGCATTGGTGGTCTTGAAAGAATAGAATCAAAGTTACATTCATCAATTAAATTCATATAAAATTTTATTCTAGCCTTTCAAAGTGTAAATTTTTCTAGGTTACACAATGAAGGTATTGTGGATGCAAATCTTTTGAAATTATTTGAACTCATTTTGAAAATATATTTATATAATAATATGTGTATCTTTTTAACTATTCAGATCTTTTGATCAAGATATCAACCTTTATTTGATCAACCTCCCTCTAATACTATTTGAAAGGGTTAACGTTAGTGAATAAATCTTTAGAGAATTCTCTATAGGGGGTGAATAGAGATTTAAAATATATTTACCTAAGTTATCTAACTATCTTCAGATTTGCGTCAATAATCTCAGTAATAATAAAATAATTAAGTGTAGAAATGAAAGTGCAGGAAATAAAATATGGACAGCAAAAAATCACAATACACATGTTGGGTATTGTATCCACAATAGCCTTGATTTGAAGAAGTCCCCCTTAAACTGAGATGAATTGAGTTTATATTTGGTGCTGCACTCTAGTGATGTTTTTGCGGAACTTTATTTACTAAGTACAAACCAATGTCAGATTACAATGAGTCATAAAACACTGGACTATACAATGTAGTTCCTCAATGTGTAGAACATAGTGTTGACTCATGTGTAATCTCTCTATTGGGGTATACTTTATTTCCAAGTGCAAAATAAGAATCAAGAAAGTGTTGCTTGCAGGATTCTGGACAGACAGAATTTTCCTAAGTAAAATTCGTCGAGTACTCATGTGAAGATTCATTAAATTCGTCGAGTTATTACGTGAGCACTTGAGAAATTTGTTGAATATACTCAGGAGTAATTGGAAAGTCTCAGAATCTATTTTTAGTTTTGGCTAAGTAAAATTAGTCGAGTGATTTGATGATCTCTTGTGAATACTCAACGAATTCGTTGAGTACTCTTGAGAGGTCTCGTGATCACTTTACTAAAGAAGTTTTTTATTTCAGATTTCTGCCAAGTATTATTCGTTGTGTGGACTCAAGTCATACATCGAATAGTCAAGGGTAATTCGTCGAGTAATCAAGAGATGCCACGAGAGATCTCGACGAATGGACTTAGCAATTTTTTTCAATTTGAATTTGTTGATGGCTTTCCTTTTGGGGCGCCGGCCATGTACAGTTTACGTGGAGCTCTGTCTCGAAATCTCTCTCTAGCCATTGGAAGAGGAATCTCTATAAATACCTAAGGGTTATATTTTTGAAAACCTTGATCGTGATCTAAGCCGTAATCGAAAGAAACTTTTTATCGCAATTTCCATATTTGCTAACGAAAGAACCTGATGCCGATGATATCGATCATGATTCCTTTTTAAGAAAAGTTTTGATCAGATCTCCTGCTTTCAGATTCTCCAGAAATTATTTCAAATCTAGTCGATTCTCAAGTTCAGATCAAGTTCTCAAATGTTTCAAATCTCTCCTCTCCTTCAACACTTATTTCATGATTGTCACCCAAGTAAGGAAGAAGACTAATTCTCTCAGATCTGAAGTTGAAACTCTTTCAGTTTTCTAAGAAGATTGTTTTACAATCCATTGTGTTGTATAAACCATTTTACACTTATTGTAGGAAGTTTTACTTCCGAGTTTTGTAGATCCTGGTTCAGAGGATCGAGTGTAGGAGAGGTTGTTCTCCGAGTTTTGTAGGAGATGTTGTCTCCGAGCTTGTTGGAGTTGAAGACTCTGAGGTGTAATATTTGTTATAATCTAAGATTGGTGAAGTAGTTGAGTAAATCCCGAAGTGCTAGATAGGCGAGGTGGGACAATGGACGTACACATTCTTGGGAACCACTATAAATCCTTATGTTTGTGTTGTGTGTATTATCTGATCCTGTGTGCTTATTTTTGAAGTATTTTAATTCCACTTAAAGCCGCAGGATTCACCTATTCACCCCCTCTAGGTGATTTAGGTCGACAACTAGATACTTTCAATTGGTATTAAAGGGAGGTTGTTCGTCAAAAGGTTAACACCTTGAAAAGATCCTAATCTAGTTGTCTCAAGAGAAATAGACAGGAGCAAGGATTTGTCCTCGATGAAGTTGCTAGTGTGCTCTAAGGGGAACTTTCCTATGTGGAAGGAAAGAGTGAAATTATTTATGGAAGCTTCAGATCCAAGAATCTTCATCATTTTTGAAGAAGGCCCTCACAGTCTGATTGCTCCGTCAATAATTGATCTGAATCTGCTAGTTCCCAAAATGGCGATGGACTTCACAAAAGATGAGATTTCACTTTTTGCTCTAGATAAGAAGGCGAAAAACATCATTGCTGGTACGGTGGACGATTCAATGCTGCAAAATCTAATCCATTGCAAGTCTGCTAAGGAGATGTGGCAATCTCTAATTTTTCGTATGGAAGGAACAAAACAAGTAAGAGATGATTGAAGATCTATGCTAATCAGGAATATGAAGCCTTCAAGCAAGATACGAAGGACACTATTGCTGACTGTTATGAAAAGTTCTTTAAGATCGTCAATAGTCTAAGAAATTATGGCTGTGAATTTGCCAATAGTGAGCTTAATGACAAATTCTTGAGATCCTTGATGAATGAAAGGGATACCAAGGTAGTTGTTATTAGGGAATTTAGTAAAATGGCCACCATAGAGCCACAGATTTTATTCTGGAAGCTGCTATCCCATGAGATGAAGCTCAATATCAGAAAGGCAGAAGAAGAGGGAAGCAAGACGTCCGTCAGAGATAGATCTATAACACTCAAGGCAGAAGGGTCAACAAAAGGAAAAGATGTGTCACAAGTAATGACACTGACCTTGAATGAACATAAAGACTCAGAGGAATGCTCCTCTAACTCTAGAATGTCAGCTGTAGAGTTCTCCTAACTCTCCAAGTAGTTTAAGAGAATGTTTAACAAAAGGAGACAAAGGAGAAATCAATCCTCCTCATCTAATTATAGGAGATCACAAAGTGATGGTGATCATCACAAGAAAAGCTACAACATCAACGACAGGTATAAATCTAAACCAAATAAACATATTTCTTTTGACATTGTTTACTACTATTACAATAAGCCAAGACACATGATCGCTAACTGTCCTCACAAGACGAAGGAAGGGTCAAAGAAAGAAGAAAAGAGATCCTTCAAATGAAGGAAGAAAGAAGAAAAGAGCTTCATCGCAAAGAAGTTAATTACTCTCAGCGATAGTGACTCAAGTGAGTCTAGCTCAAATGAAAAAGCGTACTTACGGCCTATGGCACACTCAGACGAGGATTACAGTGACTCCCAAAATATGGGGAAGGTAAATTCTCACACTCCCCTATCTGATTTTGATGCAGACTCTCATGGTCATTAAGATCACCTCTCTGAGGATAAGTCGGACTTAATGATGTTGTATCGAGCACTATTGAAGAGATTTGACAAATGCTGCAAGGTAGTCAAATCTCAGGCTAAAGAGATTGCATCTCTCAAGGCATTGGAGTCTGAACTGAGTGAGGAAATTGAGAGATTGACCACCTCTCAAAGACAAAATTCAATCCTTGAAAAAGGAACTGGAATGCTCTACTGAGTTAGTAAGTCTAAAAGAGAATGTCATAAATGAATTGGAAGAGAAGTTATTGATTGAATGGAAGCTTGTAGAAAGCTTCTCCAAACTAAATACTGTTCTTCCTCTCATTGATGGATTTTCAGCCTCTAAGATGGGGTGGTATTGGATATAAGGCTCCAAGAAATATAAGGATGACTCCTCAAAGTCAATCTGTATTCAAGAAGGTAATCCTTCCTATAAATCAGTATGACCTTGAAACAACTTATGGTCATTTTGCTAGACCAACACATATTGTCTCTAACAAAAATAATCAAGGATGGAGCCATCCCAGAAATCTCAGAACAAGTGCCCTCAAGGCACCTTATGAAGAGATCATTCTGAAGTATTATGGTCCATTCATTCATGGGCCAAATGATAAGAAAGCACTGAAAGGCAAATAAGATGTTAAGCAGCCACATTAGGCAATAAAGCTTAGCACTTGTTGTTCTCAAGAGGCTTCCACTTCTAGATTAGTAACTCATACTAGACCCTCCGTTCAAATGGTAAGGCATGAGAAGAATAGAAGGTACAACAAATTTGATTGTTGGTATTGTGGCAAAATTGGTCATTTTGCCATCGATTGTTAGTTCAATTTGATCTGTTTTGATTCTTAAGGGTATTTAGTCTATGAATGCAAGTATGTCCAAAGGCCAATGAAAAATCTTATCTAGTATTTCGACAGTTGATGTTCCAGACATATGACCAGAACAAAAGTCTTCCTCAATGGTTGCAGATATTTTCTCGAAGCCACTAGATGAAGCCAATTTCACAGTTTTCAAAGTAGAACTTGGAATGCTCAACAAGGAATCATGAATCGCTAAAAGAAATTTGAAGAAATCTGTCCAACTGCTAAGGGGGAGAACACGGTTGAAGAAGTTGCTAAAGTGCCTTCTGTTCAAGATGAGAATTCAAGAATGAAATCATACAAAACCTTATTGAAGTAGTCAGAATGGGGTAGGAGAAATTAGAAAGCAAATTGGACTCTTTGAAAGAAAGGGGAGATTTGAGAAGGGAAATTAGATAGCACATTGGACTATGCATTTCCACAGTACAAATGAGTATTATTTTCTTTTCACTGTGTCATTTTATATGTTTCATCTTTATTATTATTCTTTGTGTAATTCAGCTTAGTGTATGGGTTCTAACTTCTTCAAATTGAGGGAGATTGTTGGGTATTGTATCCACAATAGTCTTGATTTGAAGAAGTCCCCCTTGAACTAAAATAATTAGAGTTTGTATTTGATACTGCACTCTAGTTATGTTTTTGCATGACTTTAATTATTAAGGACAATCCAATGTCAGGTTACAATGGGTCATAAAACATAGTACTATACAATGTAATTCCTAATTGTGTAGAACATAATGTTGGCACATGTGTAATAACTCTATTGGGGTGTACTTCATTTCTAAGTGCAAAAGAAAAATCAAGAAAGTGATGCTTGCTGAATTCAGGATAAACAGAATTTTTCTAAGTAAAACTCGTCGAGTACTCACGTGAAGACTCTTTACATTCATCGAGTTATTACGTGAGCACTCGAGCAATTCGTCAAATATACTCAGGAGTATTCGGGAAGTCTCAGAACCTATTTTAAATTTTGGCTTGGTAAAATTGGTCGAGTGATCTGATGATCTCTCTTGAAAACTCGACGAATTCGTCGAGTACTCTCGAGAGGTCTTTTGATCACTTTACTAAAGAAGTTTTCTATTTTAGATTTCTACCAAGCATTATTCATCGAGTATACTCAAATGATTTGTCGAATAGTCAAGGGTATTTTGTCGAGTAATCTAGAGATGTCATGAGAGATCTCGACGAATGGACTTAGAAATTTTTTTCAATTTCAATTTGTTGAAGTCTTTTCTTTTGGGCAATAGGACATGTACAATATACGTGGAGCTCTGTCTTTAAATCTCATTCTAGCTGTTGGAAGAGGAATCTCTAAAAATACCTAAGGGTTATGTTTTTGAAAACCCTAATCATGACCTAAGTCATAATCACAAGAAATCATGCAGTCGCAATTTCTATATTCGCTAACAGAATAACCCGATGCAGACGATCTCGATCACGATTCCTCTTGAAGAAAAGTTTTGACTAGATCTCCTGCTTTCAGATTCTCCAGAACTTCTTTCAGATCTAGTCAATTCTCAAGTTTAGATCAAGTTCTCAAAAGTATCAAGTCTCTCTTCTCCTTCAACCTTTGTTTCAAGATTCTCACTCAAGCAAGGAAGAAGACTAATTCTCTTAGATCTAAAGTTGAAACTCTTTGAGTTTTCTAAGAAAATTATTTTACAATCTATTATGTTATATAAAACTTTTTACACTTCTTGTAGGAAGTTTTACTTCCGAGTTTTGTAGATCCTAGATTAGAGGATTGAGTGTAGGAGTGGTTGTTCTCCTAGTTTTGTAGGAGACATTAAATTTCCTATCACAGATTTGGTATTTAATGGTCTTAATTTTTAAAATTAACTAGGTTCCTTTACTAAAAAAGTCACCAACATGAAACGTGTAGCCCTGGGTGTCTAGTTTATTTTAAAATTTATTTGAACCCATTTAGGTGCCTGGTTTGACCAGGGCACCCATATTGGTGGGACCTACACCTAGGGCTAGACAGACATTAAACTGAGTGCCCACACTTCATCCTTGGCCCAAAATAATTGAAATTTTGGCAGGGAGTCCACACTAGGTATACCTAGGGCCTGGCCAAAATTCAGAATTTTTAGAGACACTTTGACCTAAAGTTTTTTACTTCTATTTAATAATGCTAGGGTATTTTAACTAAGTGGTCTAATTACCTCAAAACCCTCCCAAATTTTGTTCCGTGGTCCCTGGCATCAATACCTAGATTTGTACAAAATTTCAACTCATTTGGATAGGTTTTGGTTAGGGAATCACCAAACCCTCCAGCTCCTTCTGGTGCTTCTGGGGCGACTACGAGTCGGACCCCGGGCGCGTGCTTTACTTGTGGCAAGACGGGGCATTTCGCCCGTGATTGTTGGAGCGGACGTCCTAAGTCCGAGAGGAGGCCGGGAGCCACTTATGAAGAAAAGGGAAAGGCGGTGGAGTCGACCGCATCCCATTATGCTCCGGCCCAACCAAGAGTTTACAATCTTGGCCAACAGGAGGCCATTAAACAAGCTGATGTGGTGACAGGTACGGTTTAATTTATAGCAAGTCAATTCCTTTATATGCTTGTTATGCACATGTTACCTTACCACTACTTGTTTAGGATTTGTGTTGATTTGTGAAAATCCGGCACGAGCACTCTTTGATACGGGAGCTTCACACTCCTTCTTGTCCGAAGGATTTATATCACGCATCGGAGTCCCTTCTTCGATGGCGAAGGACAAGTTGGATGTGTTATTGCCCAATGGGTGTTCGATGCGAGCGGTTAGGATTTGCGAGGTTAAGACTCGTATTGGAGAGCAGGAGTTCGACCTGCGGGCGTCTTTACTTCCGTTAGTGGAGTTTGACGTCATATTTGGCATGGACTGGCTCTCGGAGCAGCAGGCCCATATAGATTGCGGTAGCAAGGAAGTCAAGCTGGGAGCAAGTCGTGAGACGACTTTTACGGGCTTAAAGGGGTCGAGCAAGACGTTGATGTCTGCTCTTCAGGTGGTGAAGGCGGTTCGTGCCGGAGCAGAACTGTTCTTTACACTTGTGGAGGTTGCAAAGCCGAAGCCCGCGATGGATTGTATTTCAGTGGTATCGGAATACCCTGATGTGTTCCCCGCAGATCTTCCTGGAGCCCCGCCACAACGGGAGATAGATTTTACTATCGAGCTAGTGCCAGGTGCAAAGCCTGTGTCACGATCTCCGTATCGGCTAGCGCCTAAGGAAATGGCGGAGCTGAAAGTTCAACTGCAAGAGTTGTTGGAGCAAGGGTATGTGCGCCCGAGTTCTTCGCCTTGGAGCGCACCGGTCCTCTTTGTTAAGAAGAAGGACGGAAGCTTGAGATTGTGTATTGATTATCGGGAGCTAAACAAGCTAACTGAGAAGAATAAGTACCCGATCCCCCGGATTGATGATCTCTTCGATCAGTTAGTCGGGTCGACGGTGTACTCGAAGTTAGATCTCAAGTCTGGGTACTATCAGCTGCGGATAAGGGAGAGTGATATCCCGAAGACAGCGTTTAGTACGAGATACGGGCATTATGAGTTTACGGTCATACCGTTTGGGCTGACAAATGCGCCGTCAGTGTTCATGGATTTGATGAACAGAACGTTCAGGGAGTACCTAGACCATTTCGTGATCGTCTTCATCGACGATATTTTGGTGTACTCGCAAAGTGAGGAAGATCACTTCAAGCATCTTCATTTGGTGCTGGAGACGCTAAGGAGAAACCAGTTGTATGCCAAGTTCTCGAAGTGCGAGTTTTGGCTATCCTCAGTAGCGTTCCTCGGGCATATAGTGAGTGGAGAGGGTATTGCGGTGGATCCGGCGAAGATTGTTGCGATACGGGAGTGGCCTGAGCTTGCTACGGTAGCAGAAGTCCGGAGCTTTTTGGGGCTTGCCGGCTATTATAGGCGCTTCGTAGAGAACTTCTCGCGGATAGCGTTACCTCTCACTACTTTGACGAGGAAGGAGCATAAGTTCGTTTGGACGCCGGAGTGCGCGCGAGCTTTTGAGGAATTGAAGTGTCGGTTGACCACGACGCCTGTGTTGAGTTCGCCGGTTGGAACCGAAGGCTATGAGATATATAGCGATGCTTCAGGCAGCGGTTTGGGTTGTGTGCTACTGCAGCACGGAAGCGTGATAGCTTATGGCTCGAGACAGCTAAAAGTGCACGAGAGGAATTATCCGGTCCATGACTTGGAGTTAGCGGCCGTGATTTTTGCCTTGAAGCTGTGGAGACACTATTTGTACGGTGTGAAGATTGATATCTACACCGATCACAAGAGCCTAAAGTATTTGATTGATCAGAAAGATCTGAATATGCGGCAGCGTAGGTGGATGGAGTTCCTGGGGGACTATACTTTTAAGATCCACTACGTGCCTGGCAAAGGGAATGCGGTTGCGGACGCGTTGAGTCGCCGAGCCCCAGCTCAAGCGAATTGGCTATCAGTGCATGATGAGCGGTTGGTGCAGGAGCTGGAGGCATTGGAGATTGTTTGTGTGGATAGACAATCTAGTGCTGAAGCAGTGCTGAATTGGACTGAAGTCCAATATGACCTGGCTGATCGGATTCGGCAGGCTTTGGATATGGATGCTCATATGAAGCAGTTCATGATAGAGGCTCTGGATGGGTCAAATTCCCAATTCGTCGTGGAGGACGGATTGCTGTGGAAAGACGGTCGTTTGTGCGTCCCAAGTGTGGGCAATTTACGGGTGGAGTTGTTGTACGAGGCGCACCACACCAAGTACTCGATTCACCCGGGGAGCACGAAGATGTACCGCGATATCAAGAAGCTATTTTGGTGGCCGGGTTTGAAGAAGGATGTGGCGCTATACGTAGCGAAGTGCCAAACCTGCGCCTTAGTAAAGGCGGAGTGCCAAAAGCCGGGAGGATTTCTTAAGTCCTTGCTTATTCCGGAGTGGAAATTCGACGACATCTCTATGGACTTTGTGCATGGTTTGCCAAGGTCGCATAAGGGGAACGACGCCATTTGGGTGGTGGTCGATCGATTAACAAAGGTGTCGCATTTTATTCCGCATAGGAAGGATGATCCGGTGGAGAAGCTGGCGAAGCTTTATGTGGATAATATAGTGCAGCTTCATGGTGTGCCCCGCAGCATCGTGAGTGACCGAGATGGGCGGTTCACGTCCAATGATTGGAGGCTGGTGCAGCAAATGTTGGGAACAAAGCTGAAGTTTAGCACAGCCTTCCATCCACAAACGGATGGGCAGACCGAGAGGGTCAATAGAACCATGGAAGACATGCTTCGCATGTGTGTCTTGGACTTTGGAAAGCAATGGGAGGACCACCTTTATTTGGTGGAGTTCGCATACAACAACAGCTACCAAGCAAGTATTCAGATGGCGCCTTTCGAGGCCCTATATGGTAGAAGATGTCGCACGCCGTTGTCTTGGTTAGAAACGGGCAAGTCGAAGTTGTATAAGCGATCGGAAGTGGAGGATGCTACTTCCTTGGTAAGAACCATTCGGGAGAGGTTGCTCATGGCTCAGGACCGACAAGCAAAGTACTATAATGCCAAGCACAGGAACGTGGAGTTCGCTGTGGGCGATTATGTATACTTGAAGATCAAGCCGTTCAAGGGTGTCTCGCGGGTGCGGCGATTGAAAAAGCTAAGCCCGAGGTACCTTGGACCGTTCGAGGTTCTGGAGTGAGTAGGAGAAGCGGCCTATCGGCTGAAGCTTTCAGTGGAGCTAAGTGGTTTACATGATGTATTCCATATTTCGGTACTTAGGAAGGCGGTGCAAGAGCCTACGCAAGTGATCGCGGTCGATCAAGTGCCGGTGGATAGTGGGCTAACGACAAAGGTCAAGCCCGTGCGGATTGAAGACTCGGAGGTCAAGCGGCTACGCAATAAAGAGATCAGGATGGTCAAAGTCCGGTGGGACAATTGCGGTCGTGAGGAGCTCTCCTGGGAGCGAGAGCAGACGATGCTTGACGAATATCCGGAGTTGTTCCGCTCAGGTACAAATTTTGTTTTGTACATGTTTTTCCCTTTATGTAATTTCGTGGGCGAAATTCTTTTAAGAGGGGTAGAGTTGTAACGCCCCGAAACTCAAAGGAGCAAAGGGGGACGTTTTGGGCCAGTTTTGGTTTCTGGCTGAAGGCACACGGCCTGGGACACGGGCGTGTCCCAGGGCGTGTCAAGCGTGTGTCGACACTTAGCCGCGAAGTCGTCGAGTTATTCTCGACGATTCGTCGAGAATGGGCACACGGCCTGCGACACGGGCGTGTCGCAGGGCGTGTCGACCCGTGTCGACACTTAGCCGTGAAATCGTCGAGTTATTCTCGACGATTCGTCGAGAATGGGCACACGGCCCGCGACACGGGCGTGTCGTCGGGCGTGTTGACCCGTGTCGACGAGCGTCAAGGTGAAACCGTCGAGATTCACTCGACGGTCGTCGAGACAAGGCACACGGCCTCGGACACGGGCGTGTCCAAGGCCGTGTCAGCGAGTCGTCGTTCTCCCCTCGACGAAATGTCCCGTGTACACGGCCTGGGGGCCCAGGCGTGTCAATGTGACACGGGCAAGGACACGGGCGTGTCCTAGATCCCGTGCAGTGCTCGGGTTGGAAACGGGGGAAAATCATGGGGTACACGGCCGGCTACACGGCCGTGTCAGCTGGAACACGGGCGTGTCAGCTCGAATACGGGCGTGTTCGATACCCGTGTACGTGTTCAGAAGATTCGATTTTGACGGCGAATGCGGCACACGGGCGTGTGCCAAGCCGTGTGCGGCCCAGATTGGGCATTTCAGCCCCGAATCAAAGCCGCTCGTTTTCTTAGGTTGAGATCCGACGGCTGGGGATGGTTCCTGGGAGGATATACACGGGTTTGACTTAGAAAAATCCACACTTTTCATTACTTATCCTCTCTCCAAACCCTTGGAGAAAGAAGAGCTAAGGCAAGAGGAAGAGGAGCTAGATCCGCCATTGGAGGAGCTTCGGAGCTCCGAATCGCAAGCCGACTCCGGATCCACGGAGGCAACGCAAGCGCGGTGATTTCTATCGGATTACATTTCGATGGCGCCAAAGAGGAACGCAAGGGTAACGATCCTCACTTGTGAGCATGATAGCTCTCTTTCTTAGCATAGGAAGCCCTCTCTCGCGAGTTTGCGAAGAGTTGGAGGCGTTCCTTCGGGTAGATATGTAAAGTCCCCGTTGTTTAGCGTCCGTATGCGAGAACGGACATAGGCATTTTGGTTGAAGCCTACCCGGACATGTAGTTCGGATCGGTGATGTTGCATTGCATAAGGCCGGAGAAGACTCCGTGCTATTGGGTGTTTTTTCGGGTTTTCTACGCGGTAGATTGCAGCAGGGAGCCTTGGGGACTAACCCAAAGGTGCACCCGGAAAACTGGGCGGACACGAGGTCTTGCCAACTTGGTGGCCTGAGAGCCAACTTGAACATAACGGGGTTATGTGTCTTGCGGTAGAATGGGAATCGGTGAAAGTTTGACCAGCGCAAATGGCTTAAATTGCCGTTGCGATGTGAGCACGGGTTAGATGGAGCCGTACCCGCTTTATGTCGTTCGGGTTAGAGAGACCTAAAGGTACATGGCACTCGCCGTTGGCATAGATGGGGGTCTTCGGTGGTCAATGGCTTAAATTGACGTGACCAATACCATGAAGACAAATTGCTCATAGGAATGACCGTCTAAGTGGCGGTGGTGAGTCCGGAATGTTAATGGCTTTAATTGACGTAACATCGACCGGTTCACCGAGAATGTGCCCTGAGTGCACGGGACGTGTGGCCGTACGAGCCAACGTCTGTGATGTATTGGCTATGGTTATATGCATTGCTCGCTTGTGCTAATGAAATGCAGGGAAGGAGCATCGCCGCCCCGGGCTGGGGGCGGGATCGTTATAATTTGGTCAGCATTGCTGACCGTTGCTTTGTTTGCCACCGTGCGGTGGTTTGTTTGCTTGCAGGTGCAGCTGGACCAAGCGGTCAATAGCGGGCTAAAGCCCTTTTTGCGAAGCTGGCCCTCGAAGGCCCAAGTGGAAATGTTTTATGTTTTATTCATGTATGGCCGGCCTGCGAGCCGAGGTTTGGAAATCATGTAAAAGACAAGTGAAACTTTTGTAAGGCCTTAAGGCCGACTTTTGAGTATTTTGTAATAACATTCCTATTATCTTGTTAGTGGACATTCATGCTTATTGCTGGGTTCTTATTTTGCAACTTATATAAACTGCTTCCGCTAGAATGCTCTGTGTAGGACGTTGAGATTGGTTGGATGGTTTCCATAAGTAACCACCCGGTCTGTCTGTGGTATATGGCGTCGGGCCCCGGCCGGACCTACTGCTATATGCTATGCGACGGATAGGGGGTGTTACAACAACCTCCAGGTTTCATTGATCCTAACTTTCCTGATTACGTTTACTTATTGCAAAATGCTTTATATGGTATGAAACAAGCTCCTCGAGCTTGGTATAAGACGTTTTCTAGCTTTCTTCTTGAGAACAAGTTCACAAGGGGAAAGATAGATAAGACATTATTTCTTAGGGAAATAAAAGGCAAGATTTTGCAAGTGCAAATCTATGTCGACGACATCATTTTGGCTGTACAAACGACAACCTCTACAAGAAGTTTTCTAAACTTATGCAAGGGAAGTTTGAAATGAGCAGTATGGGCGAGCTGAAGTATTTCTTAGGGCTTCAGGTGAAACAATCTAAAGATGGAATTTTCATCTCGCAGACCAAGTTCACCAAAGAGCTAATTAAGAAATTCGGAATGGACAAAGCAACCTCGATGAGGACTCCAATGGGTTCAACTATGTCTCTGGACAAGGATGAAAAAGGGAAACCTTTTGATGAAACCAAGTACAGAAGCATAATTGGATCCTTGCTCTAACTTAATGCCAGTAGACCTGACATAATGTTTTCAACATATGTATGTGCTAGATTCCAGGTGAACTCTAAGGAATCTCACTACGCTTCTACAAAGCAAATTTTGAGATACCTTAAAGGTGCGCCAAATCTTGGTTTATGGTACCCAAAAAGTAATGATAACGAACTAATAGGTTTTCAGATGCAGATTTTGCAGGGAGCAAAGACGACAGGAAAAGCACTTCCAAGACTTTCCAATTCCTAGGAAGAAGGCTTATCTCTTGGAGTAGCAAGAAGCAGAACTGTGTAGCAATTTCAATAGCTGAGTCAGAGTACATCTCTGCAGGCAGTTGCTGTGTACAGCTTCTATGGATAAAGAATCAATTTCAAGATTATAATATGAAGTTCTAGAACATTCCGTTGTTTTGCGAATCTTCCAGCGCAATTACAATAGCCAACAACCTAGTCTCGCACAGCTGGACAAAGCACATAGAGCTGAGGTATCACTTCATCTGGTAGCATGTGGAGCATGGGGACATAGATCTCCAATATGTCTCTACAGACAGGCAAATTGCAGACATCTTCACAAAGCCACTGGACGAGACCAAGTTCTCTTTCTTCAAAATAAAACTTGTAATGCTCAACAAGGAAGAGTAGAGAAAATGGACCCCCAAGAAGGCTCAGAGATCAAGATTTGGTCAAAAGTTGGAATTATACAAATTTCTAACTATTTGAATCGAGTGAGAAGTAAAATACTCGAGTAGTAAAATTGACCTACTCGAGTACCCTATATGCCACTCAAGTAATCTACTCGACTAGTAGAATGGCTTACTCGAGTAGTCCAATCACCTACTTGAGCAATAAAACTTCACTCGAGTACCTTCGTACAACTACTCGAGTACTTCACCCCAACTACTCGAGTATGTCCAGCCTATCTACTCGAGTATATTAAATACTTCACTCGAGTAATATTAAGTCTCTAAAGTATGTGCCAGCCATCTTTTCTTCCTTGATTCAAATTTTCTTATTCGCAACCCGACGCTTTTGCCGCCACTTCTAAGGTATGATTCCGTCATTTATATCTTAATTAGACATACACCTAGGGTTATATAAATCGAAAATTCCATAATCCTTCTACACAAAATCATTTCCTCACTCGAGTAAGCCGACTGTCGCTTCGTCTTCCGTCAAGAAGTTGCAGTGCCGCGTCTTCCTCCTCCCCGCCGTAGTTTTTCCAAGTGCTTCTTAATCATGGCCGCTTCTTCAAAAATTGGCATCGGTTCCGAACTAGTTACCGCCGAAATTGCAGCACTTTCAGATGATTTCCATAATCTTATGATCCTTCTCGACACTGCCGGACTTACCTTCATTCTCCAAGAACCCTGTAAAAATCCTCTTTCCCGATGTTGCCGAGTTCTTCCGCAATGTCAAGGTTAAGCGAAATGGCGCCATTCTCAAATCGAAAGTCAGAGGTATCAAAATTAAACATACAAAGACATCTGTTTCTCAACTTCTTCGCATGCCGGTTGTAGACAAAGAAGATCATCTAGGCCCCGATGAGTTTGACAGAACATGTTTGTTCTGTGGCATTTCCCCTGAGGTACAATACATCAAAAGGTCTCAACTGAATCCTGAATGAAAGTTACTTGTGGATATAATAGGGAAAGTCCTCCTCTGCAAAACAAATTTTATAAGAGATATCTCTCTCACATTCTTTGATATTATGCAAGCCATAGTTTGCAGGAAGAAATTTCAATTTGATATGATGATCTTGGACAAGATCAGAGAAAACATTAAAGCTCCAAATTATGACAGAATTATCTCTCTCCTCCTCCATAAAACCAACCCAGAATTCTTCAACTTCTCAGAAGGGACTATTCTTCATCACATGAAGAAAGTTTCCATATCCTCCATTCAAAGATGGGAAGTGAAACTGCAGAATCCAACTCAGGCTGCCAAGGTTCAAGAGATTCCAGCCACAAAGGACAAGACCCCATCTCCCTCTCCACATCAGATTGTCAGCATCTCTGGTGTATCTATTGAGGGGGAGCCTGCTCCTTCTATCCCAGCACGGATACCTACACCTCCAGCAGTTACTCCTCCACCTCCTCAAACTCCAGAAGAAACTCCATCTGAACAACAACTTCAAGAATCCCTACTCTAAACAGACCCTGCCATCAGTGAGATGATTGAAGAGCTGACTGCAGATGAACCACCTCCTCCTCCCTCTCCCAAGGAAACCACTACTGAACTACCACCATAATCTAATCCAGTCCAATCTCCAGTACATACTCCTTCTCTAGCCAAGTCTCCTGCTGCACAACAAGAGCAAGTCGAAACCATTTTCATTCCTGATGAGACATCTCCAGACCCAGTAGAAGCCCCCTTGAGAAAATTGGACTTCTCCATACCTACAGTCACTGATGAAGGGGATGCCCTGATTCACACTACTAGAGAAAAGAGGTCTGTTTCCATTATAGAAATAGCTCCCTGGATTGCTCCTCCTCCTCTAGTTCCCTCTACTAGTGCTCCTGCTGCTGCTGCTACTGCTTTATCCAATGATTTGTTGAATCTGTTTGTACTTATGCTTCAAGAGCAAAGAACCTACTTTGATACTTCTCTCAAAGCTGTTACAGATAAATTCACTACTCTAGAGACTAAAATGAGCAGGGGATTTGCAGAAATCCAACACAATACTGATCAGCTAAGACACCTTTTTCCAAATTAGTGGAAAGGCTCTAGATCACATAATTACTAGTGTTGGTCAAGTTATGGAGCAAGGTGTGACCCTTGCAAACAATCAGATAGAATTGGATAAGAGAGCTAAAACTACAAAGATGAAGATCTGTGAAGAGGTTTGAACCTTCAAGGAAGATGCAATTAGTAAGCTGACTGTTGAAGTCAGAAAGTGGGAGAGTTTGGTGAATGAATATTTAGAAAAATCAGATGCACTCAAGCAAGAGCTTTGGGAAGCTAAAATGAAAGAAATCCATGATGATGTCTTAGGACAAATTCAGAGTGTCAAATTCCATACATATGACACTGATGTATGGATGCATAGTCAAATTCTTACTGAGTTTGCCAAAGATCCAAACTACATTCCTCATCATCTCAACCCTCTAGCTGCTGCTGCTCCTGCTCAACCTCAACAACCTACCTTCTCTCCAAGGCCTGGAGACTCAGTTGCTCCTCCAGATTCATATACTCAGGATTGGGAAGATGACCTAGCTAATATCTTTCTCAAGGCCCCTTCAGAAATTCACATTCCCAAGAAAAGGAAGTATGGGGATGGTGCCTCTATTAGCAGGTCTATCACAGTTCCATATTCAGAAAAGAGAACAGCTCCAGAATTTGCAGAGATCTGGTCTCCTACTTCTAAGTCCCTCATTTTGGATACTCTCAAATTTGTTATGGACTTCCATGAAAGTAGGAATATTCATTACATCTCCAAGGAATGAGAATTATATGAGAAGTCTATGATTAAGAGGAGACTGTATGACAGAGAATTTGGAAGGAACAACCCTGTTGCTCCTCCAAAACCTCCTAAAGACTACCCCAAGCCATACAGCTACCAGAGGAGACAACAAGAGAAGCAAGACATACAACATCACCAAGTCTAAGCTACAAGGATATATGAGAATGTGTTAATGATTTTTGTAGAAATGATACTTTGGAAAATCACATTTATATAATTCTATCCTTTGATCATATAATCTTGTTTATAGTCTTATGTTTTCTTGCACTGATTTATCTATTTAGCACATTTTATGTCTATAATTCACCTTAGTGTAAAGGGTTCTGACTTCTACAAATAGGGGGAGATTGTTGGGTATTATATCCACATTAAGCCAGATTTGATGAAGTCACCCTTGAACTAAGATGAATTAAGTTGTATTTGATGCTTTGTTTAAGTTGTGTGTTTGCAGGATTCTAATGCCAAGTGTAGACCAATGTCAGTCTACAATGGGTCACCAAACACAGGACCATACAGTGTAATCCGTCATTGTGTGATCCAAGGTGTTGACTTATATGTAGCCTCTCTATTGGTATACACATCATATTCAAGCACTAAGACAAATTAGAAAAGACTTGATGTTAGTTTCACCAAAGAAGAAAAGATTTTTATTTATATAATTTACTAAGTATTTTACTCGAGTAAATCTATACCGACTTGAGTGACTTGCTTAGTTAATACTCGAGTAAAATCTTTTATACTCGAGTAAGGAAGTTAGAACTCGAGTAGTCAAGTAATAACTCTCGAGTAGCTAAGTTAACAACTCGAGTAAATTCTATCTTAGTCTCAAGTTAACATGATTTCTTCTCCAAATATTTTCCAAGTAAAATACTCGAGTAGCCATATAGATACTCGAGTAGTTTTAAACCTTTTCTCTCGAGTTACAGAAGTCTGGGTCTCGTTACCTTTCATCACTCGAGTAGTCTAAGTCATGTACTCGAGTAGTTTCTACTACTCGAGTAGTCTATAGTTTACACTCGAGTAACATGATTTTCTTCCCTTAGAAATTTCTAAGTCTATTACTCGAGTAGCTAATTCTATTTACTCGAGTAGTTCTTATTCTCTCGAGTAGTTCAGTTCACCTACTCGAGTAGCCCAAAATTTCTTCCCAGAAAATGTTCCAAGTCCCTGACTCGAGTAGTTCTCTACCTCTCGAGTAGTTTATTCTCATTTACTCATGTAGTATTTCTTGTACTCGAGTAGTCCAACTCCACCTCTCGTGTAACTTCTTAAGCACTCGGGTAAGTCTTTTTGGTACTCGAGTTGTTGATCCTCATTTCAAAATTTTCTCCAAGTATTTACTAGAGTAGTTATCTTCAGTTTACTGGAGTAGTTTTCTATAGTACTCGAGTATTTATCTTCAGCTCACTCGAGTAGCTCTATATAGTACTCGAGTAGTTTTTTCTTCACTCGAGTATATCAGCTTCACTTATTTCTGAAATTTCATTAAGTCCAGATAGACAGATTTCTTAATGAGCCTTGATATGATTGGACCACATGTACCTCATTAAGAATTAATTATGACTGTTAACGCAGATCCTATATAAAGTCTTGTCAAATCGACAAACCCTAATCAGAAGTTTTGCAGTCTATTATTTTCTAAGTTCTCTGAATCTCTTTCTCTCTCCAAGAAGCGAAAGCCGCCGACACCGATCATCATCGTTCTCATCTGGCTAGGGTTTTTGATTTCAGAGGATTCAGATCAAGAAGGTTTATAGATCGAGATCATCGCTCAATTCCTCATCTTCTATCCGATCGTGTGAAGCCAAGAAAGTTCAGATCTAATTTGCCGAGATTTTCTTCACCTCTCTGATAAAGCCGCAAAGTCTACAAGAGGAAGATCTATGCCGATTGTTTGTAGATCTGATAAAGATTCATTGTTTGTATTTCTACATACCCTCTATTTCATTCTTGTAGGAGAATTTTCTTTGAGTGTAGGAGCCTTTAACTCCGAGTTTGTAAGAAGTTTCATCTTCTAAGTGTAGATGCGTTTTGTGGATCGAGATTGTAGGAACTTTGTTCCGAGACATAGGATTGGTTTTCAATCCGAGATAGTGGAGTAGCTGAGTCTAGTTTATTGCTAGATCGGTGAGGGAAAGTGGATGTACCCAAGATTGGGGAACCACTATAAATCTTGCTTCGTCTGTGATTGATTGGTTGATAGTTCTGTGCATTGATCTAAATTTTTATTCCGCAAAAAGACGCTTATCTCACCTATTCACCCCCTCTAGGAGATTTAGGTAGGCAACTAAACACGTTCAATGTTGAGATGTGTGCTTAAAGTGCCCAGCTATAGTGGCCTTGAGAGCCAACCTTGAAACATAATGTGGTTATGTATTTTATTAATGAGTAAGGGGATGGTAACCCGTGCCGTGGCTTGCGAACCTGACGGTTTAAGCAATGGGTTGTGGATAACCTGTACCGATCCTATGGAGATCGACTTAGAGTGGGTCACTAACATGTATCTAAAGGAATTAGGGCGCCTTTGACTTTATCGTAGCATAGGAGGAAGAGAGTCTTAGGCTACTGGTAAGAAAGACTTGTAATGCTCATTGTTGAACCATCGGTCTGGGACTGATTATGGTGGTGGGACTGGGTTTCCAGTATGCCGGAAAATGTGCCATGAGTGCACGGGACATGTGGCCGGCCTTGCCCACGTCTATGGTGAATTGTGCTTAAGTTGCACATTTCGATGCCATTATATTTATGTGTTGTTTACCTTCAGGGAAGGAGCATCTCTGCCCTGGCTGAGAGGCAGGATCATTATAATTTTGTCAGCTAAAGATAATCGTTGCCTTGTTTGCCACATCTTTATGGATTGTTCCTATACAGGTGTTGGGGAGCCAAGTGGAAAGTTGCGGGATGAAGACCTTTGCATTATGCCGACCCTCGAAGGCCAAACGAAGCATCTTTACAGCTTTGATCTGTTGACGGCCTGCGTGCTGACGTATGCAAATCACCTTTTTTTTGGAATCCGTTTGTAAGGCCTTAAGACCAAACTCATTATGTATTTTGGTTATCATTCCTATTTGTTGGTTAGTGGTCATTTCTGTGTTTGGGTTCTTATTACTCTTAAATCTTCTACTAGAATGCAACCCTGAGTTAGGATACGTAAATGATTTGGAATCAATGCATAACCTCACCCGACTCTCCGTGAAATATAGTGTGGGGCCTAGACATGACTTTCTGTTATATTCTTCATGACGGATGAGGATGTTACATCCACTCTAGATACCATAGCCCAAATACGCTCCTAAACACCGAAACCATACTCTCGACGCCTGGATTCACCACCACCTAGCTAGATCTATTCATTTTCGACCTGATCCAGCCTTCCACCACCATATTCACCCACATACATCGTCATCTTCCTCAAGTTCCATCTCAGATCGCCGTTGACGCATTTTCGGCTATGAAATCTCCATCGTCTTGGACTACCCACTACTTGGTGAGTCTTTGTTGTATTTGATTATTACTTTTAGCATATTTATATTGGATTGGACGTTCTATTGTTTCTTGGAAATTTTGCCTATAGAAAGATCTCTCGGATAGCTTGTGAATTTGTAGGTGAGATTCATTCGTCGCACGTTTTGCCTTGGCCCTTCGAGTGGAGAAAATCAATTGAATGTTTAATAATTGAATGATATTTCCCTGCTTTTAAATTATTGTTGCATGGTTTAAAAATTAATATTGCTCGTGTTAATTTGCCGCCATCTTCGACAGAACCATTACGTATAGATTAATGTTACCGTGTCTGATTTTATTTTCATCTCCAGAGGTTTTGGATTTGTGGACACCTTTAGCCTACCCTACATCAATTTTCCTTTTGTTGTTGTCGTCTTTTGCGAGAAACATTGGGCTCTATCAGTTAGAATCACGATGATCAAACAGTCTAAATTAAGCATTTTTCTCCAAAGATGATGAATAAGTTGGTTAATATGGGCCGTGTGAGTTTTAACACAGTAATCAACGCTACTCTCTTGGTGTATTCTCCTGTTATGAATTGTTGGAAATTTTTCATAAGGTGGACTTGATTCATCGAAACGTCCTAGTGGACTCGATTCATCGAGACGTCTTGGTGAAGTCGTACGTGAATTTTGAGCCTCTTCGGACACCTACAAGCGTGCTTTAATTCAGTTGCCTGAACGGTCGAATTCTGTGATAGATAGGCCAGATCATCTTTTAACTTCTGTCACGAACTCGATCTCACCCATGGCATATGAATGAACATGTTTTTTTAGATCTCATTTAATTTTATGAGAATAATTTAATTGGTTTTAAATTTGAGAATGTTGAGTATTAATTGGCCTCATTTTATAACTCTCATTGGGCTTCCTATTAAGCCAAAAATTGAAACCATGTCCGTTATGTTGAAGAAGGGCTGAAACCTCGGTGTTCTCTCTTTTCCTCTTCATGAAACAGCCAATCTCCATGGGAAACTTCCGGTGACACCATCATCATCCTTCAGGTTGCCGGCAACCTGATCTGGATTTTCTTCTCCATCAATCTTCCTGCAAGCATTTGGATTTGTCTCTCCGCGTTCAGCATTTATCAGATGCGTGATGCTTTGAACGACAAGTGTACCGGTCGCACAAGTAATATAAAATGGGTGGCTTTCCCAAGTATCGATCTCTTCAAGGAACACGGTAAGGGGGAGTTAATATCGAGGAGGACTTGAGATTGAAGTCCTTAGGTCGGAGTTAACTAATGTGGGTTTTGGTATGTTGCGGAAACAAAAAGTAAAACACTAAAAAATACTCCTATTCAATGCCGTTATGCAATGCTTCACCAGGCGGGATGGAAGACTACACGGGCCGCTATGCACCGAATCGCTGGGCGGATGGAAGAGTAGGCAAGCATATGAACCAAACGAACTGAGGAATATGAGGGTCGTAAGCACCTCTTCGCTACGCACGACACTAAAAATCGCTATTGCGACAAGAATAGATGGATGACGGATGGAAAATAAGGGCGCAACTCAAGCAACTAAAGCGTAAAACAATACAAGATCATATAGACATGAATCAGTTAAAGTTTACAACTAAAGTGAACATCATCAATATAAATAGATTTAAACACCAATATTCAGCAAGAAAACAAGAACAAGTCAAGAGATCAACCAAATTCGAAGGCTCGTCGAGGGGTCGTAGAAGGAAGCGCCAGGTTGTCAATCTGAGTCCAAGCTCGATCCTCAGCTACGTCCGGGGTAGAGGAGGCTGTCACTAACTCCCAATGAACCCGTCTTCTTCGTGTCACGATCCAGAAGAAAGTTGCAAGCTTCCCTTTGCTTGTTGGCTATGCATCAAACCATGGAATGGAGCTCAAGATATGATGGAGAAGGCTGAGAGCAAGCACCGTCAAGATGTAGGCTTCGCGAGCATGGCCAGAGCTTCTCTCCTTGGTGGAAGATGGACCATGAATGTGGAAAGGAGGAGCTTTGCCCTAAAAGGCGGCTGGAATAGCCGAAAAATACTGAACTCCTTTAATTGTGAGAAATCTACGCTTTCAATAGAAGCAGATCAAAAAATTAGGCACACACGGTTCTGCGCACGACCGTGTGCTAACCGTGCGTTATTAACTTGCATGCCAAGCTTGCAGAAGATGAAGTGTTGACCCGTGCATTTTCTTCGCGCACTAGCGCTTCCACCCGTGCATGCAGGAAATCGCACCTGTAGTGACAGAAAGCAGGAAAACAAGGAAAGCAGGTGGAACCGTGCGTTTTACTCATGCACGGGCGCTTCCGCTAGTGCGTGAACAAATCGCACGATTAACCACAGAATGCAATAACAAGAAGCTACAGGAAATCCGTGTGTTTCCTTCGTGCACGGTTCTGAAGAAACCGTGCGTTAACCGTGCATTAAGATCGTCGAGCTTAGTTCGTCGAGTTCAGCTCGACGTTTCTCCTGCACAAACAAAACACACGATCACAAAGGACCGTGTGCTAAGAAAACGTACAACCGTGCATTTTCCACAAACCTGCATTCCAGACTTGGGAAAACGCACCACCTGTAAACAAACCAATAAAGCTAAAGATAGCCCTCCAGCGTCACAGAAATGCAATGAAAAACATCTGGAAAGAGCCATTGGGGAGCACCATGTGCTTACCACCAACAACAGAATGTGCAATTGCACACCTTTGGGCCAAAATAGTGCACAATATTGTCAATGACCGAACGATGCAAATATAACCGATAACCGGTTGAAATGCAGTGCACGAGTGAGAAAACAAGCCAGATGAGTCCGAAAAACTCTATATAAATCGGACACATCACACCCCCAGACTTAACTGTTTGCGCGACCCGAGCAAACAAAATCTATGCAGATAAGGAAAATGATTTAGCTAACATAGAAATTATGATATGGAGCACCATGCAAAGTCACATGCTCGTACCCGTAAAAATATAAATAGAGAAAATTTCTAAGTATACAAAATAGTCTATACTTTTCACAATGCGTATCAACATTTTATTAATACTCAAAAATGGAATCACGGTGAATCTTCCGGTCACGCATAGGAAGAAAGTAGACTAATTGATAGGCGAGCATTTCCAAATATCGGGGCTCAAGATAACATCCAAAGGAATCCACCAATGTCGGTGACTATATGCTTGCCCGTTCACACTCTTTCCACGACGCTGGTTTGGTTCACACACGATTTAGTAGGACTTTAGGGGAAGAGATGGGGCTTGGGTTACGGTAAGGTAAACAAAAATAAACAGGAAGGCTACGCACCTAATCCAAATGAGCTATCATAAAAAGAATCCCTTTGCTAAGCAAAATACACATGGGTACACCACACCCCCAGACTTAATTTTTCAAATATGGGTGTGTGCACCGCCTACTCCATAAACATTCTCATCTCAAATGAAATTTTCAATTACACTTTTTCTTTTCACTTTTCTTCTTCTTTTTATACATTTTTTAATCATCTTTTTCAAATCACTTCTCTTTTAACAATTTCAGCAAATACACTTTGGAGCACATCCACACATTCACAAAGAATATCACCACATCAACACCACAACATGGAAATATAAAACACTAAAGCTCGACTTGGGTGTGCGATTAGGATCAGCTATGAGGCTTTGGTGAAATACTGGTTGAGCTGAATGAAAAGAAGGGTAGGCACAACGGGGCTAGTGAGGATATGACGTTAGGAATGGTACAAAGCTCAACCGGCCAAAATGATGGTCTACATCACGCTCATGCATGACTAACCCATACCCATGCTTCAAGAATAGCTTGGGGCAAGTTCTTACCAACGAGAAAGGCTATCCATCCTCCCGACTTGAGCAATACGAACCTAACGGCCGTCTACACACATCCCTACACTACCGTTCGATTCACACCGGATTCACCAATTTTTGAGTAGAATAAAAAGTCTTTACGCAAATAGAAAATTATAAAACTATAAGCATACAGAAAAATTAAATCTACTCCAATTTCTACACGAGACGAGAGCACTCGACTAGGAGCACAGCAAGGTCAACATTTTACTCTGTCTCACAATCCTATGCCAGCACAAAAATTTTCCAAAATTATACAAAAAAACTTGTTTAACTCGCAGCACGCTAACAGCTAAACACGTGCTCATGTGGGTGCAGTGGTGTGCAATGTAATGAACTAATCAAAATAAAACAATAAAGCTTCTAGTATGCACATGAAATATGCGCGTGAAAAAGGTAACACATACTGACTCTCCCGCAGACTTAAACTAAGCTACACAGTATAGGATATGGAAAGTTAAATCAAATAGAGACAAGGGAAGAG